>VXBC01004466.1:51539-137945 GCA_013399945.1 Ploceus nigricollis | reverse complement strand
TCAAGGTGTGACCTCACCAGTGCCAAGTACAGGGGGGAATAATTTATTATAATATAATAATAATAATTTCAGCAACCCCCCACTCACCTAGCAGAGGTGGCAGCCAGTTGATGTTGGCCTCGCAGTGGGAATCCAGGAAGGTGATGACGTCCCCGATGGCCACCGAGGCCCCCAGCATGCGGGTCCTGATCAGCCCTTCCCTCTTCTTGGTCCGCAGGATCCGCACGCTCGGGAACTGGGCCATGTAATCTTCCAGGCGTTTCTTCAGGTGTTCTGTGTGAAAAGGACACGTTGGGACACTGGAACAAGGAATTTCTTAAAAATGCTGTCTTTACCAGAAGGAGATGTCTTTGGAAGGATGGCCTCAACAGGTAACAAATGCAGCAACAGGAAAAAGGAAGTAAAACTTACTGCTTTTAAAGGTCTAAAAATAACTGCCTAAGCAAGATTTTTGAAGATGTTCCAAAACTTTAGAAGCAATTAAACAGAGAAGGAAAAAAAAAAAAGGGAACAAAGAATATAGGATGAAAAAGAAAGCAGCAGAGGAAGAGGAAAAGGAATAAAAAGACAGCTGGCAGACCCTGAGCCAGGATTCTTGGACACTTGTGGAAAACCACGTTAACTTAGAAAACACACAGGGGAATTCATTTTCAGAAGTAAACCACACTCAGAGCATTTAAGTTCTGTGTGGTTTCTTCAAAACACACAACATAACAATCTACTCATGCATAAATAAAAACCAGGAAAAAGCCTAGTCAGACACCCCTCCAAGCTGCAAGGCAGGCACAGCCACAGCGTGTATGGGGATGGCTTCCTCAAATGCTTATCAGAGGAGATTTGCATTAAAATATGGAAATATTTACACAACTGAACATGGACTGGAGCCACATGTGAATTAACACAGTGGCAGTCACCATGATTAACAAGAATTCAAACAGGAGAGCTGCAGAGAAAGATCACTGGGTGATCAAAACAATGGACAGCTTGTTCCAAAGTGGAGATAAAAAGTTTGGTCTGCATAACGAGAGAGGGGAACACAGCTGTCTTTACATCAAAGAGTGAAGCAGCAAAGAAAAACCTAAAAATAGGCTGAGCTGACGCTGGCCTCATCACTAATGGGTTGATCTTTCAGGCATCTGAAGTTTTGACAGCAAAGCCCATTCAGAGGGTGCCAGAGATTGTTCATTAATGCCCCACACCACCCACTGCAGTCAGCAACTGATGCAGGAAAGGAGCCTCACTAGACAAAACTTAGTAGCTTACATCTATGCAAGTAACTCTTAAAATCTCACACAACAAAACTTGACTAGAGGCAACCACTGAAATACAAACACCCTCGGGGGTTATTGGTGTTCTGTAGGGAACACATCCTCTCCACTCTGTACAGCATATCTTCCTCAGCTTCCAAAGGAGGCATGAAAGGCAGGGGCTGGAAAGGCCAACAGCAGGAAAGTGTCCCTGAACAGGGCACCAGGGAGGCTGGGCAGTGGAACAGCTCACTGAAAAGAGCAAAGGAGCAAATAAATTTAACCTAGTTATGAGTTCTCCCCCTTGTGCTGACCTGGCAAGTGTGAGAATGGTCAGAAGCCCTGTGGTAACACACATTCTGTGCCTGCTCTTTGAAGCAGCCATCATGTGCCTTCCTTCAAACATCACCCAAATACACCTCCTTGCTTTTGAGGTATTCCCAGCAAGCTCTCTGCCCTGTTCAAAGCTTTGTTTAACATTCCCCAGGATTTTATTTCACAGATCCATTCTAGTGTTTTGCCTGACAAGTGTAATTGTCTCACAATATCTACATAGGTTTCCCTCTCAATAGAGCCCTTAGGACTTCTTGATGTCTAGTGTGCTTTTCCGTCATCCTTTTCAGGTCTCTTCTGAATAGATCCTCTCAAGCAACCAGAAATTTTGTCCACTCAATTACAGATTTTTCAAATAAGGGCCTTCCACAGAGACTAGACATATTATTAGTGCAGCTGCCTTCCTCCTGAGGCAGTGGGTAGACTTAAAACGAGAGGAGAAAAAAAAAAAGAAAAGAAAAGCTACCACTGTTTAACATCAGAGCTCATCCCCTGCCATTGTTAGTTTATCACAAAAGATTGTTTCATCGCAGAGAACAAATAATCCTCACTTCAAGCATAAATCAGCTAAGCCCAAACCAGGATGCAGACTTTACTTAATGTACCCAAGACAAGATAAACACGAGAGTGGCTGCTGGTGCTCATTATAATAAAGGAGGGAACCATCACACAGACACTCTCAGTCTGATTTCCCTAACAACAGCCAGAGATTGACAATAGCAGGAGACACTTGGAAGATCAGACTACATAATATGTACATTATCCAAGTCAAACCTATAAAGGACTGGAAAGTCTTAAAAAAATCCACAGCTCCAAACCAATGGAAAATATAAAGAGCCTTTCTTCAGCTCTTTATTTTGATTAAAATAAGAAAATGAGACTATGAAAGATCCCAGAGGTTTGTCTACCACATGTGTGTTCATCATTCCCATTTTAGCATCACCTACCTTTCTGAACTGTTCTGATTTGTGGTGCAATTTCATCTGTGGTGACACCTGGGGCAGCTGAAGTGACTCCTCCAGGGGCACAAGCACGGCCTGCTCAGCCTGCTACCAAGGAGAAGAATGTCCTGGATCTGATCTGACACACCCCAGAAGGTGAACACAGAGTCACTGCACTTGGCCATATCAGTTGTGAGGGGGATGATGGCTGCTCTGCTACACTGACTGAGGACAGGGTGATTTGTATCTATTGATGAACAAGCAGCTAAAAATGGAGATATCCCCATTTTTATAGTGTAATGGGGAAAGGAAGGCATAGGAGCTATGGAGTTTTCTCAGGCACGTACTTTGCAAAGAGACAGCAGAAAGTCTAATTCACTGACTTCTCACTGCATTCCCAAAACCTGGGTTTGGTTCTTCAGTACTTCTTTACTACATTTCCATAGTAAGTAAATACCAAAGCATTACATGCTTGCAATGAGGAGCCTGCTGTTTGCTGCACTGGTAAAGTACCTCACACATCAGGAATCACGTCCCTGATGGTTTGGAGAACAAGGAGAAGCTGCAGGTGCTCCAGCAGCACCTGTGCACTCAAACTGCTGCAGGGAACACACCTGCTGAGGGCTGTCCTGCAGGACGATGCTCATGTAAGCTGCTCCTCCCAACTGCTGCAGAAAAATCCGTGTTTGGTCACTGCATTTTGTAAGATTAAGACTCCTCTATCATGAACTGCAAGTGGGCAGAGTTTATTGCATCTGCTTTGCCTAACTGAAGAGTCACAGACCTCTGAGCAACCTCACAATATACAAAACTCAGTAAAATGCGGTTTTCAAAGAGATTTTTTAATTTCCTTATCCTTGTGCTATTCCTGCCACACGGCCTGGCTTCTCTGCACCCAGATAGAAAATAGTAATTTCATTCTATTTCAAATATTGTTCCAATTAAGCCAAATTTTGCTTTTAAAATAAAATTAAAAAAACCCAAACAAGTGCTGCTAACTGCTACAAAATTTAATGAAGCTTTAAAAAAAATATATTATGGAATCTTGTCACACTGAGTAATTTTTATTACAAGGGCAATTTTCTTTAATGAAAGTTGTTAGGTGAACTGGATGGATTCCAATGGCTGTGCCTATGCTGAGCAAAGTAACACAGCCCAAAAATATAAATGAGAGTAAGATTATCTGCAGATTAAAAACTATTCTGGTAGTTTGCTAACACACTTTGCAATAAAGTTGATGTACAGTGTATACACGAACAGTACCAGTCAAGAACTGCTGCTTTCTTTACTTTGAGCTGTAAATGAAGCTGTGTGAAGACAGCTGAGAAGCTTTAACAGGCAGCCTGCTTTACAGAAGCAGCCCTAAACTTTGCAAAACAAGGCATTTTTTTTCCCTAGGTCAAATTTCTGTGGTGGTCTTACTGTATTTCTTCCTACTGGCCTCATCCAAGCAGAGCTGCCCTCAGATCCCTCTAGTCTGGTGACCACTTGTACCATGGCAAGGACCTTCCAAGACTGGAATTCCTCATATCCAGTTGACTTTTCATTCCAACACTGTACTCTGCCACCTGAAGAGGCACCTAATAAATTCAAAAACAAGCATATGCAGAAGCTAGAGGAAGACAGAAGAGTCCAAGGAGTTTTTTTTTTTAATAGCTCTTGTTGGTTTTTTTAATAGCTTATAGTCCCTGTAACAGCTCTGCAGTATTTGGCAGGGAAGGGAGTACCAATATTTGCCATAGAAAAAAAAAATACCAGCCATGACTTGAAACTATTAAAGTGATTTATGTCCTGTGAAAGAACTATGAATGAAACACTTCTCCTGTCCTACCACTGCAACATTTCATGGTTCATATGATACCACCAGCTTTGGTTTCTGAATTTTACACTGCACAGCACATCTGCAGCTCCAGTGCCTTTTCCAGACGTGTATCATCAACCCAATCCAGACACACCAGCACTGCAGAAACACGAAACACTCCCAGACACCTTCCCATGTTACTCAGATGCCATTGGTAACACCAAAGGTCCCTCTGCCCTGCAGGATCCTGGCACCTGCTGAGGTGCTTTAGTTTACACTCAGAAGCTTGAAGATGGGATGATGGGAGAGCCACTGCCCTCTGAAAATCCAGGGAACCTCCCCCTCCCACTGAAGGGCAGGAGGACAGGACTGGAGGATCTGCAGAATTCCATTTTAGGCAGAAAAGGACTGCTTCCCTTCTCTGCAGGTTATTTTGGCTGCTTTCCAACACCAAAGCCTGAAGTGCCAGCATGCATCTGGCATTTGTTTACAGGTTACCCCAGCCTGCCATCCCCACCCTCCCACACACAGACACGCTTGTTGAAGATTACAAATGAATCCATTCATTTTTACTTGGCTACTTGGCCCCAACGTGCTGTTTAACAATTTAAGAACGAATTATACTTCTTCCTGAATCCATCATAATGTGCAAGCCAGGCCTCCCTGAAATAGAAGATTCTAAATCATTGAAATTAACTTCTCTCCCTGTTTTGGTGCAGATGAGTAATCCTTTGAAACAGCAAAATGTGCTGTTATCCAAACAGGCAACACTTCCACTAGTTTTAATTTTCTTTGTGTTGTCACGCTCTGATCACTGAAGTTGGTTGGGAGGATAATAAATTGATTTAACAAATTGTACTATGAGCACCAGTCTCAGTAATAAAAAACTGATTAGGCTGATCACAGCTTTCCAAGCTGAATCTTCTTACAAAGAGGAAAAGGCTTGAGAAGGGAGAGAATTAATATTTGTTGCTACACTGATTACAGTTCTGGGGTGGACTCCAAAAGGGGAGGGGACCCAGTTTCCACTGCCCATTCTGCATCAGTGGGTCTCAGCACAACTTTAAAAACAAAAACTGAGGGAGGAAAGGGTTTCTGTGCATGGGACAACAGCTGGATGTGTACCACCCCACATGACAATACAGCATGGTTTGGACTTCAACAAAAATTAAAAGGGTTTGCTGGTTTTGTTCTCTTTCTAAATGGTTTCAAACCAAGCTTCTGCTTCAGGCACAATAAAGTGCACAGAAGTGGAAGAATGGTGCCCAAGAAATAAGCCAGACTGTAAGTTAGTGAGGAAAAGACCACCAGGTGTGAGCCTGGGCTGTGATAAACTCAGGTGCATAAACTTCTGCTGTCCTGCCCATGCCATCAATTCACCCTTCAGTTTGCAAAGGGAACTCTCTCAGTCCTTCCTCCACCCTACAGCAGACATCCCAACCCTATTGAGGTATCCTTCAGGAGATACTAGCACTGAATGCAGAGACAAAGGTGTAATTTTAAAATGGGAAAATTTACACTTGCTGGAATTAGTATATAAATAAATACACCCAGAACACAAGGAAAGTTTAGTAGGCTGCATTTCCAAGCAGGGAAATACACAGGGAGTAATCATCTTAGTGACAGCACAACCTCTCAATCTCTCAGGAAAGTTTAATTTGTAAAGGAGTCTATTCCAACTGCTGCTTTCTGAGGGAATCCAGAAAAATCCATTTACTTTTCTTTCCTTCATGCTGTAAAGGTTTAAACACCTTGTGTTCCTCGGGAGCAGTGCAGCCAACCTGTGGTGTATGCATCACCTCTTAATTCCTGCACACTGACCTGGCTGACCCACAAGATCAGTTTTTCCCCCTCTGCCAGAACCCATCTCTCCCAGGGGAAACAGTCAAGTCATTCTCATTAGTTTACTCTTCTCCCATTTCATTAAATATGTATCAAGATTAAAGCACCCACTTAGGTTTCTTCCTCTTCTGTTGACTACATCTCATCTAAAGAGGGTATTTTGTGACTCTCAGTGATTTCCTGTTGATTGCTTTTAACCTCAGAGCTGCTGTGCTGGCACACACACACTGGAGAGATGCAGGTTTTGGCCTACACAGCCTTTGTAGCTGCAAAACAGGGGTGAATTCCTTGCAGTACACTTAATATTCAGCTCAAGTTTGATGTAGCCATGGTGACTGGCAAGGAAGGGCATTACTGTCCCAAATTACTGCCTTCAACCCCAGCAACCTCTGTGCTCATCTTAAGGCCACACCAGTAGCTTTGTCTACCCAGTTGTTTAACCAAAGGAACGCCTGCACTCTCAAAATCTTTAATTGCCTTGAACCTACACCATCAACTGCTTTCTGGGCACTGGAGAGACAAGCAGGGGTGCAAAGGCATCTCAGAAGTTTGTTCCAAAGCCTCTTCTGTTTTGAGGAGGAGCGTGTCAGGACACAGCCACTGCTGCCAGCGACGTTCTGCACGGTGTATCACGACAGGAACCTAAAGCCTATGACCAACAGCAAGGCAAAACCTGCCATCATTTGAAGAGATGCAGGCAGATGAAGTGTTAAGACAGTTCTTACTGAAACATTTTGGAACATATCAAAGCTTCAAGATTAAAGCCTTAAAAGTCACTGAGTTTTGCTGGGGAAAAAAAGAAAGAAAAGAAGATGCCAAAACAAACCAGTCCTGGGAGAGTTGGCTTTGTACATGAATAGTGCTGATAGAGGCAAAGAACTTCTTGGCCTGAAAGTATTTGCTCTGTGCAAATCATCAGAAAAGGAAATATTCCAGAAAGAGCACAAGGATTGACAGAGAAATCTGCTCCAGACTTTTGTCTTGTTAGAGAACAGTCCTTTAGGCCCGAGATGTAACTCACTTGAAAGTGGCTTTGATTTGGTAGGAATGCACCCTTCGGATCCCACAGGCTCTGATCTCAAGTGTCTAAATGAGAAAGAACAACTATGAAGCCTAAAATTAATAGCAGAGAACTACAAAGTTTTTGCTCTGGAGTTGCAGCCAAATTGGAATATTGGAAAACTAACTGATAGTCCTACAATGATGCTTAAACATTAATAACCATGAATGACAAAGCAGAAGGAGGTCTGTCCTGTAGTCTGTGTGTCAGAGAACAGAAAACAATGCATTTGGCAAATGAAAAAATTAGCAATACAGCTGCAGGGAGAACACACATAACTGACTTGCAGTAACAAACTCTGCCATGCCAGAAGTATAATTTACAAACTCACACTTTGCTCTTCTTCTAGACCTCTTCACCATCAGTTCCCAACACTCTGGTTTACTTTACTCACAAGAAATGCAGCTATCACAGTTAGTCAGTGACATCTGCTAAAAAGGTCAATAAATCTATTAAATCCTGAAGCACAAATCCAGGCCTGTTCACAGCTGTACTGATACCAAAACTAAGCCACCTTGTGGGCAATACCATTCTCAAGTAACACATTCATTTCATCTGGATGTCAGAGGACAGGGCAGGACTGATAGCTGAAGGTCCCTGCTTTTAAATCTGGAGCTTTGGCTTCCCCCTGCTCAGCACAGTTAAACTCCTGTGCTCCATCAGTGCATCCCTGTTGTGGGTAACAGGCAACAGCGCTCCTCAGGAATTGATGCTGCACTGAGAGAATTGTGTGGCATTTCTTTACTAAGAAAATATAACTGCAATTAAAACTGGAAAAGGAATGTGGCTTGGTTTATCCATTTTTATTTTTCAGTTGAACCAGCGTTTAGCTTCCAATTTTCTCTAAGTGCAGAAGTTTCCACCTTTATCAAAGTCCCTGTGTGGAACAGCTGCTTTGTTAGTACCACTCCAAATGCAGGTTTAATAGCAGAAACTATGATTACCAGTAATAGATATCATATATGGGCAGAGGGTGTTTGAATCACATTTCTAATTAACTTCTATAGAGAAGCAGCTGTAAAGCATTAAAATGCTGATTTGCACTGCAGCTGGCAGATATCTAGATTTTTGACTCCTAGCAGATGAGGACATGTACTTCAAGGTGAGGAGAATGAAATTAAAGCTGTTTTCCTGCAAAGTTCCTCTAACAGAAGCTACATGTGTAGGGTTTCTTAGTAGCAAGCAATGCACTGAGATTTACCTAATGAGCTGTAATGGAAACTCTGCTCCTCAATTATTTATTTTTTTTAAACTTAGACTGCCAGACATCCTTCACTACACAATAATTAGCTGAGAAAGAGGTCACAGTACACTCGACCTTTTAAAGCCACCTCACTTCCTTTCTGGAAGAATCTTTCAGTCACAGCAACTGATCTTAGAGAAATAAATACAAACTGGTTATTTAATTTAGACTGTCACAAACAAAGCTGTAGTAAACAACTACAATAGGCCCTCATGCTTCTTAAAACACCAGAGAATAAACTTTTAATGCTCCTCAGCCATTGCCTAATGGACAGTGCAGGTGTTAGACATCCCTTTATGAAGGGAATACATGAGTACAGACATTAAAGACACATTAAAAATGAATACTCAAAAAAGGGAAAACATAAAATTGAATTTCATCCACATCTCACTCTGATCCAAAGCAGACTTTGTCACTGTTATCTGAAGTATCCCACACCCTCAAGACACTGCCAGAAATGGAGAATAACAAATTACTCTCTCCTCATGAACAAAAATGGGACATCTGCACCAGCTTTTATTTTATTGCTCCCTTTGGTGCTCACTATGGAAAAGAGTGCTGGTGAGTTCACAGATTCACTCCTACACTCATGTCCCTGCTCTGCTGTGCTCCCTGCAAGTCATGCTGCAGTTTGGGGCAGAAATTTCACATCTCTCCACCCAAGAAGAACCAGCCTTCTCCCACTCACCCAAAGGGAGATCTGTCTCACTGTCTGTTACTTCAAACACATTTTTCATGAGTCTAAACAGGCCTGAGATGGTCTGCAATGAATTCTAACGAGGAAAAAAATCCTCTTTATTCTGTGACTTAATTCACAAAAATAATCTATCAGTTGTTTGGGACAATATTTACCACAGCTTTTATGAGAGACCTTGAAAGCAGCACTTAAAGGTTGTGGAAAAGCACAGCTGGCCCAAAAGAACTTGGCTTTTTCTTCTTTTCTCCATACTTTCTGCTAAGAAGCTTTAAGATGAAAATATTGATAATTCAGCAAGAAAGGCTGTCATCACTTTGTCCTAAGCACAGTCACTCCATATTCTGAGATGTACTAACCAGATGCACTTCAGTGCATTTAAGAGAAAAAAAAAACTTTTACAGTGCATGTGCCTAAAGATGAAAAGATAATCTCTTTAGCTGCATAAATCTGTTACTGTTCCATTTAAAGATCAAAAAGAATTCAAGTATTAAGCCTTTTTCTATTTCAGATACTAAGAACATGATTTCTTTCAATTAAGGCCTGGCAGATGTGGTTAATGGAACAGAGCTGTATTTGTTATATACCTGCTGCTGCACCAAATGACACATTAATCACCCCCTGCCTTCCCCCTCACTACACTACTCAGTGACTTCTGCCCTCCAGACCAAATTATGCTGCTCATGGTTCAGCCAAGTTACCTCACTAACATTTGGTTTTCCATTCAGGTTATCCCATACCTCCAGAATTACCTGTACTGCAATATAAAGAGAGGTTTAAAATGTCACAGGGATTATCTGTCAAGGGAAAAAGAAGGATTTGGTTGTGTCTTCCCTCTGGTGTGGAAGGAATAAAAAAAATTAAATAGTTGAACATATAAATAGAATAGGCTCCTAAAGAAAAAGTTTCCACAAATTAAGATGAGGTTCAAGGTAACAGAGTAGTCTTGGAAGATGAAGCTGAAATCCAAAATCTCCATAATGACCACCCAAGGGAAAATGAGTTCCCATACAGATTCCTCAGAACAAAACTGTCTCTTTGAAATCCTCTGCAGCCAAGGATGTATTTACAGAGCCATTCCCTAAACCAGACTGTGTTTAATGTAAAGGCCAGAAGGTTCACTTTGCAAATGTCATTGTCACACTGGGTCAAGTACATTCAGACACTTGGGCTGAAAGCTGTTGTTGCCTCCCAGTGACAGGTGCAGATTTTGCCTGGCTGCTCTGAGAAGGATGCTCAGTTTCCACATCTTGCCACTGTATAGACATGCAACACCATGGGCAGAGGGCACAGCTGGGTTAACACTTCCAGAACCATCCTGATGTTTGGAGACTGCAGCATTTTCAGTGCTGCCACATCCAGCTTTATTATTGTACCAACACAGTGCTTTGCATGTAACTCATGCTTTGGAGATGACTGATGCTGCAGTTCTCTTCTTCAACAAGGGACAACATTTGTTCTAAAACACTGTCATTTATACCAAAGTAATCTTAAAAACAAGTAAGAACAGGCTGTCACTCAATATGCAAATAATTGAATGCTGAAACGTGAGTTTTATATGAAATTCAAGCACTTAGCCACAATCACTGATTTCTGTCAAGCTCAGCCATAAAATAAGATAAACCCCATGTGGTGGTGTGTACCCTTTCCTCTGTGCACACAGCCAGCTCCAAGTACACCACAAGATGTTTCTTTTAATGACATTCAGCAATTAAGTCACAGCCTCCTGCACACAGTAAGCTTCAAATGTGTTGAATAATTTTAAAATTTTCATTGCTACAAAGGGTGAAAAGGTAAAAATCCTGCCATGTCTGACATTAAGGGAAAGGCTGAAAAATCCATTATATCAGTTTGTTGCAGAAGCACATAAATGCAAACAATTAGTTTGTTTTAGAGGTATTCTTTTACAGGTGTTTCCTAGATAAGTTATAGGAGCTCTGCAGAAAAGGACCTGGGAGTATTTGGGCACAAACTGAAGCACAGGAAATGCTGGTTAAGCATAAGGCATTTTTTAAATTACTTTTTTTTAAACTAGGTCACTGACAGAGTGACTGAACAGTAGAACACATTCCCCAGAGACACTATGGAGTCTTCATCCTTGGAGATTTTCAAAATTTGAGTGAATAATAAGATCTGGAGAAACCTGCTGTAGCTGAGCAGAGGGGTTGGGTTAGCTGATCTCCAGATGTTCTTTCCAAACTCAACTATTTGTGATTCAGCACCTGTTCCAGTCCCACCTGCACCTGTAAGAGACCTCTCCTCCAAAACAAAGGATTTGCCTTCTGCCTTTCACCAGGAGTGTTTGATGTTCCACTGCTGTGCTGGGCTACCAAATACGTACCAGGTGAAAAGCAAAGAACATTCTGACAAGCATCCTGCAAAGGGATGTGCCACTCCCTGCTCCTGCAGCTCAGGGCTGATCATTTATTACTGAGAGACAGAGGACAGCTTTACATCTGTTCATGCAGACAGAGACAGCTTTTACAGCAGAGGCGTCCACAAGCTACAAGAATTAGGTGGAGACCAACAATTCATTTAATACAAGACAGACCCTAGAGCTGAACAGCTCCATTTCTCACCACAGCAATTCTGCTGCAGGCCCAGGGACTGAAGCAGACCCTGAAGAACCATGAACTGCTTGCCTGTTACTTGTTGCCAGCTATCAATAACAAAATGCCATCAGAGCTGACAGAAAAACCTGCAGTGTTACAAACTGACCTGCAATTCCACTTCAGTTCTCCTCCTCCCATTTCTATGACAGAATAGAACCAAATTCCCACTCAGCAGCATGGTAATTAGATATTCAAAAAGCAAACAAATTTCACATGACAGTCCGCAGGAGAAAACTGATATACATGGAAAAAACATTTTAGTTTACTTAGGGCCATTCTGGTAACAACAGGCTTGGAGGGATGCAATTAGTACCCTGCAAGCCAGCATATGAAAAGGTTTAATTTAACCTATCAGACCTAAAGAATAGCTATAGAAATTAAAAGTGAAGCCACAAATCCACACAGGACTGCCACAGCTAGGAGTTTTTACAATCAGGAATTCTAGAGTGGTAATTCACATGTGTTGCATTCCAAATTCTGCTTATCCAGAAGGGGAGGCATTATTTTGGACTACCCTTCAAGAGCTGAGGTTCATCAAACCCATGGAGGTCAGTGTGTGGCTCTCTAGCAGTTCCCTGTACCATGCAGGAAGAAGCAGCCAGTGCTGGGCAGGTTAATTCTTATTCTCCAACAACAGTTTGCTGAATTGGTGTCTCCCTCTTCAATAAAACCTATTTTCTTCTATACAGAAAACCCCTACAAGTGTTCTGAACTGGGGAGAAAGTTCTTACATCACTCTCAATCAAGTTTGTGGGGGAAAAAAGCATTACAGCAGTCTTAATGCAACACTACACTGACAGCAGAGACAACCAACAGAGAAAGTAAAAACCAGTCCTGCAATATTCACTCTGCTGCGACCAATGGCACATGATGGAAAGCAGCTCCCTTTAAATCAACCCAACCTACCAAGGGAATCCCCACAGAGGAAGATTTAAGTGTCAGGAAGGAGCTGCTGGAGGTGACAATGTGGTCTGCAGCCCAAGGCAAAGGGGATGGAACCACCACACCCACTGACCCCACTGACAGGCAGCCTTTCCCAAGCACTCTGGCTGACACTGAATCCTGCACAAAATTTGGGTGAGGTAAGGCTCTATCCTTTTTTTAGATTTGGACCATTTGCATTATACTGCAGGCATACAAAAANTTAAACGTGAGGCACACAAAAAAAAAAAAAAAAAAAAAAATCAAACTACTCCAGACAGCAAGTTGTTCCAGCACATTTTGACTTTCCAAGTACAAAGCAAAGGAAACATTTCAAAACCATGACTTGTAAAGTTTTTGCTGCTCCCTGTTAAGATTTGCTGTCATCAGGACAGCATTTTTTGGATGAAAAATGTTTATTGCTAAAGGTCACAGAGCTGTCTCTTTCAAACAAATTAAGAAATAAATGGCTGCTGACACTTCCAGATGATGATTCATCTGTCCAGGAGCTCCAATAATGCACAGCCACAGCTGCCCCTCAGGTTTGCTGCAGACTACAGCAGTCACCAACTAACCCAGAAATCTGTCTTCACTCTCCTGTCACTCTGTTAGCCAACTTCTCAGCCCTCTTCATAGACACACCAAAAATTCCTTACACTCAAGCTTAAAACCAGATGAAAAACCTATGAAAATAACATCTGTCAGGAAAAGCACTGTTTGCAGTAGCCACATTTCCACACTTACTATTTCTATTATTACCAAAGTCCTCTTTTCTTCATGTGCAGCAAAGATTATCCATGTATGAGATACAGGGATGAAAGAGGCTGATGGATCAGTACCAACAGCACCATTCCCAGAAACCAGTGAAACAGCAGAACAAGAGAAATATTCCAGCACCTCAAGGGCAGCTGGCAAACCCCAGCACATTTAACCCCAGCACAGGTCAGCACACAAGAAATGCTGGCAGGAGAGAGAAACTCCTTGCCAGGGAAGGTCGAGCTATTGAAGAATATTCTTTGAAGAGTTATTAAAGTTCTGGAGGTCTATTTAGACAACCCTCGAGTGAAAGGCCAGCATGAGATACAGCAGAGATATCCAATGTTATATCCTGTCAGAGTAACATCTCCATAAAAAAATTAATAATAGATTTTTATTGAGTGATTATCCTTTCCATCCTTGGCTTTTCACTGGAGTTTATGGGGACTATTTACTGATCTCTTCAGGGAAGGAGATGACATTTACTGTTCCTACTCTGCCCCTCTGATCTCAGCCGTGGCCTCTACTGTCACTACATCCAACAGTGATTCTGTAACTTTAAAAGATGCTGCTACAAATTTAGGGGACTATTATTTCAAACAGAAGCACAGAATTCTTGAGGACAATACAGAATACTTTGCAGACAATGCAGAGGACCAATCATTTATGATTTGCAAAGAAAAATCAAGAAATTTCTTCTCATTCTTTTTACTGCTCTCCAGTTCTGTGGCACAGCTGTGATGATCATCAGCTTGGACATGGAGTTCTTATTATCTTCCCAATTTAATCATAAGAAATAGATAACCAGAGCAGCTGCCTAACAGTCCAAATCCAAGAATGTGCTCTTTTCAAACATATAACATACAAGTAAAAGTTTTCCTGGAACTTCTGCTCCTTCATGCATTTCAGTTTGATGCATTAAACTATCAATTCTCAGTTACTGGGTTGAATTGTTTGTCATTTAGGTTTTGGGGGTTTTTTTTGTTTGTTTGTTTTTTGGGTTTTTTTTAAACAATGGATAAATTACAACCAGAAATTTGTAACCATCAGCCTTTCAAGTCAAGATCATGTGATTAGGATTTAAGAGCCCCCTAAAACTAAGGATCTATTTAAGCCCATTGAGGGATGTGCAAGCCAGCCCCAGAGTGGTTGAGAAGAAAAGTGCAGATACAGAACTGACAGCACTGAAGGAAAGATGTTTCATCCTAACCAGCAATTGTCCCAGTGTGCAGAAATCAACTGTGCTAGCAGGAAAATACTGGTTTAAAAAAAAAACAAACAAGAAAAATCCCCCCCAAAGAGAACCCCCACACCAGTTTTTATTAACACACTCTTTGCATGAGTGTTATTCTCTTCCCTTGACAATTTAGCCTACTGTCCAGCACCTGGAGTCTTTTATATCCATTTATAAATAGATGCTGCACACAAATGAATCCCAGCTACTTCTTGCAACCTTTGTATGAAAGATGGATGACCAAGGGAGAAGAGTTTTTGTCTTATCAGAGGCAGGTGGAACAGAGAAGAGTGAGCTGGACAAACAGCACAGGTACAGATTGAGGAGCAGGGGTGGAGCCAGGAGGGCTCTCTTTCACCTGGTCAGGGCACATCTAAAGAACAAGGAAAACAGATCCACAGGAAGCTAGATTTCATTACTTCCACTCCTCTGAAACCCATTTGTACAATTCACTTGTGGCTACAGCATGAGCTTGTCTAATTTGCTTCTAGACTGAGTAGCAACAAAAAGACCTTGTCAGGAAGGTGGGTTTTCCTTCTCCTCACCTTAGCCTGAAAATTCTCTAAAGAAATGCTTATTTCATGTAGCATTGATTTGTTCCATGCAGCACGCCTTGCTTGCAAACTAATGAGAGAAGAACTTCAGACCAAGTACTACAGCTGCTGGGCAGTGCCTGTTTGGAAGCCAGTATAGGTCAGAACACTAAATATTCACAAGCTTGTTTCCAGGCTCATTTAGGAGCTTCCTAGATGTCAGATTTCTGGAGATGTATCCTTTAGGATCTGTATAGAAAGCTCTTTTGCCTCACTTGAGTAGTATCAGTGGCTTGAACTCTGCAGCTCATAAAGCTAAATAGTCTTAGTAACTTTAAAGGAGAAAACAGAGTTTCTAGATCTGATCATAACCCCTCAAAGTCACTGTGCCCTCTTCAACACCAGTCAGAAGACTTCCCATGGGATTTCTCTATCTGTGCAATGTCTACATGACGAGGGCATTGATTCCTCCTTCACTTGCCTTTTCCATCACAGCAAGGGTGCAAAACAAAAGGCAAAGGGCAGCTTAATTTGCATCAGGCACCATTTAAATGGCTCAGAGAAAAAGATCTCAGCAACTACATGCACACATTGCTGCTGCAATGACAAGTGGTTGTTCCATTTGTGGTGATGTGTGGTGCCAGTGACTCCACACCTCTGCAGACAGCACTTCAATCCAAAGTGACTACTCTGGGCAGTGCAGTACAGAATATTGAGGGAAGCTCCCAGCAAGGGAGAGAAAAGATTTGGATGCTGCACATTTACTTTTCAGGAGCACAAAATTCATGAGAAAGGCAAGCCAAATCATAGGCAGTCCCAGATGGAAACCTTTTATCAAGGATTCTTTTACATGTTCTGCATCAAGAAAGAAAAAAAAAAAAAAGTAGACTGCAAGGAGTGAGCTATTCCTGTCTCTTGGCTTTTTTTTGTTATTTCAAGAGTCAACATTTAACATTTTACGTTCAGGGCTATACAGGCCCTTAGCTGAACATTAAAACCAGCTTCCCTGGCTTTTGATATTGCCCAGAACACAGGACAGTCCATGTCAGCAGCAGCTAAACCAGCACATCCTGAATATGGAACATGAATTTTCTGCTTTCAAATGTACCAGAGCAAGATTTCCCTGAGCTCTGCTGCTGGCAAATAAAAAACCTCAGGTGATCATACACATATTTGCAAGTGCACTGATCCCTTAGGTGGGGAAGCCTGGTGGGGATGTCACACAGAAACCATGCTACCTCTGTCACTGAAGTCATCCACCAGCACGATCTCTGCCACCAGCTCGGGCGGGGAGCGGTTCAGGACGCTGTGCACTGTCCGCAGCAGGGAGGACCAGCCTTCGTTGTGGAATGGGATTATCACACTGGTGTTTGGGAGCTTCTCCAGGTACAGCTTGTTTTTGCAGCTGGACACAGACAGAGCAAGTCAAAAGGTGCTGCCAGAACACACCAGACACACCAAAAACCACCCAAAACACACCAGCACTTCCATATTAATTACCAGCAAGCAACTTTGTTCTTTACTCCTCAAAATGATGCAGAGTGCATTGATTTTCTTACTTTTGAAATAAGGATAATGAACTCTTGCCTTGTAGGGTAGTTTCATTAATAAAATTCTGCAGTATGAAGTGCAGTGTTTACTTTCCTGCAGGTGTGGCCATAAGTGGACTTTACACCTGGTTAAACAGGTAACCTCTAAGGCCACACAGCGACCCAATGTAGTTTAAAAACACCCAGTAGCTCTGCAGTAGGGGTCAAAAATCTATTCCATCCCTGAAGCCCCCTGTGTCCAGAACAAACCAGTGGCAGCTGTGTGAATGGAGGTGTGTGGAGGGTACAATGACAGTGCCAGCAGGACAAGCTGCCCTGTGCCCAGGAGCAGGGCAGGGAGGTCTCACACTGCTCCCTGTCCCTTGCACAGCCCCCAAGCTGCTGTGCAGGCTGTGCCCTGCCAGGCCCCTGGAAGGCTGTCACTCTGTGCACAATTCCATGCACACAGGCAGTAATTCCCTGCCCTGGCCCCCGGAAGGGCAGACAGGAATGAAAGGAGCTCTGGCAGCAGCAGCTTTTTCCTGGTACCTTTCCCAGGGCACGGAGAAGGATGTACCTATGTTACACAAGCTCAATACATCTGTGCCTACAGGAAGTTACTCTGGTGCCTGTGTGAGAAGACAGTAACTTATTCTGGGTGTAATGAATTGTCCTGGGGTGCTGCCAAGAGCCTGCAGGCTGTGGCTGCAATGCACAGATGCAAGATGCAAACTGAAGCTGCAGGGACTGCTTTCATCCAGCCCTTGACATTGCCACCCTAACCTTCTTCCAACAGCCACTAGCTACAGTTCTGTTCCAATATGAACTAAGAGTCCTTGAATTGTTTCTAACGCTTCTTAAACTGGAATCCTCATTTTCTGACTGACTTTAGCAAGTGGAAAACTTTAGCTATTAAGTTTAACCATTAAGCGTGGAGAGAAATTGCTTCCCTCCAGCTACTGTATCTACAATTGCTTTACAAGACCTGCAAAATTAGTATTTAATATTAAAAACCCTAGAGGAGCTGAAAGGAAATGTTATCAGGGGAAGACATGACTGTTGAAATAAACAATTGTATGTGTGCACCAGGCAGATCCAGTACATGCTGTGCCCCAGCTCCCTGAGCCCCACAATTAACAGAAAGCAGAGGTGACATTGTTTGGTATATTAAAGTCCAGACAAACCATCTCACACATCAGCTGCTTCTTTGCCCTTCCTCACCCAGGGCAGCTGTTGGGGAGAAGCCCTGTGGCCCCAAAGCTTAGGGCAAGGCAGACTACACATTTTTCCCCAGCACACCTCCTCACACTGCCTGCTGTCTGTGGGCGTGACTCCAAACTCTCTATTGCCTCGCTGCATGTAAGGGGCTCTAAAACACAGCTCCCTTCTTTCTGGAATACTCTTTATGGACTTGTAACTTTATGGCTAGGTCTCAGCCTAACTTTGTTATAAACTGCCCTCATCAACCTCTCCAGTAACACAAACCATACCACTTCATGTATATCTTTTTTAATGGGCACAGAGAATGCACAGCAGATATTTCCAGGCATGAATTCCTTCTCTGCACATCCCCACTATGGGTAACCCTGCTCCCTGCCCAGCTAATCCCAGCACCCAATTAGGCACATGCTGTTTATCCACTGCTCGAGGCCCCCACAATTACAGTTTGCTGTGCTGGGGGAAAGGATTTGTCAAGCAACAAGCAAACCACTGCAGCAGCACCATTAATCACAGATTAAGTCATTGGTGTCCCAGACACTTCACTTATTAATTTTATCTGGGGCTGGAGTTAGAAGTTTCACATTTTACAAAAGTTTAAAGAGCAGAATTAGCAACACTGAGTTGGCAATTTCAGGGAACACTGGAGCATGTAAGGTAACACATTAAACCCTCAGATAACAAAATACTGGCATTATCTGATATTTAAGTTCCCAGAGCTCAAGGCAGACCCTGTAAATGGAGGCCAGGTAGAATTTAGATTAGTAAACTCAAACTGTATTTCCTAGAACTTGAGCATGGGCTGATCCATGATCATCTTCAGTTACCTGATTTATCTCTATGTTTAAACATTTCAGCTGCATGCCTGAAATATTTATGGTGTTACACTCACTACTTTTTTTTAATGTGTTTATACTGAGAAAGGGTCAAGCCAGTGTATTTGATTAGTTTTCTGTGACAGCTGAAGAGGTAATATCTCAACTGTGCAGTTAACAAATTATAAAACCTGACCTCTGGAACTTTTATCTTGTGAATAAAGTAGATGTTGAATTCAGATTTACTAAACTGTGATAAACATAGCTTTACACAAAAGAATCTTAGATTCAAATGTCTAACAATGCTTTCAGATTAAGAACCTCACAAACAGTATTTAGAAACCTCTCAGCTTTGTATAAACAAGGGCTAAGTCCTAACTGATGCACTTCTGCAAGAGAAAAACTTCTGGCTTGACCAAAATCCAGTTCAACACCATCCTACAGCATAATGTCCAAAACCAGATGAGCCCTAAAGTCAGCATTCCATTGGAACTCGTTTCTACTTGTAAACCCTGATGAGGCTGCTTTGATGAGGAAGATGTCCACAAAAATAATCCATAAACCTGGTAAAACTCTTCACACATAGTTCAGTGAAGCTACTCACATCTTTTTCTGCTGCTGAGCATTCCACAGTCATTTCCAGCTAGTGGGCAACATAAGTGGAATCTCTAGGTTACATTAAAGATTTCTTCTGAGCAGGGTTACAAGTTCGTGGTAATTTTAAGTCTTTTGAAATCAAAAAATGATTTTTTTCCCCCCAGAACTGATCTCTTCTATTTCCCACTGAAATTACAGTACACTGTCCTTTATTAAGGAAATACCAGGACCCAGCTATGCAAGGATTGTATTTTATGAGCAAAGGTACAAGAGTCCATAATAAAAAAGAACACATTCCTGTAGAGGTGATAATTTAGGGCTTGCAAATCTTCACTCCTAGAAATGCAAACTGTATACTCACTTTGGATGCCTGATGTCTGGAAGGGAACGATTCAGAGAAATTTTATCACTCACAAAGATATTAAAGCCATTTTCCCTGTATGCCTGGTCCACTCGCTCTGCATCAGTCATTGGGTAAGGTTTTCCCTGTTCTCCATTTCCTGTGGATAGACAGAAAGTAAATACAGATCATTGCTGCTAATTAGTGCTTAACGGGCCAGAAACTAATCCATACAGCAGAAAAAAAGAGCATCTTATTGTCCTTTAAACATTACTTTATGAGTTTTGTGCTCTGTGTCATTTAGCACCAGGTCAACCATGTCAATTTAACAATTTTATCTGATAAGCAGTTTTGCTACAAACCACTCAGCTGTGCAAATCAAAGGTAAAAATCTTCCTCCTAACACCAGAAACAGATGAAGGGGTTTTGGCAATGCTGTGGAAGATCTAGAGAATGCCTTTTGTTTCACAGTGGGAAGAATCCATGTGGTTTGAATATCTCAGCACTGTTGGAATTCTCAGCACAGATGGATTTGTGCTCTTGCACTGAGGGGCAGAGCCCTTGCAAACACATCAGTGTAAAGCTGTGACATTCAAAATGGGCCTTATTTGCAATGCAAGACAAACCCCAGAATTATGGAATGGACTTGCATGAATGTTATAGTCCAGAATGTTTTTCTTATTCTTCCTTTCTGGATTTCCCATTTTTGGGAGAGGTACATGCACACTTTTTTGAGGGAGGGGGCTAAGGTTTTTAAAAATCAATTTTCCACCTGTCATAAAAACATTGAGATTTAAGTGATACAGTTGCACCTCAAAATAGTTATTGTGGAGTTGAGGAAAAAGAAATTTAACTGGGATTAACACAGTTAAAAGATTAAGAGATGAATTGGCTTTAATGCTGCATCATGTCAAGAACATCACCTTGACCCTAATGTTGAACATGTTGTTCTACACTCAGCCTAGCAAATAAAATCAAAGTTACAATCTGTATTAAAACATTTTTATAGCAATCTTACATACCTACACGCTCAGAGTCCCTCCTTATGGCTTCTTTGTTATGCCAGTCCTTTTTCCTTTGTCCATCAGCAAAGTAAGGGTCTTTCTTTTGCCTCACATATGGTGCCTTTTAAACAAAAAATTGGATATATAATAAATACACAACAAATGAAACCTTTCCTCAGCAGCCTCCCCTTCCTGTAAGAGGAAATTAAACATCTCCCTTAAGGTAAGATCACCACAAGCAAGCAGCTTTTATCCTGAAAGGGGTGAGGGAGGAAGTGAGTTCTGCTGGTTTCAGAACTTTATCTGTGTCTGTTAAGTGATATTTTTCCAGGGCACCATCACATATGCAGAACATTATTTCTTAATCAGAGAATCTATTAAAAACTCCCATTTTCATTTTGAAAACATCCAATACATCTTACAGCCTTTTTGTTAATTAAATAGGATGTACTGGGAGACCTATTGCAGGATCATTATTAATGAGATGCTACTACGCCTGAATAAAACCAAAATAAGAGTTAAAAGGTCATTTATTAAGACTCTTGCTGCTGAACCCAATTAGAGCTTCTATTTCATTATGTTGTTCCTGAAATTCAAGCCACAGGTGCTTTGAAATCAGTCAGCAAATGAAGATCCCCAGTAATCCAATGTCTCCAGCTCACCTCTGACTGCACAGGATGGAGACTCACATTTGCTGAAGGAAAGAGGAGTCATGAGAGGCACTGCAAAAGCCTTATTGATTCACATCATGCAGGTGAGCTGGTGAAAAACCACACACTCTTGTCATGGAAAGGCTCACCTGAACTCACCAAACATAAATATCAAACTAATTTGCTTAACCTGCCTTGTGGTTTTCCAGCTCTCCCATTAAACACCACTGTTCTCCTGCGAATTCCTGCCTGGTGATAATGCCACCCTTGTAATAATTCCCACTAAATAACCCACACTAGAGCACACTACCATCCTGTGAAATTTTTGCCTCTGTTTTATAAGAACAATTCTTTGCCAGGCCAGCTCACTGACCAGTCTCCTCCTCTGCCAGGAAAAGTCCTGGAAAGCTCTCGCAGACCAGAGCACCTCCTTGCCAGGAGAGTTCTGCCAACTTTCTGAGCACTAGCCTTCTACACAAGTATCATAATGGGCACAGGAACAACTGGCAGGTCTGAAATCTCTGTATTTTAGGTCTCTTTTGTCTCTTGTTTATAGTGTTCTGGACTGAATGCACACACCAGGAGAATCACTGACAATGCCACTGTCCCTCCTGCCATTTGCTGGGATTAAACGTGTGAAAATCCCTTAAAAGCAGTTGCTCTGGAAACCCCACCCACCACTGCAGAGGAAAGCATGGCCAGAGTGTGCAGGGACTAGATCCAGAAGGAAGAACACACAGTGCATCTCCAAACCTCACAACACCCACTGTGCTTGTGGGAGCCCAGCACCCCAAGTCAAACCTGTACAAAATGAGCAGGGAATTTAGGCAACCTGGAGAAAAAGAGGAAAACTCAGACCCACCAGCAAACAGACATCCAATCTGTCTAACAGAGCATTGCTAAGGGGGCTTAAATCTCATCTCTTTCTGGGACTTGGGTGACTTAAAACTAGAATTGCAGAGGCACCTCCCTTCCCTCTGAAAACATCCCTTGGAAAACACCTGTCTGTCCATTGCTGCAGGTACCCATGGGGACTGCTCTCTGTGCTGCTTTTGGCTAGACTTTTGGAGCTGCTATGTGGCTGTGACTTGGCTTTGTGCTGGAAAGTGTTGATAAAACAGGGATGTTTTTGTTGCTGCTGGGCAGGGCTTAGCCAGAGTCAAGGCTTTTTTGCTTTGCCCTCAGAGAGGAAGGTGGCAGTGCATGGGAAGCTGGGAGGGGACACAGCCAGGACAGATGGCCCCAGGGACATCCCAGACCATGTGGTGTCATGCTCAGTACATAAAGCTGGGGGAAGGAGGAGGAAGCAGGGTTTTTTGGAGTGATGACATTTCTCTTCCCTGCTTTCCTGGAGAAGGCTGAACACCTGCCTGCCCGTGGCAAGCGGGGAATGGATTCCCTGGTTTGTTTTGCTTTGCGGGGTTTTTGCTTTACTTTTTAAACTCTTTATCTCAACCCATGAGTTTTCTCACTTCTAACTGTGCCAGTTCTCACCCCCACCCCCCGGCGGGGGTGAGTGAGCAGCTGCGTGGGGCTGAGCTGCCAGCTGGGACACAACCACGACACATTCCTTCTGAAATACACTGAAAAGCACTAGCGGGATGGAGCTGGAGCTGTCTTCCACAACAGCTCCCAGGAGACAAGTTTGAAATGCACCCCAGAGGATTCACACCAACATCTCCAGACCCCTCTGAGGGAAGCCACAGCACTGGGCTGGTTCAGGAGGGGCATCTCTCACCATTACACAGCTGTCCCACCATAGCAGCAGCCCAAAAACCATTAAAAAGCACTTGCAGCCATCCCTGCCCAGCGTGTGCAGCCCCAGGCTCTGGGCTGGACTGATCCTTGTGTTTGTGAACTCAGTGTAGGATAATGTGTACAGGGAAGTAAATTTTCTGCACAGCTTCAAGCCATTCTTCAGAGGGGTCAGCAATGTGCATGTAAACATCCTCAGAGCAAGCAACAACCTAATGCAAGCAATTTAAACCCTGAGATAGAGGGAAAGCAGGCAGCAGCACACCATCCTCCAGGGCTGTTAAAATAAAGGAAAACAAAAACAGAAAAAAAAAAAATCACAGAGCCTGCCACTGCATTACCCACTGCACCAACCAGGCACACGGACAATAGAAAGTCAAGCACATAGATGTATTTCTCTCAGTCATAGATAAATTTACACATAAAAGCATCTGTGAGCTGGGTTAAGCTAACCCTGTCAGGGCCACACATGTCAGTAATTTGTAAACTTTAAATTAAGCAAGAGGAAAAACTATGAAGCACACACATCAGTTATTCAGACCTCTCTGAACTGCAGTGTGGGACTTCAGAGTGCACAGAGTGAGAGTTATTGATCCTGAAGTCCTGGGAACAGGCTCTGCACAGCTCTCAGTCTGGGGACTTACAAGGATCAACACTTCTTCATGTTGGCACTGACAAAATGAAATGAGGACTGTGCAGGGTGAGTCATTATCAGCTCCTCTGTCTGCACTGCTCATGGTATTTCTGCCCTGTACAGCTAACACCAAATTCTCCTATTCACACAGGACAAGCACAACATGAACCTCTGTTGGATCAGCATAAACCTCCAAGTGGTTTTTAGAATCCTGAAGGGTAGACACAGTTCCAGGTCATGGCAGACATGTTGCATTCTGGGCTTTTTTTGGTCCTTGGCAGAGTTCATCCGACACTGGAGTCCTCCATTACATTTAATTCAGCTTGGGTAAATGTTAAGAGGTTAGAATATTTCTTACTGTATCCCCTGCAAGCAAACATACAATGCTTATGCTGGTTTTGCAGGTCACTGTTAAAACACCATAACTGAAAAGTCTGCTGTGAGTCACTGACAAGTTCTGTCAACAGTGTCTAAACATTAATTCTGAAGTGACTTTCAGTGCCAGAAATGGAATATCAGTGTCTTTGCCTCGGTGACCTTGCCAGCCTTGACCATCCACACAGCCCTGGAGGGAAGGTGTAGCTGCAGCAGCCCCATCAGCGTCGTATTTCTGGTTAAAAACCACACTTTCAACACCAACCTAATTTCAGCAGACCACCAAAAAACATCAGTGTGAACCATAAAACATTTGCCTTCCCCCTCCTGACTGCAGTTCTTATCTCATGCCATCACTATCAGCAGAGCTGTGTGTAAGGTTACGGGCACGATGCCACCACGGGCAGAGGAAGGATGAGCACATATGTCCTCAAAGTCCCTCTCACTGGGAAAATGGGCAGGTTGCTGACATTGATGTGATTTTGGAAGCTCATTTACTTCTTTCTTGCTTTCCCCCCCCACCCCCTTCTTTGTAAAAGATGTCTGAGGCTCTAGAAATCCAGACACAGCATACAGGGACCAGAATGTTGCTTTTTTTAGTGGTTTCCTTCAGGGATTCTGCATGGGATTTGACTCAATTATGCAAATTACATAACTTGATGATACTCCTTCAACAAATGCTCTAGACTATGATATCAGAGCAATCTGCAAAACGCAGCAAGTTTCCTAGGACTGACTTTTTCTTTAACTCTTAAACAAGTATCTCATTTATGGGGAGTTATGTCATATATGTAATGCTGTACTTCATCTCAATTTCCACTCTCATCCTAATTTCTCATTAACTGCATAGCAGGAGGTAGAACATTTTTGTCCAAACCCTCCACCATAGCCCCCCTTATGTGCATTTTATCTGTGGAATGCAGTGACCATTGTTTGAACATTGGAGCTGTCAATTCTGCATGGTTAGGGTAAATTCACATTATGGATGTGGATTTCTATCCCTATAAAAGAGGTCAGCAATTTTCACTTTTGCTCTGCGTTAGCTTCCCATTTTGCAAAAATATAGCTGTTTTTTTAAATGGTCAATTGTAAACACGTAAAAAGCAGATTTGAAAGCGTGAAGGTTTCATTATGATCATCTAGTCAGGCTATTTAAGTGCACCAGCCATTGAATTCCATCCAGTAACTCCTCCAACAAGCCTGTAAGTCCTATTTCAGCTCAAGCACATTTTCTTTCCCTTAAGAACTGAAAGTTGTTTACCACTAAGGAGTGATTACTTCTCCAGCAATATCTTAAACTGTTCTCCTGCCTGTTTCCAGCCTTCATTTTTTAAAAACTGAAAATGAACTAAAGTAGAAAGGCATATTAAGCAATACATTGAAAATGGATTTAGACAGATTGCTGTAAATAAGCCCCTTCTGTTGTCTACCACACTGTTACTTAACACGCCGCCAAAGCAATTGATCAGCGTTCAAACGCCAAATGCACAAAAACAGAATTTTCATTTTTTGTTTAATCACTATTTAGTGTGCCTGGCTGCAGCCAAAATAAAGAAAAAAGAAGTGCAGATGGAGACATAAGCCAAGAGTTTTCTACACATGAGGAAAAAAGATTTGCTGAAGTATATATGTTAACCATAATGTTGTACAGATCTCAAACCCTCTTCAAACATTTGTTTTGCTGATTTATTATTTTCTTTCAAACCAAGGTGCTATAATCAGACCCATGATTTTTGGAGACAGTGTCAAACAGGGCATCTGCTTCACTCCAGACCTCTTCATTTATCCCAGCACCTCAGCAAGTCTGTCTTGCACTTATATCCTATAACAAGATGTTGAAGATGCCAAAATAATTCAAGAAAAACAACAGGGAAAGGGAAAGCAGCAAATAAGAACGATTCCTCTATTTATTAAAGGAATTTGCAACCTGAAGTGAACTCAGTGGAACACTCAAGAGCACACATTTGGGAACAACCCAGTTGTCACATTCTGTGACATGGCAAAGCAGAAAGAGAAAACATCTACAGGCAGATTCTTTCCAGTCTTCCAAAACCTGCAGTACCTGAAGTGTTTCAGGAAGCAAAATGTGAGGGAAGCCAGCTCTAGCAGAAAACAGGAGGAATCCTCCCTCTCACTGCAGCAAACTCAGGTTTTAATGATCGTGGGACCATCCATGCCAAATGTAAGAAACCCTTTCATAAATAAATAGATAGCAAGTGGTATTGCACCATGAAGAAATGCAATTCTTTCTTTGGCTTGTCAGAGCTCTATTAGCAAGTGTTGAACAACAAACTGGTACAGCACTCATGCAGCACAAACAGACTCCATCCTTTTTACTGGCAGGAAAACAGCTGAGACTTTCAGATGACCTAATGAAAAATAAAAATATCACCAACATCAGCTGGAGGCTGCTCTTGGGTCAGGAAGCTGAGCATAACCTCAGTCAATCAAAGCTCCTCATTTACTGGAACAGGAGGCAGCACACTACTGGAAAAAAAGGCTGCTAAAAGCCTGTTGTGTGATCTACCCAAGTGTTTTCAAAAGGTTAATTTTTGAAGCTATTTCAGTCCATAAAAAATTTAAAAGGTACATTAACATAATTCATACCTTCAACATTTCAGGAACTATTATAAGGCAACACAGGACTAAATGGCAACGCATCATGCAGAATTTTTAAGTGATTTCAAAGACAAAAAAGCCAAGTTCATCTTCACAGCTTGTTGGGACTCACATCCAAACAACAGGTTTGAACGAGACCTGAATTTTTCCTGCAGAATGCTATACCTTGGCCATCATTTTCTTTCCCACCTGTAACAACAGTAATACTGAAATTCAGATTTCTCCTTTTTTTGAGGAGGCCAGGCTTTGGAGCATGGAAACATCCTGTCTGATTCCTTCAGCAGTAGAGCCTCAGATAACTGGTTCAGTCCTTACCCCGTGTCAGAGAATGAAACCACAGCTGGACCAGAACCAGCTGAAGGGATCAGTGCAGAAAGGCACAAAGCAGAGCCTTTTGTGCAGAACACCCAGAGACATTTGGGAGCTGTAGAGTTATTAAAGAATATGTTCCTTGCAGAACACCAACTCCTCAGTGGATGGGACAGCCTGCTGCTTTCAGCTGACTCTGCCTTTTAATGCAGTAAGTTTTTTGGATCAAGTGCTAGAACAGTACTTGTTTGAAATGAAACTCCCCCTTCCCTTTAAATTCCTTCAGTTAACAAGTTTTATTCAACATCAATTGCTGAAAACTCCTTAGCACAAAGAAAAAGAAAAAAAACAATTCATCTCACAAAAAGTCCTGGATCATCAGTGGATTAAAGTCTGCAGACACCAGCTGAGGACAGTGATACAACATCCAGCTTAGTCATCTATCTCTGCCAAACACCTCACACTTTGTTCTTTGCTTACCTTTAGATATAATATTATAGTTTTGTGATGTCTGCTGTTCTGAACTTACTGTTTGCCTAATTCAGCCCAGGCCTGCAGAGGCACAGCACCTTCCAAGGTCAGCACAGAGCACCAAGCAGCATTTTCCTCCCTGAATTTAAGCACATCTTGTGATAGCACAGCAGTTTCAGTCTCAGACTCTTCTTTCAGCTGCTAAAACCCCAGCTGGCCTAGTTTTAGAATTCATTTGCCCACAAGAGGTTTCTCATCTTTTCTGTTCAGTAAAATGTTTACAGCCCTTTCCATCTACAGAACTGCTCCACCTCCCACACTGAGCCTGTCTCAGGAATCTGCTGAACACTGTGGAATAAGCTGCTGCAGGCATTTAGCTGGGGTAAACCACCTTGTTCTCCCCTCAAGCAATAGGAACATTTCTTTGACCTTGCTCTAAGATACAGCAACACCCTATAAAATTCCCAAAGAATATCTCATGCCCTGGCTAGCCTCTGGCTGAGATGGAGACAACCCCCTCCTCACCTTGCCTGAGGTACATCAGCCAGGAGGGGCTCAGACAACAAACACACAAAATGAAGATGTAGACAAAAGTAATCTCTGAACTGCCATTCCAAATAAGATTAGACTTCCCACCCCTCCCACCTTCCCTTTCTGCTTTACAGCTTGCTGGAAACGTAAAACTAGATGAGCTTTCCCAAGGAACCAGGGCACATTTAGTGTTTTATCACACGTCCAAGAGCTGGTTTTGGACTGCAGCTCCTGGCAGAAGCTACGGGCATGAAATCCAGAGAGATGCACTTTGTTTTCCACAGAAACTAGTGCTAGCTGAAACTGTCTTAAATACAGCCTTATGTTCACAGAAGGAGGGAGCAAGCTGGTTTGGAGATCAGTTTGAGAAGTGACCATTTGAAGCAGAACCTGGCACTTATCTACAGATACCCACACTCCATTTAACTCAGCTGAACAGCCCACAAGGTGTAGTGGCTTCCTACAAGGGCAAACCCTGGAGCACTGTTTCTGAAATCTGACTTTCCAGTAAAACTTACAGATTATGCTGCATATGCAAAAATAGTCAAATAATCTGTATTATGATTTAATAAAAATGCAGGACACAAAACCTATTAATTCCATCATTTTGGTGAATTCCCTGTACTCGAGCTATAAACTCCAGATCAGATTATAGCAATGTTAAGCCAGTTGAGGACTGCTCAGATGAACACAACTTCCAAATGTTATACACAAGCATAGAAGCAAACCTTGTATAATATTAGCAGAAATCTCATTAAAAATACATCAAAATGAGCATCCTGAATATCTTCAAGACAGAAATACTACACAGAGGTGAAATTCCCAGCACTCAACCAATACAAGATGACAACTCAGGTGGTGCTGCACGTAGGTGGACCTGGCAAACACGTGACTGCAAATTTGACTTGTTCAGTTTACAGGAAAAAATGTACAGCATTTATAACTCTTTGAATGATAAAACATGGCAATTTGTGCCTTTCATTCAGTGGAATCCACCTGATTGGGTCCTTGGGAAACCCTGGTATAAGTCCTGGTATAAACTGGCATAACTGGTACAAAAAAAGAAATCAAATGATAAAAAAAGATAAGGCTGCTAATGCTCCAATAATATCTGAAGCAAGGACAGGACAAAATCTAGCTGCTAGACATGCAAAAGAAGAATGCTAAGTACTTTCCACAGAGACAGACATTTCAAGAGAAAAACACTTAATTTTGGGGACTTACCAATGTGCAAAGTATACTACCAGGACACTGTGCACTTTGTGATAAAGGCACAAGCGAGATTGCACTAGAACATGTTTTCTGAGGTAAGATGAGCGAGGCAGTTTGAAAGCTTGCCAACAGTTATAGTTCATAATAGTAAACAGAAATGCTCAGGATTTTGCCCAAAAAAGCAGGCAGAGCACCATAAGGCATCCATAAGCCTGACAGAGCTGCTGCAGTCTGCAACAGCTGACAGTGTAGATCAGATATTTACCTTTCCTCATGGAAACTGGGCTGCTGCCAAACTTACACAAACAAAATTCAAGGGCACATTATGGAAGGTTTGATGCCTGGTGAGGGGCAAAGATTTGTCAGCAAGCACAGCACACTGGCTTCAGAAAGGTTAATACTGCTCTTCTGAAATCTCCAAAAAGGTAAAAAAAAAGACCCAACAGTCAGTGCTATGGAAAAATATATTCAATCCATACAAAACCTACATGACAGATATGACTCAAAAACTGGAATAAGAACTGTAGCTGCCACTTTGTTGTATGCCAGGTACTGAGAATGTGTTTTATGTCAGCACAGTGCTTCCCACAGCAAGTTGCATATCACGCTTAGAAACTGTTTCTTCCATGAATTTCGAAAGCTATGAGGAAAAAAAAATTCTGCATTTTAAGTTTTTTTCCTTGAGCCTTCACCCATCATTAGGAGTTACACATAAAATTAATGAAGTATCTCTAGCCAGATATTTGAGAAGAGACACAATCTGACTGTCATCTGTGGAAAAGTCAGACCCAAAACCAGAGGATGGCAGAACATCTATGAACAGCATCCACCAACACAGGGAATGATCCCCAGACCTGCTCTGCCAGCTCACCTTGCTCAGCAAACCATGACTGCAGCTTAACCCTAAACTGTCCCTGGAAATGCAGACAGGTGGCACAATAAATACTCAGCCAAAAGGATTTTAGGGAGAACTTCAGCCATCAAGAGGCCTACAGATATTTTCAGAGTCCACTCTTCCCCCATTTATCTCCTGCTACCAGGAGCAACTAGCCTGCCTACATAACATTACACACATCTTGAACCAAATAATTCCTGCTAACTCCAATAAAGCAAAAAGAACCACAAGCATTTTCTGTTTGATTTTCCACTCTTCAGGCAGTACCTTCAGTGCTGACACTGCTCACTTGCCTTGCAGACATTGGGAAATCAACAACCACTCCGACATCTTTAGTTTAGGAAAAAAACATTTTTTCCAATAAACTTTTACTATTACTTCAGGTGATGCTCCAAAACAGGTTTGCTGCCTGATTCCCACTAACAGCATCACTCTTAGCACAGCTTTTTCTTAGCAGCAATGCAGCAAAACCACAATTTTCTGGCTTTCATCAACAGAATACTCCTATTTCCCTTTTAGCTATTTAAAGATTTTAAAGTGAATTCCTTACCACCTTCCTGGCAAACTTGATGCTTCTTGACAGTGTTATGTTAAATGTTAAACTGAAAACATCAGCACTGAAAAGAAACATTTAGCAGGGCTCTTCTTCCCAAGGAGTTATTTAACTGTTGCTCACACAACTAGCATGCTGCACCCAGCAAATGCACAAAAATCCCGAATTCTCAAAAATCAGAGTTACTGTACAAAAATCCCAAATTCAGTCATCAACCTCTTCTAGGAGACCAGGTCACCACTGATGGGTGGCAAAAGTGACTCAGAGAACACACATATTATGGACTAATAAAAAAACCCACCAGGAACCACTCAGGGAAGGTTATCCCATGGACAAGTTCTGGGCACCTTAAAAATAACTTGCATTTACAGTAATGTTCAGAGGCCTCTCAGGAGTTAAAAGCTGAGGTGCCAAGCACACACACCCAGCAAGGGAGAGCGTCTGGCACCCTTTCCCCACTCCTCCCTGCACAGGAAAGCACTGGCAGAGCTCCCTGCAGTGCTCCAATTCCTGGGCACCGTATGTGCATCATCTCCTCACACTTCCCAAGTTTCATACTCCTCTCCTAGCAAGCTGCTCACGAGGCTTCACTCCACCCCTTTCCAACACCACGTGGAATTGTGAATATCACACATCTTTATGCCATCCCAAGACTTAACTGTCCATGCCTGCATCTGGGGTGAGGTGAGGCTGACCCAAGGACAGGAAAGGATCGAGTTCCTTCTAGAGATGCCCTCTAGTAGTGACCACTGAGCCTGGTTTGGGTGCAATAGGGCAAAATAGAGGCTGGAACAACAAATTAACTGGGTCTGGGAAGAAGCTGGTTGACAATGTTAGGCTGCCTGGGGAAGGCAGATAGTATTTCCAATAACTGAAAGATGCTGAACACTTCTGGGGAATTGAGGAAGAGCAGGGCTGGGGATGCAGACACCAAAACATTGTATATGTCTAAAAGGTGACAAATCACTTTTGGATGTCATCTTAAAAGTGACAAACTGCTGCTAACTACAGCAGTGTCAGGATTGAAAAGGAAGAAACAAGCAGCTTCTTTGGGGGGCATGTAAAAACCAGGCAGACAGGAGAGAAAGGAGAGGTGTCACTGATGCAAAACTGAGCACAGTGAGTCTTGTTATTGTTAATAACCAAATCGGAATTCACTCAAATCTAATCAAAACTTACACATTCTGATGCAAACATTCAGGTCATGTGTCAAAACAATCTTTGCCAGAATCTTTCTAGACCCTGTAAAATTATCTATCGATTTCAATACTGGAATGGAAAACAGGCTTGTTAAATCTGCTGATGTTGCTAACTGGAGAATGGGATTAAAATTCAAAAGCAGTCCTGGCCACAGAAAAAAGCATCAAAAATTTAGGATACAATTCAAAGGGTAAAGAAGACATTAGCTGCACAAATGTGAGACTGCAATGATTTTTTATGCAGCTGTTCAGCAGCTGTTCTATCTTCATGACTGTATGGAACTCTGTCCTGCTGTTTGAAAAAAGCTAATTTCATCCTGAGATATTTACAAAAACATCACACGCAGAAAAATGCAAAATAATGGATGCTGATGAGGGCAGAGATGACTGGGCAGAAAAGGAAAGGCACGCATTACAAATAGCCCTCACATTTTTCCACACTGCAGCAAAAAAGAAAAGGCCAAGACATGAAATTAGAAGTACCACACATGGAATTATGGAAGAGGCTTTTTAACTACGTGAGAAATTAATATATTCCATCCTGGGCCAAGAGGCAATTAGACTTTGATGAGTTTCATTTCACCACAAGGATCTTGAGGGAGGTCTTTCCCTTGAGAATACACTGAATTCCTGAAATCTTACATGTCCACTTCCTGGATAGAGTTATAGCAGCCAAACATCCTCATGAGCATCCTTTAGGCATCACATTAAAATATACCACAATATTTTCTATTTTCCTAGATCTATTCTAGCTCCTATAGCACAGTAGAACTAAACTCCAAAGAAGCTGAATTATTTAGAGCATCTACTGTCCTTCAGGGTCATTACAAGAGCATAGAAGTTAGCCCTATGATAAAATATAAATTCTCTTCTCTACGGCATAGTCTGACCTCGCTATAATGAAGCTCCATGGGACAGAGAAAAATTGCTGTACAGCAGGACATTCTCTGAAATACAGTTTTTGTAGCTTCTCATACCAGAATAAAGAAGCACCCAATTTGACTCTGATGTGTTATAGATGGTATTTTTACGAGTCTTGCTCCATATTGAAAGAATACTGCTTAAGCATCGACAAAAAGGGAAAAAAAGAAATCAATAAAGAAATAAAACGCATGGTTGTACATGAGATGCAGCAGAGAATGACAGCAACAAACCCCTCAGATTTGCTTAGGTGTTTGTTCTACCAAGTCTCATTAAACAGGAAAAAAGAATTAAGTTCCCACTGCTGGGACTGTTTCAGAGAGGGCAGGCTATTAGCAGGTCGTGTTAGAGAGCGCCTGACTAATTCATTGTGTGTTCATCTCTCTGGAGTCCTCTGAAAATTTATGGTGTAACACCTCATGGCAAAAACAGCACTGGCAAAACAGTGCTGGCTGCTCAGCTCACACAGGGAGCTCCACTTCAGCTCTTTGGAGGAATTCTGAAGGTGAATCTCTGCTCAGCCTTGTACAGAGTAGCATAAACTATTTTAAAGCCTGCTTTTAATGGGAACAGGGAGTGAGACACAACTTGTATCCTAGATTTTGTGTGTTCTCTGGACTCAAGGACAGTTGTTCTGGGATTATTCAGGCAATGCTCAGATGTTCCTTTTAAGAGCCACATTCATTGGCTTTCAGCACAGACAAGGATAACTCTGCTGAAAGGGGTTATGGTTATTGCTGTTCTGCACAGTGTGAATGAAGGAAGAAGGGCCACTGCCCTCTGGAGAATGATGTCCTACAGAAAAGCAATGGGAAGATCATGGGTGCAACACACAGCATTTTAAAGAGGTTTTCAGAACAGCCTTTGTGACACTGGCAATTTTTTCCCTCCCTGAAGCAGCACAGATGTTTTGAAAATGGAGCACTCCAAGCCTTAAGCATTTCCAACTGTGGTGTGCAGAGAGGAGAGGCTCTCTCTGCTCTGACGTTTGTCTGCACTCACAGCTCACATCAGCCAGACTTCCTCAATCCTGTGACGTGGTGAACTGCAATCAAACAGAACTGCTTTAACAAAAACTTATCTCCTTCAAACCCTGTGGTTTTTAAATGCTCTGCCAGACTTGCACATCTGTTGAGTGAGGAAGTGACCTTGGAGGAGAGTAAGGAGGCTGAAGAAACTGCCGGGAACAAAGAGATGCAATTACTGATGATGAACTGGTCTTATTACCATAGAAGACTGAAGTTCAAGTCTTGATCTGTGTCATAAGTGAAGAATCAATCTGGTTAATTTTGCCAATAGCCATTCTTTGGAAACCATTTTTCATTACTGCCCAAGAAAGAGCTCTGACCTGAGGAGTGAGAGCATTAACCAGAGCATTTGGGGGCAGCCAACACTTCCTGAGAGCTGCTGCCCTTCAGACCCATCTCCTGACCACAGAAAGCTTTCACAGAGATCCCTTTTGCTTGTGACAACAGCCTGTTTCACACACACTTCATGCAGAGAATCTTAAAAACCCTGCCAATGCTGGAATACTATTAAATATTAATTCAAGACTAGGATAATGGGCATGGGGGCTCCTTCCTCTCTTCCTGCAAGTCAAAAAACAGTTTTCCATCCAAGAATGATTTTGAAGAAACTATATTACATATACACATGTAGCAACACAGCCTATCACAAGTTTTTATCAGAAGTGACAAGCTCATGGTGTGAACATTACACTGTCTTAAAACCTTTCAGCACAAAAGAACAGCTAAAAAGTCCTGAATGACTTTGCTCAGGAGATGGACATCGTGTGTGCTCCAGCTGACCTTACTAATGATCATTCAAGCTTCAAATCTGCTACTAAAGTCTCCGTTGTAAGCAATTATTTGCTCCTGTGCAAAAATGTTCATTTCATGCTCTGTAAACACATCTCCTTGTGAAAGACCAGCCTGCCCATAAAGATTGCTTCTGACAGCCTGCTGACCATCTCCTGCAGCAAGTGCCTGGAGCATCTTTTGGAGGCAGAAACATCTGTTCTCCCCTCCCAGAGAAGAGAACATGTTTACAGGTGAGCCATGTACAATGACCTTGACAAAAGGCAGATGGAGAGTGTTGGCACTTAAGTAAGACAGAGTAACTTGACACTGTAAAATTAAAGACAGAAGCAACTGCTTTCAAGTAGCTGTAATAATTTGTCATAGCATTTAATCAACTAACCTCTTGTGGAAAACATCCCCTCTGCAGTGCTGCTCTCAGGGTAAGGATTCATGGATGAGACAGGCTGTGGTAAGAAAGATGGCTTTTTAAGTAAAGGTGGAACTGCAACAGGACAGGTGCTTGCCAAGCTTCAGGGGAAAAAAGCACCACACTGGTTACCAAAACTAGCAGTAACAAGCAGGCAGATTATTTAGCCCAAACCACAGGCAGCCACACCTAATCCTGTGAGCAGTCTCTCCCCATGAGATCATGAAACATGATGCTACATGGCAAGTGTGTTTTGCCCAAGAACATTAGTCTGAATCCCAAATCCATCATACAGTGCCAGTTTTGGGTGTCAGCACATGCAAGACCACTGGGAGACAAGCTACGTATTTTCAAGTAATATGAAAAAAAACAAAAAAAAAAAGAAAAGCAACTGCCTTCCTAAAACACAAGCTAAATGTTAGATGTGGAAGTTGCTACCTTTTCTAGAAAGGCAAGAGAATCATAAATATGCCAGACATTTAATGCATGGAAACAAGTCAACTTTGAATAATTTTACGCTATTAAGAGATGTACACTGAATATGGACCCAGATCACTTCATAATTCATACCTAACACATACTAAAAGTCAGCCTTGGCATTTCACAGCAAGATGCCAACCAGAGTGGTCTTTCAGATGCATCTAAATTCACTTCACCATGCAGACAGAGCAAAGAAACACTTTCACTCCTCCTCGGTATCTACTCTGAGAGAAGTGCCACTTCCCTCAGTACTTCTTCACAGATGACTTCAACCAGACCTATTTTCCCAGGCCTCATGTTACAAAACACTCTAGAGGACACACATAAAATGAACTAGTCTTTTTTATTTCTAAGAACAGCTTCTGAAACTTGAAGTAAGCAAAGAGACTTCAAGATTTAAGCATCCACATGATGCTCCCAGATTAGGAAATATTTATGTATTTCCATAAATTTACCACTGTGCAAAGAGGCAAGACAAGTTTACCATCCTAAAAAGCCTAAGCCAGAGCAGTTGACTATTATGAATTATAAAAGCAAAAAGCTCAGATAAATGTCTATGTTTCAGTAATCCCATTTAGGACAGCTGCTCAGAAGAGCCTACGTAGGACTGGATTTTCACAAATTACATTAACAGGAGGGAGGACCATAACACTTACTGTAATGATGAGATGTCAATCTTGCCAAAAAGTGAAAAGAAAGATTCTTAGTACATGCAATTCAGTGGAATTAGTGTCCAATTTGCATAACAAAACAAAAATCAAGGCTGCTCTGTACTTTCAAGTAAAGCTAATCTTAGATTGATAAATCCTGACACTTTTGTCCATAGTCTGAAGTAAATCCTTGCAAATTCTTTGAAGGGGTGAGACCAACAGTCTTTTTACTCTACACAGCTGAGCAGAAAGAGTTTGCTGAATTACACTGCTGTTCTACACTCATCATCTTCGGAACCAGAGCTCAGTTTAAAGGCTTTTTTCTTGTCTCAAATTCAGCTTCTCTCATTGTTCTGGTTGCAGTAAGTCCCCATCCAGAGCCATGCCAGTGCAGTGGAGGGGAAAGTAAACTGGAAGATGGGGGCAAGATCATCAAATTGCCTCTACTGCTGAGACAACCCCATCAAAGTCCTCCTTAACAGGCCCTGGTTACTGGATCCTTATTTTTCAGGCAGCAGAATACATTCAGGCAATTAATTTACTATTCTTCCTGCCATCTCTACCACTCCAAAAAAAATCAAACTCTTTCAGACTTCCTCATACAGGAATACACATCAACCTCCACCTCCCCCTAACTTTTAGGCTTATCAAGCCAGAGAGGTTAAAAACCTCTTCAAGCAGAAAGCTGCTTTTCTCAAAAGAGAAGGGAAACCTCAGTGCCAGCCTTAAATAAATTCCTTAAGGAATTTATTGATTCCTTAAAGGAATCAATAAATAATTATTAGTAGGTGAGAAATTCCACACATTTTTGTCTGCTTAGTACACCTATTTTAACATCTCCAAACAGTTGAATCTAATTAGTTTGCTGCAATTTAAGCCACCTTCCCTATATGAAACTTTAAACAGGCATTTGCTTTAGTTTCTAGAACTGCATCAAGCCTGTGTTAGCATTTTAATCTCAGTGACAGCCAAAGAAGAGCCCGATTAAACAACAACTCCACAGTTACACTGTTCTATTTAATCTTCTTTGCAAGCTTCAGAAAGACCTTTACATAAAAAAAAACAAAAACAAAAAACAAACCCAAAACACCAAAACCAACCCAATGCTCATGTAGTTATAAAAGCTTTCATCACTTAATCCTCTGTCCTCTGTAAGAACTCTCCTGACTGTCTGGAACACTTTTTGCAGCAGCTCTCACTGCAGTAAGCTGAACATTTCCTCCAAGAGGGGGGAAGTCTGAAGAAACTACAGTACATGATGAGTGACATGGAAGAATCAAATACTTTAACCTCCAAAATTCCTTTAAACGCATTTTTAAAAAGCAGCAGTTGTTTCGAACAAGCCAAGATATTCCACTTAGACCACAGAGATGAGAAACCACCCCAAATTCCTTCAAGTTAAATGGAAGCCAACTTTCTGCTAGATTCCATCAAAGGTAGGATCATTTTCTTTTCCTTAAGAAGATGCAAGCCGAAGTTCATAGCTTCTATGGATTTCAGAGTATTCAGATCAATCTTCTGAAAGCTGCATAAAAATACTGTGTGCTTTTGACTGATGCTTCAGAAAATGAACTGTGGCTTGTCTTTTAATCTGGAATGTGAGGGATTCAGGTTCCATACACAGCAGAGAAAAAGGACCTCTGAGCATAACTATGTTGAGACAGCTGCAGCTGAGGGGCACGTACTAGCTTTGAGATTTTTTTTCTGATGGAGCTATGGCATGACACTAGAGCATGCTCAAGAGAGAGTGGAAATCCTGGGTGACTGGAGGAAGAAACGTCTTTGTGGCTCAGGTGAGCAAACACGAAGAAAAGATTAATATTACAAACATCAACCTTCAATGTATAACTTTCTTAGTAATGATCTGTAAGCCAAGAAAAAATGTCCAACTCAACACATGGAACCAGTAGCTCTGGACTCTGAACTCAGTAGTTCTCCTCCTTGCCAAGGATTTTATACATATATTCTATGATTTTCCAGAGCCACCACACAACTGGCAAGCATCAAACCAAACCTCTGCCTGAATGTTTCATTTGTTATAGCATGTTGATACAAAGACCCATTTTATGCTCCTGTACAAACAGAATCAGACATGAAAACTTCTCTTTGCCAGGCACCAGAGAGAGCCTTTGTTCAGCTGCACAAGAATTCAGTGTAGCCAGTTCATACTTAAAAATCAGCATGCAGCAGCCAATGTTCACCATCCCAAAGCATGGAGAGATTTGCTGGGGGGATTATATCTAAGCAGTTTTAAACACTAATGTGAAATAGCAAAATCCAAATCATTAGACCTGCATTTGCTGGGCTCTGCTCCCACCCAGGGCACTGTGCCACGTCCCTCCCAGCAAAGCATGCAGGTCCTTGCTCAAGCACTTACCCATTGATGCTTCCAGCCCTAATCTGCTCTTGGAATTGCTCCCCAGTGCCAGGCAGACTCCAGGGATTCCAGTGAGCACAAGCTGGCTTATATTTAAACCAGACCAAAGCTGAAGCAAGGCTCTTTAGGGGTAACCCAGACAGGCAAGGAGATTCCCTTTGGTCACCCTGTGCGGTACAAACTAGATGCATCATTAACCTTTCATACATAAAGTAAGTACATACCATGTTCTGAAATACCTTTTTACCCAAACAGCTCTCTCACACACAAAAAAGTTATTGATAACACTTCAGCAATCCCCATTTTCCTTTAGAACTCCATAAAGATTTTTGGCAAGACTCCCAACAAAATTTCAAGGACCACCATTACTTGGTGAACTGCTAACATATGAACAAGCCCTATCAGCTGTAGTGCCTGTCTGGCACATCCCTGCCTGAAGAGGTATTTCTACTACCCACTTTTCAGCCTGCAGCCTTTAGTCACTCAGCCTGTCCCCTCAGGACACCTCCTTCCACCCCTGCTGACCTGAGAACTCTGAGAGCTGCATATGGAATCACATGCTAATGAGGTGCCTACAGCAAAGCACAGATATTTTCCCACTCTCTCTCAGGGTATGGAAAAATGAATGTGAATGGTTTATGCAGTGATGGATCAAGCTGTCTGAATTTTGGAAGTCAAGGACATCAGATGTAATTCCCATGTCAATATTCATATGGTCCCTTTCCCCCCACAAAGCCACACATCTGATACACAAGCAACATGTTGTATCCCATATATATGTGAAAATGTCTTTCTGGGTGATTCAAAGGATTCAAAGCTATGCAGAAAAGAGAAGAAGCACCAAAAAAAAATCTTTAGTTAAAGCTATTTACTTTAATCTTGAACAGAGTAAGTGAAATATCACAAAAGTTTCTGTAACAGAGGACCATGCCCTGCTCACTGATGCACAAAACACGTTTCCATATGTTTTAATAAATACTTCAATTTTTTTTTTTTTTTTGCCTTAATGCTGAATAGTTGTACACCTGTTACAGATTCCAGGTCAGTATTTAGTTATATGTTAAGGTACCTTTTCAAGTGTCCACCTTCCAGTATTAGCAGTAGAGGGCCAGTAAATAACACCATACAAGACCATCTGTGGCAATATCTGTTCCAGTCTCCATGTATGTCTTGACTAACATCTGTGCCTCTCTCATAAAAGAATGTTTTCAGCTAGCAAATCCCCCTGAGAAAGGCAGAAAGTAAATTTTCTTGATTCAGACACTGAACATTTAATTCCTAAAACTTTATTTTCAACATTTCCTCGGAATACAGTGTATGTAATATTTAGAGCTGCTGGCTTCCAGGAGACGTTTGTCAGAGCCCATTTAGAAGTGATAACATCTAAAACATCTGCAGCTGGTTATAATGCATCAGGAAAATAAAGTTGTCTGGCCTTAGCACCATGCCCGTGTTTAAAGGAAAAAAAAAAATCAAAACCATATGTCTGCTCTTAGTTTAGTCTCAAGTGATCCATATTTCATAAGGTAAGTTACCATTAATTTTTAAACTCCTATGAATTGAATTCTACTAATTGGACTTCTTGGGTTTTTATAAAAATGCTTTAAAAAACAACCCCTTAAAATTCCCCAAATCCAGCTGGTTTTGATTGTACCAGTCAAACATCTATAATCTTTCTGGTAAGAGGAGCAAGCTCCAGAAGTTATCATAAAAATGCCATGGCTAAAATACCTCCTTGGCTTCTCCCCCAGAAACAAGTTTCCTGCAATTGTTTTATTCAGCTTATCACCATTATGGGTGCACAAAATGACATCCCTTCCCAAGTAATTTACATTGTGGGTTTTAAATTTAAACTTCATCTCAAATAAATAGTGGCTTACTGCTTCAAAAGAAGTACATGAGAGCAGGGATTTTAAATCAGTCAGGAACTCAGTGTTGACCCAGGTCTTCCATTCCCTCTGAATGAAAGCCATTCAAACAAGGTGATAGGATTTTCCTGCTGCAAAGGTTCTTCAGCTGCTGCTCATGGCCCAAACAGGCACTCCTGAATGTAAAGGCTAAAGCCAGCTTAAAAAACTTGTGCTACAGGTAGGCAAAGATGCTCAATTTAAATAGCAAATATTCAGCACAATTTTGTGGCCTCTGTGCACAGCTCAACATCACTAAGGACACTCCACCAGCCAGATCCAGACCAAGAGCACTGGGAGAGTGATGTGCTGCAAATGGAAATCCTCTAAACAAACACACAACTTGTGCTCCAGATTGCAGTGAAGTGGTCCAAAAACTATGTAAACCTTCCCCAAATCTCCAGCTTCCCAATAATTGTTGTTTTGTGGGTCAGAGAGCAGCAACTGTTCACACAGCCATGATGCTGCCTTGTCTTTTAAATGCAAGCAGCTCTAAACTTGATTTTACCTCTGCTGCCCTGAAGCAGGCACATCTGCAAAACACTCTGAAATCCAGAGCAGGAACAGAGGAGCAAGGCTTGTGCTAAAAACCTGACCTCTCTGGGCAAGATGTTTTACAAAGGAATTGTCTAGCACAGTGATAGAAGAGGCTGAGCACAATGTATTTTGAGTTCATACCTCCTGTGAAACTTAAGGGAGATAAACAGCCCTGTCAAACGTTGTTATCTTAGGAAAAGAAACATTTTCTCAGTGCCATGGATTAATGCACTCACTGCCTTCACTGCTTGGACTCTGATCTCAGTGCAAAGTTTGTAAGAGCTGCCTCCCATCCTTCTTTCAGAACACAAAAGATATTTAAAGATTTGTCTTCTGCTTCCACGTGCTCCATAGATGCAGTTTCCCAGTAATGCTTTTGCTGACTGACCCCTCAGCAGGCTTTCCCATTACTTAACAGCAATTGCACAGCAAACATGGACACAGTCATCCATTCCCACTGCTGAACTTTTAATAAGGAAAGATAATTACACAGCTTTTGATACACCAGAAGATTGCAGAGCAAACAGAAAACAATTAACATTTCACTTACTGTAAAAGATTTTGGGATGATGTACATGACAACAGCGCTCTCTATAACCACACGTTTGTTTTCAGGCCAAGTTCTAACCTGAAATGCTCTTTCCAAATTCCAGTGAGAACTGGAACATCAACTTTATCAGCTCTTTCACAGCTGCTCATGGGTCCGGCAAAAGCAACAAACTGACAAGGTTCTAATTCATTTTTTTTAAAAACCTTTTGCAACTTCACAGAGCTGAGCAGCAAAATGCCAAAGCCAACTGCAAGCTCAGGAAGGCACCAGTGCACTGACCTTATCCTGGAACCAGCAGTCAAGGTTTCCTAACACTGGCTGAGTCAAGGGGACACAGATTATCATCTTCCTGCAGAAGTTAACTACACTAGCCAGGAAAAGGTGACAACTCCACTGAAGCTCCTCCAAAATGCAAGAACATCATCTATACAGAACTTGAATTTGCAAAGGAAGCAGAACCAGAGCTCTCTTACAAAGATGTATTTTAAGCTAAGAACTTCACTTTACTGCTACAGAAATCCACTCCCCTCTAATACACAGCCTTTTCAATTTGATACACAATATTTCTGGTTGCAGTATGCCTTTAAAACACTAAAAGCCTGATTAAAACCCAGAACAGCACTCAATCCATGTCAGTACATACATCCAAAGTCAGGACAGGGTTTGGCTTTGAGGCTCTAACCACTATTTTGGTGGCAGAGAACCATCTCTTCTCACAGAGCTTGGCAGGGACAGACCCAGGACAGCACAGCTTCTCTGTCTTTGGCATTTGTCACCTTCAATCACCTCAGCAGCACACCAAATACTTGCAGCACCACAGCTGAGTGAGCAGACCTGCCACACAGTGCAATTTTTCTGTATGATACAAAATCTATCATCTATGATCACCCAGTCTTTTAGAAGCAGACACACGTTCTGCAAAACAAAACAAAAACATTTTAGATGCCTGTTAGTCTATTGTCTTATGCAGCACTACCTGCTCTGACATACCCAGGGATTTTAGAAGTGCCCTCCTAGGCACATGAAACATTTGCTTCCATTACTGCTGAAGAATCACAACCACACAATTACAAAATCCTAAAGAGTGACTCAATAGCAGTGTCAGTTCACAAAAAAGGCAAACTACTGCAAAAAACCCTAACCATTTGTTTATTTGAACTAATCTGTAACCCACAAGCAGCACAATATTACTTTGTAACTCATAACAAGCAGTAGATCAACTTTGAAAGGAATGCACAGCCAGCTTTCAAAAGACTTCTACAAAATGCCTGGAACATTTTAATAACTTAATTCTGACTTAGAGAAATCTTTAATTAACAGAGTGTTTAGAAAGCATTTTCAGAACAATCTGGAATCCTGTGGAATGTGTTAAGGCCTCCAACGAAGCTTGCTCTGCCTGAGCTGAGATCAGTCATGACTTAGAAAGGGAAAGCAGCAGTCAGAAGCAGGCAGCATCATCCAAACCTGAACACACAACTCATCTGCTGTGTTGGTATTTGCCTTCAGAATCGCCCCTGCCACTCTTTTATCACTTCATTTGAGGAATTTGCCCTGCTTTTCCCACAAGGATGGCATTACCCAAATCACAGTCATACAGGACTTGACTTACAAGAATTAACTGCTGCTACTTTTGCACCAGCAAGCCACTGCTAATCCATGCTCCAGCAAAAAAGCAAGTGAATTAGGTCAAGGGAGCTTAAGTGTTGCATAGCACCTTATATCCACAGCTCAGACAGCACTTCCTCAGCCATGAGCAAGAGCAGACAACAGTAAGTCAAGTCCAGATGGCCAAAGGGTCTTTGTCTGGATACCAATGAACTTTCATTTACTCTTTAAAGAAGGCTTATGTCTTGCAATGCCTTATCAAGTACTTATTTAGAGGAGATTATAGACTGCTGGGTGCTGTTTTGTAACTTCTTTCAACTATAACCTTTCCAAAGTACAGCCAGCCCCCTTCTAGCAATAGAAATGATGATAGAAATAGATGGAGCAGCAAAGCTACAGCAGAGACACCTTTCTCTTTCTGAGAGCTGCCCATCCAGCCAATGCCACTGTTTCTAGATGGTGCCTTACACTGTGAGATACCAAAACACCTCAGTCTTTACAGTTTGTTATACATACACAAAAATGTTTACATGACAGACATTTCCTTTCAAGCTGCAGACCCGGAGAGAAACCAGAGCTATTCTGACACACGAAAGCAAGAGAGGGGACGCACAATCATCACCTCAGAGTGCTGCTTTAGTGCAGCCACCTTCTGCATCAGCTGCACATTGACCTGCTGAGCCAGAATGCAGTTCCCACCTTGGAGCTGGGTGGGAGCCTTGGGAGTAAATGTTCAACCCTACAGACTTGAAACATCCCCCTTGCTGACTCCACAGTGAAAAAACTAAGGCCACTCAGGCAATTCCATTAACACAGATTAGATGTTATGGCAAGCACTGTGTCAGATCCACGGGATGCCAGATTCTAGCACACAGCCCATCAGCTTTCCTAGAGTTAGAGCCAAGTGTTCGCCCATCGCAGCCCACTCTGTCTGCTGGGTTTGGGATTAGAATGCTGCCTGAGGAGCAGATGAAGAAACGGATGTTTCTAAATCCCTCTGGAAAGCTGTTCTGCAGCACGTTTGCTAAAGAGCCTGTTTGATGCTTCCACTGTTCTGGCTGCAGATCACAGAAATATCTTACACACTTGCCATGGATCGCCCAAGCCATTCTGCAGACCAGCAAGGAGGAACTTTTCATAGCAAACTGAAGCCAAGATTACTTTGAACCACCAAGGACACTTAAAACTCAAGAAGCTTCAAGAAACTAGGTGATATCTTTGCAACTGCTGTCTCTACCTCCCTGCTTTTTCAAGTATTTCTTAATCTTAAGATCTTTTGGAGGAGGTTCACTCTTACACAAAGAGTCAGCCTCATTAGGCACTAAGCAGAATTGCTAAAGTCAACATTAAATGCATAAACCCAGACATGCAATTAAAACCTTGGATTACATTTCATTAAATTCTAAGAGTACACTATAACCAATCAGTTTTCAGGGTCTTGTCTGCCAACCAGTCTCCTCTTCTGAGGAGCTGCTGAGAGGTTTTAGAGGCTTTAGAAGTTTTTCACCCTGTGATTTCAAACAAGATCCAGGTGCATGATCTGATCTCATTATTTAAATCCTGACCCTTCTTGCTGACTGCACACAGCACAGAGCCAAAGCAGGTTGCACACACACTGAATAGTGATGTGTTACATGCCGCTCTTGTTTAGGAAGCCAGAAGAGAATCCTAACTGCATAATCCAGCAGCACTGAGCACAAGCCCAAACTCATTCACGTTAAGCTGACAAAGTTCCTAAGCAGGATGGAAGGAAATTTCCTTTGGTATTCTCTTCCACCTCCTGAGCAGAGATCCCTGCAGATGATGAACAAGTCCACAGTAACATCACAACACTTCACCAAGAGCCACAGCTTTCACCACCCTCCAGCAGAAGAGAAAAAATCCCAGACTGTATCTGCAGACACAATGTGAATCCATTACAAATGGATCCACCTTCCACGAGCTTGAAAACATTTTGCTGAAGACACCATGCCATTGTGAAGCTGTGACTCCCAAATGAGGTAAGCTGGTGCTCCTATTAAACGTTTACATCTTTAACAATTGTAAGGAACCAAAAAGATTAACTACAATCAAAGTTCCAAAGCCAGTTCCTTTCACAGCTCTGACAAACTAAGGAAGAGGAAACTGGATCCATAAATCTCATGCCTGAGCCAGCAGATTCAAGTATGCAACAATTACAGAACTTAGAGACACCACATATCAGACTGAAAACACCAAGATCTTTAAACACTGGATTCATCAGAAGTGAAAATCCAGATGTCCCTTTCAGAAATCCATGCAGTACTGGTGACACAGTACAAAATCTCATTATTGCACTGCTGAGCTGCTCCTTTTTTTTTTTGGTACAAGTACCAGCAAACAACCCCATTTTTAATATATTTTCTACAGAGCAAATTTAGGGAAGGAAAATAAATATATACTTTCAGTTTGGGTTACTTTATGGGAAACAGTCTGCCTTTGGGTGTTTTACTTTCTCCTTGCAGACTTCTGACTAGGCCTTCTGTGTGCTACAGAAATACAAATCAAATCTCATGAAGCCTTCACTTTTCCCTAAAGGGCCCAAATAATTTAATTCTGTTTTTCCAGTTATCTCAAGCTTTATTCAAAAGCAAGAACTTTACAGGGTAGCAAAAACCAGACCTAAAATAGCTTTAAAAACACTGAAATATGACGAAAAACTCTGCCAAAAAAAGTCTAAATCAGGTAAATCACAAGTGTAGTGAGCTGAAGACAGTTATTTTATAACTTGCACTTAATTGAATATTGCTTGGCTTCTTGCATTATTTCTTTAAATATTAATAGCCAAATGTCTACTTTGCAGCACAGTCTAATTTTGAAACCAGTTAGGTAATTCTATGTAGCAATCTAATCTGTCCTTTTTCTAGTTTTCAGGGATTCTCTAACATCTTCTGACTCCCCCTAAAACAAGTTGTATTGAGCTGCTCTGACAAAAACATTTCAGAGGGGAAAACAAACAGTTTTCATAAACAAATACTGGCAAAGTTCAAGTACAGGCATCAATTGTGATAAAGGGAACAGAGCATTTTCATTTTGCTCCCATTTATGTTGAATAGCAAAAATTTTGGAGCACTCCAACGTAAGTGACAAGATATGAAAAACAGGGTGAGGCAGCAGAACATTTTTACAGCACTTGACTGATGACTAACCTATGATGTCAAGGGCTAAATATACAAGAAACTTGAAAGTCACAAGGCTGTGCATCTTGCAGCTCAACTTCCAGCTCGGTGTGTCCCACAGTGGGGTCTGTGGGCACGTTCAGGATCCCATTAAAACCACTGGCTGTGACAGGCTTTTCACCTTTTTTCTGCAGGTTTTGGTACATGGCTTATGTACAGTGGTGCCTCTATACTGCACACAAATCACTTGTACCTGTTTGCATGCTTTGGTGCCTGCAAAGAACACAGATATTTGTTATTCTGGATGGTCAAAGCAGGGAGGCAAAGTCAACTGAGGGCTGTAGCTACTGCGCTGCAGCTCTTGAGTAAAAGCTGTCAGTGATCCTGGAGAAGGGCAGCAGGGCTCCATCATCCTCCTCTTCCCTCCACCCCAGGACTTGGAACACAAGTACCCAGAGTCCCACATGGCTGAGAGCTGTGCTCTGACCTCAGCATCCTTCACAAGGTGGTCGATGCCAAGGATGGCTCTGGGGGGAGAAGGAGCTGACAAAGCCCACCCCAAACCCAAACATGAGCACGCACCTCATGGGCTTGACTGGCAAGAATTCTGGACCCAGGATGTCAGGTCTGGAGAGACTCAGCTGGTTTCTGAGGATCGATCTCTGCCTCAGCCCTTAAATCCACAAATTCACAAAAACAGTTGGGTACCAAAGTCTCTCACTTCCTGAGGTTTTCAGTTCACCCTGAGCATACAAATACCTGCATTATGTAACACCTGCATAATACAAACAGCGATCGATTCAAAGGGAAAACAGTTTTCTACATGATGAAGAAATTAAGGGGAACACACAGAGAAAGACAGCAGTCATCCTCTCAGTTAAACCTCAGTGATTTGGAAGACAGCATGTCAGCTACATACAGACATCCCTAAAAATAACTATTTTCCATTCCTACCCTAAACCCGACCCATAAACCGCAACATTTCTCACGTTCTGTCCATTCAGCTTTTTCTTCACACAACCATATTTCTTCCACTTCATCCTGCAGCACTGGTCCCACTAATCACTGACATATGCTCCAGCACAGAGTATTTCCTCTGGCATGCTCTAAAAAGAAGCACTGTCACCAGAGCAATATAAGTGCTGGCAAATATGGTCTGTCAGGTTTTGTTTTCAAGGACTATAAAAATAGACTTCACTGCATTAGGCTTGAAAACTCATACCCTCTAGAAATAATTTCTAAAACAAGTTTTCACATGACTTGTTATTGTTTTCAAGTATCCAGAGAGAAAATCTGTTCTTTTCTATTTAATTTCACATTTTCAGGTTAAGCCAATATTTGAGTTCTACTACACAACTGACAATTCCCAGCTAATTTATCAGCAATGCCAGTGCTCTCTGCTCACACATTCATGATAATTCATAGCTTTTCAGATGCATTTCTACCAGGAGCAGCCACTTATTATAAAAATATCAGCACTTGAAAAGCCACAAACCATCAGTTGTTTCCACAGCTTAGGCCTTTCACCCAGGGTGACCAGTGTCAGTTTATGCTGATAACAGCTTTGGCCAAGATGCACAGAAAAGGATATTGGCACAGATTGAGGTTCAAGACACTTTCTTGTTAGTTTGCAATTGCTTTGCCAAGGACTCTTTTTCTGTAATCAGCAGGCCCAAGTTCCTATTTGCAGGAAATATGACAGTACAATGAATGAAAACTTGTTATGTTTTATACAGATTTTACACAGATTCTCTGCAGCAGTCAAAATCAAGGACAACACAAGTAAGACCTTCATACATTGCAGATAAGACTTTTCCCATCTTCTACATCCCCATTAGCAGAGCACACAATTCACATCTGAAGATCAGAAACAATCTGGGGCACAATGGGTCAAGAATCACATTTCCAAAAATCAACTGCAACAGCAACGGTGATAACCTGGATAGTTCTCTTGTCTCCATACACATAACCAGATACAATTCTGACAGTTTCTACATAAAAATCCCAAGACTTCCAATAGTTTGCAGATATTTTTGCAGTTTACTTCCATGCCCTCAGTACCAAGCAAGCAAATTAATCTTGAGAAATCTCACTCCAAACACTTCAACTGTACCAATATAACTTCTTCACTGCTGCAAATAAGACCTGTGAGCAGATGCTGGTTTTCTGAAGGGAGACTTTTTTTCTAGGCTAAATTAGTACCTTGAATCAGTTTCCAAAACAGCCACACACATAAAAAAAACAGGCAGCATGCCGCAGCAAGATATCCATAGGAGTTTTAAATATTTCTGACACAGTAAGCCACAGCCTGAGAATCAAAGGGAAGTGACAGCCCAGAGTGTATTTGGTGGATCAGCAAAACCAACATGCACAGGAGTGGAAAAAAGGAGTTATTCCTTCTTACTTGGCTATCACACATAAAACACTGGCAACAGGCCACCAGGGAGATAAATGAGAAAACAGAAGATAATCACAGGGTTCACTTCTTTTTGAGATCCTGAATAAGCCTGTTACACAGTGGCTAACATGGATGGACAGACTAAATTTAAGTGACCTTCTGTATGTTACAGAAAATTACTTACTTGCCCAATGAAAGCCTTTTACAACATCATTATGTCTGTATTTATCTTGTTTTTGGTGTTCTGATTTTCTTCAGGGATGGAATATATTTTGCTTGTATTTATCTGAGCTGAAATTACAGTCTCTAAAGAGAGCCACTTCCAAGGAAGCAGAGTTAAGATTAAAGTCAGTCTGACCAGAAGTGAAGGAGCTGCTTACTCTTTTAAAGATATTATAAAAACCCCCAGAAAACAAACAAAAAGAAATCTTACGGGATGCCAGTCCTGGTTGTGGTTATTTTTATACCATACTCTAGATCAAAGTCGCTAAGACTCTTATTTTTCAAAGGAACATCATACTCTAAGACATCTTTGAAAACTTTGGTCTAAGTGTTAAGAACACTCAAACTCTGTTTCACCTGTTTTATTTACTAAGAAACAGCTCATGCTTACTAATCCCTGTGAACATTTCTTCTTTGGACTTCATCTGAAGGCTGGGAAACATTAGAGAAGCTCAAGAAAGAAAAAAAACCCAGTTCTTTGCCACAATGGAGAAAAATGGTTTCCTTGCTAGTGTGATCAACTAGGTAAAAGTAACCTCCCAAATGAATCTGAACACAAGTAAAGGCAACTTACAGAAAAACAAACCTATGTGATCTTCCACTGAGAAAAAAACAAGACTGGCTACTGGGGGGTTTTAAATATTAGATCTTCTGAATAATCATAAGCAGAGAGAGAATGAAATTACTTTCCTTTGAAAAGTCACCTTAGCCTGCACACATAGCTGCAAGCAAAGGATTTCAGGCTTTAGGGATCAAGCAGAGCAGAACTTTTCATAGCAACTTAAGCTTGTAAAAAAACCCCAGTTGTTCAGGAGGGCTGAAGCAAGGCAGCTCTGTGTGGAGGAGGGACAGCTGACAGTGTTTACAGATAAGATCTGGTGAAGTCCCAAAACATCACAAGACCTTGACTAACAAAGACAAAATGCCAATCTAACCAGATTTTTTGAAAGGGAGATTATTCAAACAAGAAATTCCATGCATCCAGAAAATTAAAATTCTTGCAGGAGCCAGGCTGACTTACTGTTATTCTGTGAATCTTTTATTTTTATGACCAAATAGTTCTGCAGCAGAAAGACAGGGTTCATTTACAGGCATCCAAGTTTAAGACACGAGTTCTTTTTGTTTGAAATTTAACCCCTTTGCTAGTCATTATTTCAGTTAAACAGCTGCATTTTCTGTGTATTTAAAAAAAAAAATATTCTGATGTGCCTTTTGGAAGTTCCACTTCAGCAGTCGCTGTGTGATCTGCAACCACAAAGAACAGGACAAGTTCTCTCTTTGAAAGCTACATCAGGGAAAGGTGTCAGGTCACCACTGGATCAACTACACATGGCATACACATGAGAAATACACATCAGTGGTGAGGGGAGATGCTTTGATCAGAAATTAGTTACCTGTGGGCAGAAGCAATTTGCAGCCTGACAGGGAAGGATGTCAGCATTCACTGTTTTGAAAGACAGTTTTTAGAAGTTGCTTTCTGCTACTTGTGCTAACTGCAAAGGAAAAAGGTATTAAAGCTGAAAAATTAATAAGAAGTTGAGACTGGAAGACACAGTCATCTTATTTGGTGACATTAAGAGTGAACTTCTCCACGAAGCTGGGCAGCACAACACAGTCAAGCCTTCATAGACTCCATCCTCCTCCCCTTCCTTTGCTTTCTATTTCTGGCCAAAGAAAGAATCAAAATATCCACATGAGTTACACGAGTTTGCTTAAAACAGGGTTTCCATTTTAAACCCTCGAGTTCTCTAAATGTACTCGTGAGGATCATGATTTGCAGTAGAGCTGGCAGCCTGTGTTTCCAGAAAATGACAGGGGGACTAAATAAAACCTTTTCATTCTTGTGAGCTACAGAAGACATGCCATGAATGGTCATCAGCTTTGGGAAGATTACTTAGCAAAGTGGGAAAGCATGAGCAGTATCAGAGGAAACTCCGTGAGTGGGACAGGAGAGATTTGGTTTGTAAAAAAAATCAACAACTTTTCTACAGAAGCAAGTTTCTCCCTTGGATATTGGTCGCACCAGAGCACTGCTGATGCTCCACTGTAATTGTGGTTTAAAAGCCTTAATTATAGATACATGCTCTAGGGAGCCCTCTTATAACCTAGAGCTAAGATTAGAGAAAATGGAGGAACTGCAAAAGGGAAGAGAAGAGAGGTAATTATTTAGAAAGAAAAGCAAACTTAAGGACCAAAAAATGGTAGACTTCCCTTCTTTGAAGCTGCAAGTTAAAGCTTTATCAAGTTTATACAAAGAACAATAAGGAGACGTGTCAAACAACTCATTTCTTGTATTTTAGGGGGTGCAGAGCTGCCAGCAGATCTCAGACACAGTAGAAGTTACTCTTCTACCCAGGCATTTGAAAAGGAGGGCTGCCTGGCAACTCTTTGTGCTTGTATTGATTTACTGATCTGTAGCTTTCTCCAATCGTTTGCCAGACCCTGTAAATCTAACAAAAGAGGCAGAGTCTGACAAGTCAGCCATAATTTGATATCCACTACTACTTATATTCTTAACAAAGCTGTGTAGATAAACACTCCATTCCTTGTTGCCTATCCATCACCCATGCAGGATAACACAAATGCAGGAAATACCACCACGGGTGTTGGTTACACTGATAAAAAAGATACCATTGCCACTGAGAGGCCAGGCTTCATGTGGAATAAAGCAGGACCAGCAGCACTTACTGGCTCCCTGAGCTGTAAGAAGTCATGACCTGAAGGGAAAACCACAAGCACACTCTTCAAGAGATAACAGATTATGAAAGTTTTTTCACCATCACCAAGACAAAAGGCAGTCTGAAAGCAGAACATGAATTTTTAAAATTAGAAAATGGGGGCTATTATCCCTGGATTTGGAAAAAAAGCATCACACTGTTACACTCTTGAAAGTGACTCAGGCACCAGAATTTGTTTAGGAGTCTGTGAAACATGATAAACAGATTCACACTATCCCTGAACTGCTAAAAATCCCCACTGACAGCTTTTGGTTCTGCAAACAATCTGGGGCCTAAAGGGAAGATAGAATGTCATTTATACAACCCTCTAGAAACAGAGGAATCCCAGGCCAAGCTGTATCCAGAAGGAATATGCAAGTGGCCAAACTGCACTAGGACTGACCAAAATCTTTCTGTCCAGGGACAGGAGACCAGGTTAAGACAAAGTGCATATATCAGGCAGAAAGGCTATTCCTGATTTGATTTCAGAATAAGAAGAGAGAGCAAATGAAATTAACAGAAAGTAACTATTCCCAATCTAGCTCAGTCTGATTGAAGCAACATTTAAATAATATTTAAATGAATGACTATTAATCATTAATGTCTGCTTGCTATCATAGCAGACAGTTTTTAATCCATTCAGCCTTTCCAGTTTTCTATACATGGTGATCCAGAAAAAAAAAAAAAAAATCTACACACGCACTTGGCCTGAGGGGACCTATTACTAATAAAAAATTTCATATGCACAAAGTCACTGCAGCCACCTCTCTCCCTGAGTGTACACAGAATTGTGCATTATTCATGCTACTACTCAACAGAAGCACTGTTAACTCAGGTTACCCCACAGAGTTAACAGGATGGAAGCACAAAGCAGGATGGACACTAGAGAAAGAGAGTGTCCTCTGATGGCAAATATCACAGCAGCTTTGTTTACACGAGCATTTACACCGTGCTGAAGTACCAGGGAACTCAGCACACTGCACTCCGGTTGAGGTGCACTCCATAAAAACCTACCACTGACAGCTCCACTAAAACCCACCTGATAACGAGCTCACAGGTTGAAATAGCTGCTTTCATGGGCAATCAAAACAAATTCCTGCAGCACAATTTTTCTTCTGCTGATATTTCCAGCACACAGCAGAATCCCTCCTACCAACTCCGAATGCGCCCCACCAGCTCTGCGCTTCCCAGAAGGGAGCTGAAGGCTGCCTGCCTTCACCTGGCACTGGAAAAGGCTGCAAACAAACAGGAGCAGCATGCAGATTTGTTTTAACACCTGGATACAATTTCCTCAAAGTTAGACAGGGTCTGCTCCTACACAGCCTAAGCACGGTTACAGCTGGCTCCACAAGGAAGCAAATACAGAGTGACAGGAAGGGAAACTGCAGCTCTTTATCTTTTTCTAGTGACGTCTGTACCTGTATTCAAACAGGGAGTGGAAGGTGGCACTATATAACAAAGTCTGGTTGATAACATTTTTCTGCATAATTTCACCAACCTCCTCACTGGTAATAAGTAACTTCCTGCTGGTTTTTCAGCCCTCGTAAGTCAAACACCTGGTAGTTATCTGCCAGGAAATCTATAACTGTGGTTGCTCTTAAATCAGTTGTCTCTTGCAATTTGATTCATAATCTTTCAGGAAAAACACACAGCTCTGGAGATCACCACATGATTATGGTTTTCACCAGTGACCTAAAGCGTAGTCCAGATGCCAGGAGCCAAAAAGTTTTGCAGTAGAAATATTCCTAGCATGAAGAAAGGTCACCATTGCAGCAATTAAGTGCATATGGAGCATGTTTGAACAGTGAAACAGAACCACTTTTCCAATAACAGAAAGACTTGCTCAATGATGAAGAACAAAGTATAATAAACCTTTTATTTTCACACAGCACAGGAGACCTACAATACAGCCCATTTGTTCATTCAGCTCTGTGTTGCCATTACAACAAAGATCACCACAATGAGACCTTGAGTGAAGGCCACTGAAAGCTTCAGTTTCTTTATAAACATATTTTCAAAATTTACTTTGCATTTTACAGCTGTGAGATGGTTTAGACACTTCAGCTCCCTTTGCCAATCACAGGTGCAGGACACGCTAACCTAGCTCAGGAAACCCTGCTCGTTTCACAAGTGCACTCACAGAAGTGATAAACTTCAGAGCAGCCCACATTCAATCAGTCACTCTTAAATTAAAACAGGCTTGTTCAGCTGTAGCACTTGCACTCCAGTCCTTAGATGCCAATTGTTTTACACTATACTTACAAAAAACAAGCTTTTCAAAGTTTCCCTTTACATCAGCTGATGAATGCCTGGCAAACACAGCTGCCAACACAGCAGTGCCTCAGACAGCAGCAGCAGCAAGGTTTAGGACACGACCAGTCTACCTGCCAGAGGAACCTGTGAAGTGCAGCAAGCTGGTTGTCCAATTCCCTCCTGGCTGGCAGAGAGCAGAACAGGCGTTCCTCTAATTTTTCCCAAGCCCTTCTTCTCCCTCCCCAGGTTTAACAGGCTCCCTCTTCCTTACTAGCTTTTGCCAACCACACCACAATGCTGACAAACCTTGACAACCTCACGGCTGCCCCCAGGTCAGAAGAGCAAAGCCCATCCCCTTCCTCAGCTAAGGACACAAGCAGCATCACTCCCCACTCAGTCATCCCCAGGGCTGCAATTTCAGCCATGCCGGCTGGAAGCTTTAGGCTCAATGGCACTAAACCCAAAGTTTATCGCCCCAAACTTTCCAACAGCAGCACCCTCCCAAGGCATTTTTCAATCCCACGTTTGCAGTTGGTTTCTCATTGCCAAGGAAGCAGCAGGAAGGTGTACCCCCCATCACTCCAGCCGGCCGGCAGCAGAGGGCACCACACAATCACCGATGTGATTTATACACTTCCATCATGCTCCCGAGTTAATTTATAGAGCACAAATTACTGCTACAACAAGCTACAGGGCGACTCCATAAAGCATTCATCATATCAGATAAAAACGCACTGCCACGAAAGGCAGCTAATTTGCTACAGTGCTTTTAGCCAGCAATTCAAAGAAAAACCTTCAAGCTCAGTATCTCTCTGAGCTCAAAGCCACATTCCCAGAACAGCAGGTTTCACACAGTGCAGATCTCCAGCCTGACCACAGAAGAGCAGAGCAGCAGCTCTGCAGAGCATTGAAAGCCACATAAACACTTGCATTAGCCCAAACATAAGCCACCAGCCCACAGCCTAACTCATCCAGGGTTTACACACTGCAAAGCTACATCCACATCAATTAAACATTTTGGCTGAGGATGCTCAGCAGCCTCTGAGGCAGACAGCAGAGATCCAAGAGACAAAAGGAATAGCTGCATTCCTTTTGCTTCTTCCTACCCCCACACCCACAGATCGTATGTTTTTACTTATTGAATAGTTGTTAAAAAAAGAAAAAGATGAATCTACAGAAAAGTCAATCTGCATTCCATGAACACACTGAGACACACGTAGCGATGAGCAAACAGCACAGTCACGAAGTCAAAGCAGCTTCTAAGCTGTCAGCAGAAACACTTCAGTACCATGATGCCACCATCCCCATTTAATGCCAGACCTGTTACACACCCCAGGAAAAAGGGACACCCCAGATCATCTCCTCTGCCAAGCCTCTGTACAGTGACAGAGGCCACTTCTGAGCACACAGCAGTTAAGTGAGGACTAACTCAGAGCTTCAGCTTTCCTAAGGAGATCTGCAGTATGACCTTGAGGCCAAGACCTTGATGACTTCTCTCCATCTCTCCTCTGTGGAGGGAGAAGCACCCACAGAGCTGCAAAAGAACAAACCCAAAAGCAGAAGGAAAGAGCAGATAACTCACCCTCCTTATTAAAGCAAGACACTATTTTCAGCCACCATAATGTTTCCCCTGAACATGTAAATACAGAAGCAATTAGCTGCCTAGGCACTTCCGCAGAAACCGTTTAGAATAATCTCCCCTAGAATATATTTACATAGTTTCTGATTGCTTAATTTTCTGACACATTTGTTTCGGGCACTAGAAACATTAAATAAAGCCAAATCACCTATAGTGATGTATATTGCCATGTTAGTGAAGGTAACATGCAGCACAGACAGACAACAAAAACTCCAGGATGGTTTCAAACTTCAAAATTTTAGCAATAAGACAAGGTTCTAGGAATTGTTTTATAGCTTTAATTCAGCTGTTTCTTAAAACCTTTCCCCTCTTCAGCTTTTACTCTGAGGGATAAAACTACTGACTGAAACAGCAGACACCATTTAAAGAGAAAGAATGAGCCTGGACAGAGATTTCATTGAAAAGCTCAATTCTGAAGTACATAGGAAATGTCCTCAATTCAAAGATTAGCCTGCACAAAAAGGCAAATTAAAGCCAGAAACAGAAGAAAATCTTTTCTGACTGCTCTGAATATATTTTTTCATTATATTCTCTCCTATCATCTGGAGTTTTTGTATTAAGAAGTCAGCTCTTTCGAACAGCTTCAGGAACAAGCAGACAAACAGCATATTCATTTACAAGCTGGAAGTTGATTATTAAGTACAAAACCCATGAATGCTTGTCGGGACCAAGGAAGGGAGGCTGGAACCATTGATTGTGAGGATGCCCAAAAAACTCTCTGCAGTCAGCTGGCAGATACCTCTATGACAACAGTAAAACAAACCCACACAACTCAACAGAAAAACAAAATCACATTTGAGTTGTTTTTATTCTGCTTCATCTGAAATTATTTTTACCAAGACAGCCTGTTGTCCTTAAGGCTATGTTTTCCCTTGCTCAATGTAACTGGAGCTATCATTGCAGGACCAAATCATTCAAAAAATAAGCACATAACACAAATATATCTTCACTCACAGACCCCCTGCAGCCCATAACTCCACGTTAATTAGACTGGAAGATGAAGCCTTCAGCCTAAAACCCAGCAACTCTGATTTACACAAGTGCAGAGAGGTTTTACTGCAAATTTTCCTGCGAGCTGCACAGGCGTTTCCTGCCCAGCTCCACACACCATCAAAACAAAAGCAGATCTCAAATCACTGACAGCTGCCATACTTTACAGAGACATAAAGAAAAATGGAGCAGGCATTGTGTACAACACAGGCAGCTCAGGATAGCTGAACACCGAGAACACTGCAAGGACACAGAAATCAGCAGAGATACTGCCTGGCTTACACCTGCCCAAAGCCTACAGTACAAGGACAATTTTGGAAGACCAAAACCATAAAAGCCAACTTGCCACTTTGAAGCCTCCTAAGAATAATTACCAACTTTCTCCTCGTTACCTCTGGAGGACACATGATTTTACAAAGGTCTTCATTTCACCTTAACACATGAAGCTATGGAGCAGGGCTTGATTTTTACCAGTCATGCAAAACAGATTCCCTGCATCCCACAGAAATACAAGCATAAGGCAGTAACATCAGGAACTCCAGGCGTGTAATGATCACTGTGTGATCAAGTCAAAAGGACTTCTGCACAGATTTGAGGATCTGCTGCAAATTTATGTTTTATGACAGGCAACAGCTGATCCCTTTCCCCAACAGCATGGGACACGAGCATGGTTTTATCCAGACTTACGCTAAAAAGCTTGAATTTGAAAAAGCGTTTCTTGGGGGAAAGAAGAGCTCAGTCCCAGTTTGAGTACAGCTCTTTGAGAGCCTTCTCTCCCTCAGAGCAGAAATTGTCACAGCAGGTTTCTCCACCTTTACAGCGCAGTTACAGCAGGAAGTCTCCAAGGAGGGAAAGATTTAGACGACTAAGAGTTTTAAGTGGTTTTGAACAAGCGGAGCCTTTTAGAGTGGCAGCTGAACTGATAGTTACACAATGACATTTCAAGCTTTCAAGTCCCAATCATTCTTAATGGCACGAAGCTAAACCCAGAAGGGGACAAAGCTATTACACAGCCAAAAGTAAGTGCAGCTAAACTGTGCTTCCAAACGTCTAATTTGGGCGATCCAGCCTTCCTGACTCACACACTACACAGGCAGGTTTGGCTGTTAAATTTACTACTACACCAGTGGGACAAGAAAGGAATGCAGCCATGTGTTGCAACATCCTCAGGCCACATATCCGGCGGGCATCCTTTGCCTCTCAGGAAGAGTTATCCGCTTCTCTTTTCCCAAAGGAGCATCACTCCACTGACATAATCTGCAAGCTCCACCTGGTACCCTCTGCGAGCCCTCGCCCCGAGCTCTGCGGGGACGCAGAGTAACAGGTGATGTTTGCTTCCCACACCCTTCCAAGGCAGGTAAAGAGAAATGGCACGGAGGCACACCCTTGGGAAACGGAGCTGCCGTTCTTTTCTGGGCACGGGTGGGACGAGCTCCCCTGCCTCGCTCCTTGGCGCAAGACGCAGAGACCTTGCTTTATTCCCTTACCACGCTCAGCCAAAAAAAGGCAAGGAGAGCCTCCCGGCCCCGCACCCGTGAATTGCCAAGAAAGTACTCGCGCTCCCCCTCCACCGCAGGCACAGGATGCATAAACCAGCTCCTTCCTGGGGACCACAGGAGACCACCCCGGCTTCCCTCCCTTGCCCCCTCCTCTTATGGGGGCGGTTGCCGCTTATCGGTCCGCTCTGTGATGGGAGGGGTCGCGCCCAGCCCCGCACACGCCCCGTGCGACAGCGGCTCCCACGGGAGCCCCCCGACCCTCAGCCAGCGGCTCCCACGGGAGACCCCCGGCTCCCCCTGCCACACCCGGGGCCGCTCAGCCCTCCCAGCCCCCCCACTCACCGNAATGACTCTCTAAGAACTCCGAGGCTCCGAGGATGCCGCGGCACGGCGGGGGGTCTGGGCGGGCGCCGCCGGAGCGGGATTCGAACCGGCCGCCGGTGGGGGGGAGTCACGGTGGTTAATTGGCTTAAAACGCCTTAATAAGGGAGGGACGCCTTAGATGGGAGCGGGGACTCGGGCTGGGAGAAGCGGAGCAGTCGGAGGGTTAAGGGCTGCAAATGCTCCCCAGAGGGTCTGGGTGGCCCCCGAAGGGCTGGAGCTCGCCCCACGGGCACACATTAACGGGGGACAAGCCAGTCTCCGCCAGAGATGGAGATGCCATCGCCGGCCGCACCGACAGGCAGCGCCGCTCCAAATCCATCCCCATCCCCGGCTCGCGTTAAAAAACAGTGCTGTTTAGTCTGATAGCAATTAAGTGGCTTCAACTATAATGAAAACTACATAATTTAGAGGCACAGGATAGTGTTTGAAGGGTCTTTTTAGGAAAAAAAAACAATGGCGGCACAGCTTTGCCAAGAATGGGGAGCGGATCCGTTTCCTCAATGAAGAGCACGCAGCCCCGGCGCTCAGGAAGATGCTCTGCCAGCACAACAGCCGTGAGGCTCGGCTGTGTCAACAGCGAAGCTGCGACAATCCGGTGCCCTGCTGGGCACTGGTAAAATAAGTATTAGTTCTCTTCCAATGCAAACCCCCGCAGGGAAATACCTAATTTCCTGGAGCAACAGCAAAAAGTCTACGGAAACCATTATGCACCCCAGCATTTGCAGCTCTTGCCACCCTCGCCCCAAGTGGATTTAAACTTAAATAAACTTCCATAACCCACTAGATGGCATCTTCTAGCAGATTTAAGTGCCTGCTGCGAGAGGCAAATTATCAAGGAAAGCATTTAATTTAGAGAGCAGGTTAGAGTTCCTAAGTCTAACTACATGTTAAGGCAGCTTGCACTTTCATTTTAATTATCGATGAGAATTTGTCGCCAGCTGATTTCTTTACCAGAAGTGTTAACGCTTCCATTGTTTCTCCGTGGGTGGAGAAGATAGCGACCCGTGAAATCCCTTCACTCCTGCCTTTAGAGCAAAGCGTATTCCCTTTATCATCGCTGAATCACCTCCGGCAGTGCGGAGACTTAGGCTGCTCCTGAATAATGCATAGCCACTAAAATTGTACAACAATAAAGCTACATATACATTACCTGGTACTGTGAGAATCCAGGCTGGAAAGCTACGATACCTCTGATTTAATGCTGCAGTGCCAGTGTACTGCCATATGGACCCTTATAATAACATCCACATCCTCTTACCTCTGCAAGAGCTCTTTGAAAAGTGGCTGTGAAATAGCAGGAGGTTTCGTAGGGATGCACACAGGCTCACAGGCTGCCCTTGGCAGAACATCCTCATTTATATAAAGAAATGACAGCCACAAAGTTGGAGAGTTAATTAAAACAAAGCCACTAGCTGGCTTGACATATGTTTAAATTTAGGATTGTGAGCCTGCTCGCTAAATTAAATGTTTGCTTCATAAATTGGCTTCAGCGGAGTTGCACAAGTTTTAACTGGGAGCAGATTATGGCTGGTGCTGCAGGTGGATGAGTATTTTGTATATGTGAGAGCATCCTGAATGATCAAACCCTCTGAAGAGCCTCGTAGGAATTGAAGTCTGGCTGCTCCTCAGTGATCACTCTGGAAATGGATGTTCCAGGTCTTTCCTCTCTGCTTTAAGAGAGACTGAGTCCTGTTTGGCTTACCAATTAAAATAATTTATACTCCATGCAGCTGCCATGGTCCCAAATAAATAGATGTTTCTTCTAGTAGAGGTAGAGCATTTCTCCCTCTCCTCTTTCTCCTGAAGTGTTTTGGTGGAGACAGAGCTCTGATTTTGGCCTGTTGGATGCAATGCCTTGGGGATTGATCGAGGACATGCAAAATAAACATGGATTTACATTTCTGAGAAAGGAGAAAGCCTGTGGCTGTTAAGCCTCTAACTGGAAAGGGAAATGGTGTACCTTCCCCAGGCATCTTTTCAAAACAAATATAGGATAAATTAATAGCAGCTCAATCCCTCTCTGGAAGCTCTCTTTGCTGACGAGCTGGGTTGCCTGGTTTGCAGCTCGTGTGCTGAGCTGCTGCAGGGCAGAGTGCAGCAAAAGTGGGTAACAGCATCATGAAAATTAAAAGCCTTGATGAAGGATGAGGAGCAGGGTTGACCAGAGGGACTTGGTCAGCAGATGCTGGGAAAGGGCAGGAGAGCACTGAAAAATGCTAATGGGAGTGGATGTGACAGGAGTTCCTGGGATAGAGCCCACAGATGGCGTGACAGCATGGAGAGGAGATGGCACAGGCTGAGGGAATCAGTGTTCTCCTGCCTTCTGGTCTCCTCCGACTGCAGCTCCTCAGGGCAAGGACTGACTCATGTGAAGGGCTGCATTTCGACCTTGGAACTTCTGCAGGGGTGGCTAATGGAAAGCAGGGAGTCCTTTGGATCCCTGTAAGTGAGGTGAATGGTTATGGGATACCTCCTCTCCTGCTAAATGGTCATAAGTGAGACAAGAGCTGGCTTTCCATGCTCTCACTGCTGTACCAGCCTCACAGCATGGGTTAGGGGGAGAAAACACTGCCAGAGGGATGGCATATCTGCAAGGGGGAAATGAAGAAAAATATCACCCAAGAGCCTGTTAGGTTTTTTCCTTGGGTTCCCATATGCTGCAGATACACATTGCCACTATGGGGGATGGAGTTAGGGAGCTCCCATCCAGGTCTCTGTGTCCACACTGTGTCCTGTGTCAGATGGCTGCACCCGTAGGGAAAGTCAGCTCCTTTTCTGATGTGTGTTTGTATGCTGGTGATGCTTTCTCTCTTCTGAAAATCTCATTTTTAGCCAGGAGGAGAAAAGGAAAAACAATCTCTAAAAAATGAATGAACCTCAGCCATGGCTGTGTCACAACAGGACTTTTGTTTTCGTGGCATTTCTTTATCCTTCAGTGTTTATTAGTTGAAGTTCAGCTCATATTTCATGTGAACAGAATTGATTTGTTGGGGTTTTTTCCCCCCTTTTTTATTTCCTGATAAAAGACAATGCCGAGGAACCTGCTCACCTGTGGGCAGGAGCACAGCCCTCCCCTGCTCAGTATGGGGGTGCCTGTCAGCACAGCCCCTCACAGCACTCCTGCTGCACTCCCCCAAACCCTGGAGCTGCTTCCAGCCAGCACTCAAGATGCTGAAAAACAATGTAAATGCCTGAATAGCTCACAGAAGTGAGATGATTACAGGCTTTTAAAAAGAAATTGCAAACCTTGTCGCTGCGGGAGAGCATCCAACCCTCTCCCCATCCCTCCCAAGAAATGAAGAGACAGCACCAACATCCATGAATCCTTGTGCCCTGGTTGGGAGTTACCTGTGGCATGACTGACCTGGGGTTTTATCAGAGTAGAACAGAATTTTAGCAGAAAAATAAATAAAATAAAAATGGTGATCCACCTGAGCAAGCAAAATCCCCACGGTCAACAGAGAAATCTGCCTGAATTTACTTTGGACAAACAGAGCCCAGCAGTGCAGGGCAGGAGAGGGTGGCTGAAGCTGGTGGTGGAGGATGCTTAGGGTCCTGACTGGAAAGTGGTGCCATCACCAGTGGTCACTCCTCCAGCCTGGTGAAAAATAGAAGAAGTGACTGGGTCTGTCTGCAGCCTGGAGACGTGCAAAAGCAATGAAGCTGTGAAAAGAGTTTTCAAAAGTGTAACATTTTTGACTCCTCTGGCCTTAAATCAGGTAATTTCACTGATTGCCCGTGGCAGGGGAAATTGCTGATGTCTAAGCTGAAGCACAGTCCTGGAAGATGAGGCAGTGATGGCTTGCTGGGAGGATAAATACCAGAGCAGAGTATGAAGCAAGGAGGGAGCCTCACGCATTCCACATTGCAAACAGATGCAGCTACATATCCAGAGATTTCCTTTGCACAGGAATGTATTTTTCCTCAGGAGTAACATGAATCCATGCCCCTCTTGGCCAGGCTGCCCAACCTTCAGGAACATAGTGGCCGAGAGAAAAAGTTCTTGCTGCACTGTGCAGGGTCTGAATGGTCCCAGCTCTCCCTGCTGGACTTTGGTGGTCATCGAGGACACCACTTCTCCAGGCAAAGCTTTGCATGTCAGGCTGCTTTAGTTCTAGAACTGCTTTTCCACAGCAGCCCTGACAGTTTGTGCATAATTATCAGTGGGGCTCAGTATAGGAACGAGGAGACAGAGTGTCTATTCCTGGCTGTCTACTCAAGTAACCTTATTTTAAAGAAAAAATGAAAACCACAAATGTTGTTGCAGTCTCTCTGGCTGGAATAGGCAATGAGCCTTGTCTGCTCCCTCTGCTCTGAATTCAGAGCTGCTGCAATGAATCGGACTCATTCCAAGGCCGGTGGAGCCAGGCAGACAGACTGCAGTCAAGATGTCCCCAAAACTCTCTGGATCCCTGGCTTCTCTGAGCATGCCATGAATCTTGAGGCCAACACTCCCTGTGCTTCTCAAGGGATTTGGAAGCTCACGCTCTAATAATTAAGGCAGCTTTGAACATCGTAGCCTTCAGCCTCGCTTTTCTGTTCCCTGGAGCAGCCATTAGTGCTTGGAACAGGTACCAGCTCTTAAAATGGGCACGCCAAGGGCTTGCATGGTTCTGACAAGGAGGAATTTAAAGACACTCTCCAATGCATATGTGAGAGCAATAAAGAGCTGATTTCAATGGAGGTTTGCAGCTTTCCTGTGAGCAGGATTCATTTCTACATCACTGAGCTGAACCTGGAGGATAGGTCTGTTCTTCTTCCAGCTTGCTGGATGCATTCTGGGGTGAGAGGAACATCACTGGGGTCCAAAGTCTTCTTTAGGGTGTATCTGCAGTGGATCAGAATGCTTATATGCTCAAGCTCTCTTTTAATAGATTATTTGCTAAGTGTGATAAACTCTGTTTACACCACTAAAAAATAACCATGTAGAAAGGGGAAATCAGGATAAAGGTGCTTAACCTACCACTAAAAAAATATGGAAAGGGAAAAATAAAGCTGATTATAAGAAAATTTAGGTGAAGTGATTAAAAACTTAAGTGATACGGATAATATCATCTGAATTACCAAGGGGAGAGGAAAAAGGGCTATAAAACCTAAATAGAGGAGAATCAAATTTAGAACAGATGTCAAGAAGCACCTTCCCAAGTGAAGAATCAAAAAAGCAGGGAATTACCTACCAGGCAAGGCTGGAGTGGGCACACTGGGGCTTTCCAAGATGAGATGTGACCCTGGAGCACAAGTGTGGGGCTGCTTTAGTGGGGGACTTGGCAGTGCTGGGTTAACAGTTGGACTCCATCATCTTAAAGGTCTCCTCCAACCTAAATGATTCTATGATTCTAAGCACAGAACAAAATGTGCCAAGTGGCTTCTATGGGATCTTGCCCTGCTCTCTGCCTCTGACATAGAATGTAGATACCACAAAAATCAGCTTCAGGATTTTTCAAACTGAGGAAAAAATGATTGCCCTCAGCAAGGGGAGCCTGGGCAGCTCTTCCCATGGAAGTCTCCTGCTTCTCCAGCCCTCTGGATTGAAAGCACAACATGTTCAGCCTTGGAGGGGTCCTGAGCCACCCAGCAGGTGCTTTTGCCCACTCCAGGGAAAAGGTGGCATTGCTGCCACCCGTGCCATGAGCCAGTGCAGAAGGTGTGCAATGGGGGCTTCACCTTCCCCCCTCTTCCCCATGGATCCTGCCAGGGCTTGTCGTGGAGACACTGATTTCTGCCACTGCTGGAGGAGCATTTGGCAGCTGGAGAGGCTGTTAGCAGGTGTCTCAAGTGCCCGACTGGAGGGCACGGCACAGAGCCTGCCCTTGCTGGGCCGCTTTGCCAGCAGTGGGAAGGCTCTCCTCTCTTAAAATAGATCCTCTCCAAGGGCTCTTGTGTTCAAGAGCTAGAAGGAAACCAGGACCTCTGTCCTTTATATTCTGTCTCTACAAAGAAAGGCAGAAAAAGCTGTGTTTGAGAAGCAGAGAAGGAAGGCAGACGTGGTGTGGGATGGGATGAGAGGATGAGACTGGGAGGGCAGGGGCTCCCTGGAGTGGTGGTGCTGATCCCTGGTGATGAACAGGGAGAGCCAGCAGCTCTGTGGCACCAGGAGCTCGCTGCTGGGGCCCTACTGGGTCAGCTCAGACCTTCAGCTGTGTCTCAAAGTCATTGCTCTCTGCATCTTCAGGGAGCCTCACTCCTCCAGGCTGCCCTGTGGCTGCAGGTAGACATCAGCCAGGGATGGAGCTGCTCAGCTGCTCAGTGGATTTTGCCAGTTTTTTATCTTTTAGAGATGAATTCGTATCTTAACATCAGAGGTTTGGATACCTCATGTTTTCTTATTCACATCCCCAGGGTTGCTCTTGTTCTTTCTATTTCTTCAGAGCCTGATAAAGCTTCTGGCCTCTGAGACACACAAAGACATTGTGGAAGGAATTGTACAGCTCCCATCAGCTGAATCTTGTAATTCAACCGAAATTCTGTTATATTTTAACTCTGATATACAGAAGTACACAGAGATTATCTGGAGGTCAATGAAGAGGCAGTTTTCTCCCTGGAAGGCCCTGTCCCAACTGGCATTTCTAACAGGCAGCCTCTCCTTTGGAGGAATTTTCCCCTTCTTTGGCTGGGAAGATGCTACAGTGAATTACTTGGACCAGAAGTTTGCACTTGGAGAGGTGAAGTTCAGTGTTGCCTTCACCCTGAAGATCCCAATTGTCCTTTCTTCTCCCCCTGTAGTCTGCAGTTCATCCCTCCCATCCTCCTCCATCCTCTCCTCCTGCCCTAGGAGGCAGCCAGTAATGAGTCTCCTGGGGCACCAAACAACAACCTTAAGTGTCTGTGTGCCTGAGAGGCAGTGATTAACCTGGGACCATCAGGGGCACTCACTGTGACAGGCTCTCAGTGCTCCCTGGGCTCCTTCTGCAGGGAGGAGCAGTGTTGGGCTGGGGTGGGAGTAGGAGCAGAGGAGGGATGATGCTGCCTTTGGAGGAAACCTGGGAAGTAAAATCCTGCACGTCCCACATCCGTGTTGCTTAGAGGTGAGTCTGCAGGGCAGCAGAGACATCCCAGGCTGTGGCTGTCACATCCCATTGCTCTTGCTGTTGCTGAGGATTGTTAATTCAGCAGCCCTATGTTAAAGACTTGAGCCTACTGAGCAAAGCCCTGTGCAGAGCTTTCTGCCTTATTCCCAGGGGATGCAGCAGGATGAAAGATAACTGACAGCTGCTTTGAGCGTGCTAATAACCATCATCTTGCAGTACACAGCACTGTAAGACAAAGCACTTCCCACAGGATTCCCCCAGACTTTCCCTCCTGGGAAACACATCAAAAAGTTTCAGAGGAGACAGGAAAATTCATCCACCCAAACAAGACCTCAGGCTGAACCCTGAGGGGAAATATCACAGAGGGGAAATAGCAGGCAGGAAAGTCCCTTGGCCTGAGCTGTGGGGTAGGAGGGTCAGAGGGGTGGTATTGGGGATCCCCCTATTACCAGGGCAGAGACAAAGGGAAGCGGTTCATGTTCTTCTGTGCCCCAGAACACTCCTGTACAGTTCTGGTGTTTGCTTGCTTAATTTGTTGGAAACTGGGCAAGAAAGTCAGTTCTGGGACTCTTGGATTTCAGCCTGAAGCTGATGCATAGATTTGTCCAGGAAAGCAAGCAAGGGAGGAACTGGGTGAACCAGAGTTGAGGGAGCAACATCTTGCTTTGCTGCTGGGCTGTCTGAGAAGGGAGAGGGGAAGGAAAACACAGTAAATGTATCCAGCACTGGAGAAGAGATGCTCTCATCTGGAAAATCACATTTCCCTGCTCCTTGCACAGAGATTGCAAAAGTGCAAAACTCTCCTATGGGAATAGTTCCACATGGACTGTTTCTCCAGCCACCATCATGCCTAGCTCCCCCTTTCTTCCCTGACATATAGACAGACCAAGGAAGAGCAATGTGACTGCAAATCTTCTAGAGAGCTGTGTCAGAGCCACAGAGAGTCTCCTAACTGTGTAACGGGGTATGCAATAAGCCTAATGAATCTCCATCTCCAACCCACGGGCGTGTCCTGGCTGTGTGCATTGTCCTCTAGCACCCTGAAGGCAGCCAACAAATAATCAAATTAGGACAATCCCAGACTGGCTGGTGATGGCTCTGCCAGCTCCTGGCACAGTGGCTGGCAGGGCAAGCAAGCCCTCCCCACACCATCCTCTGCCCACGGGACCCTGTCCCCGCTGGGCTTGGACAGGACCAGTCCCCGCCGTGGTACCAGTGCCTGCCTGGGAAAGGCTGTGCACTTGCACGCTCCTGGAAATGCTGAGTGGCAGAGTAACTAACAGTGGTGATGGACAGCAGTGGGAATTGTGCTGGAAATGAGCTGGAGAGGCAGGAGGTGCAAGGCAGGGAGAGGCCACCCCGGGGAGTGCGCGTGGGTTGTGCATCTCTGCCAATGCACCAGTTCCTGAAAGAAAAATACAGTGACCACAGAGCTGGTTGGAAATGCTTCAACAGAACAGGTTTTTTTCCCCCTTGGAGACTTCCAATTTGTTAAATCCCAGTTGTTTTGCACCAGCAGACTTCAAGGATGCTGAGACAAACCTCAGACAGGTCACAGGCCCCAGCTCTCCGGCTGACAGACCTGAGAGCTCACATGAGGGCTCAATCCTGGTGCTGTTCCCATGGGAAGGAGGGGATAGCACAGAAAATGTGACACACTGAAGCTGCAAACCCCACCAGTGCTGCCGAGAGCTGAACACAGAGGCAGGGAGGCATTCCTGGTGCCTGTCACCGGCTGACCTGCTGAAGATGTGCTGACACTGGTGCACCCCCAGACCCACAACCACCCACAATTATTCCAAGTTGTTGTGCTGGAAGCACGCAGTTACTTCACTGTTGCCATTCCCTGGTGACTTTCCAGAACTGTCTGCGTGCTCTGCTGGGATGCAGACTGGGCAGAGTGCAGGGGACATTGTCTGGTTACAGCAGGCTGTGCCTGACATCTAGCTGGGCGCCACAGGGACTCTCAGCACAGAAAGCTGCTCCTGTCTGGCATTTTCCCTGGCTAGCACATGTTTCAGGTTGAGCTAACATGGTGAAGATGGATTTTGAGCTTGCTAAAAACAAGAGCATTCCCACCCCTCCTGGAGAAATCACCCACCCTGACACAAGGCTCCATGCTGGGGAGAACAGGACACTCCAGTCTGCAGACAGACACCGTGGAGAGCAGCTCTTCTGCTGATGTAGAGCCTCTGGGAACATTTCTAGAAACATTTCTGCCATTCCAGGCACAGGGATGCAAATGATTGCTGGAGGGTTTCTGAGCTCTGGGCTGACATGTGACAGAGCCAGGGGAATCAGTGAACTTCTCTCCCAACTGAGACAGCCTGGCTGTGGGCTAGGAGGACTGGGAGTTGTTTCCCCAAATCAAATTCCCTGCAGCAGTTTGGCTTTGCTAGAAGTGGCATTTTCCACCTTATCATAGGACTGATACTTCCTAAATTTGTGCCTCTTAGAGCCTGGCTTTAGGTAAATGCAGACATGCATGGCTGCTGAGCTTCGTGTGCTGCCCTTGAGCTGGGCCCATTTCCTCAGAGGGAAAAGGAAAAAAAAAGCCAGAGGAGAAGGGAACACAGGGGAGAATCTGAGGGGAAGCCCAAAGGGATCTGCTGGGCTTGGAGAATGTGGGTGGTACCATATCTGGGTGAGATGTGAGACTGGAGATCATCTGAGGCTTTGCAATCTAATGAGAGCTCAGGCCACCTCTCCTAAAGAAGAAATTAATACATTTACAGTACCCAAATGAGAGCTCCACTGGGAAGACATAGCTTGTGGGACTGGCAGAGCTTTCTCAGGAATGAGGAAGGAACCCTGGACTTGGCCAGTTATAAATAGTCCCAACATTCAAAGCGAATAGTCCTGAGAGAAACTGAGATGTAAGAGGCAGGTGGCATCATCTAAAGTGTGGGAAAATGTTCAAAAGAACAGATTCCTCTTTTAGGCTTCAGACACCCCTTCCACTCAGCACTTAGGCAGAGTCTCATTGGTGTGGGGTCAGCCAAAAGGAATCTGTGTGCTGGTGGATGGGTGGTGTGGCCCTCAAGCCACTTCCAGTCAGGCTTCAGGGACATCTGGTGCTTTATATCTAACACATGCATCCTAAATGGGCTTTTTTCTCCACAGACCTGAGATGTGTGCTAACAGCTTTCTCCTGTCCTGTGAGGGCTCTCAAGGCACTTTATGGAAGGGAAATTCTAATGTTTCCTTCCCAGTGTGGTGCCAGGGGACTCACTAATCCCTGTGGAGCTGTTCAGTGGCAGACAGGCTGACGAGGAGCCTCAGTGCCCATTCCCTGGGCTCCTGCACCCACAGCCCAAGGGGAATGGCCCCAGCTGTGTCCTCTGGCAGGTACTGTGCTCTGGCTCAGGGCTGCCACTGCCTCCCTGTGAGCTCTGGGGACTCCCAGAGTCCCTGAAATACAGGGCAGTGACTTAAGGGGGGTGCTGGGAGGAGGCAGATAATGCTGGACAAGAGGAAAGAAATGAAAACAATAAAAAATGAGCTGACATCATTCCTCTGAGCTTCCACAGACATAAACCCTATGCTCCTCAGGCACCTGGGTATATCTCATCTGCTTGGACTGGATTGTTCCTCTGCATATTTCAGTTGTGTGGATGAAGAGAAAAGAAATGTTGTGGCAGAAAAGAAGAAAGACTGGAGAAGACTACAAAAAGATGTGAGCTGCCAGTGTGTTTTGAGTTGCTTTATTCTGAATCAATATTGAACTGAAGAGGAATTATAAATCTAACAGATTACAGCTGAAGCAATGCCAGGGCATCTGTTTCCAGATATTCTTTTTTATGTTTTTTTCTTTTACTGGCTGGAGCAGCTGTTTTTACAAGAATCCACAGTAAAAGAGTTATTAAAACAAAGGGGGGAAAGAAATAACAATAAACAGGAGATATATAGCAGACAAGGAGTAGCAGAGATGAGGGGCTGGGAAATAAATGGAAGAGGAAGAATTTGACAACCAACAGTTTGTAACCACCGTCAGGTGCTACAAAATCTGGAAGATGTTTGTTTTACAAGACAATGATCCCCAGCTCCAGGACTGTGCTTGGTGATTTATGGCTCCTGGCAGCTGTTGCAGAGGTTGAACTAAGAGCAACAGAGACAGAAAAGTGTAAACCACCCTCTGGTGCTTGCCTGTTGTTTCCTAATGGAAGGGGATTTATTAGTAGGAAGCCTGTGGGGGTGGCTGGGGGCACCTGTGGGCAGGTTCCCAGCTCCATTCCTCCCCGTGCTTAGGATCAAACTGACTTCTGATGAAATTCAGGCTGGAATTAAGGCAAGGGGCACAGAAGTGAGGGCATTCATGTGGCTTAAAGCCTTACTGTGCTTCAGCCAAGATGATGCAGTCAGCAAAAGCACGCTGGTAGCCGGGCTGAGGGTGGAATAGTGTGTCAGAATGAAGCTCTGGGAGGTCATGAAGCTCTTGTCACAGTCCTGGCTGGCCACCACAGCTCCCTGGGAAAGTGTGAACCCACTCAGCCTGGGGTGCCTCGACTGTGCGTTGGCCTCCAGTGAGTTACACAGTCTTTACTTTCCCAAACCTTTATGTAATGTAACAGATTTCTCCAGAAACTATTCTAAAACAGGCAAAATGAACCAAAATCTGGTGTCCCTCCCACAGTTTGACCTTTCCTTACACATCACCTTTTCACAGTCTCCAGCTCTCCAAAGGGTGGCTCACAACCCTTGAAAAGCCATTTACAGTGGCATTTTGTAGGATTTACTCTGGTACAGCTCTCTAGTTTCATGGTCCCCAATTTTTGGGAGCTCTGCCATATTCAGGTGCTGTGCCCTTGATATGTGCTTGAAATCTTGAAATCAAGCAAAGATCCCCTCTCCAAGCACAGCTTATCCCCACAAGCAAGGGCTCATATTCCTCTCGTTGCTTTACTAGCACTGATCACTGTGGCTGCCAAAACTAAAAAGAGGATTTTGAGTTGCATCTGAAGTTGCTCAGAAGCCAGAAAAGAAAATCATCTGTCAATAATCCATATGCTTAACTTTCTGTCCCAGGAATAGACCCCTGTGCTTGCAAACAGCACTCACCTGAGAGACTCAGGGGGGACGTGGGAGGCAGCCCCTGCTGCAGCTGACACAAAACCATTCAGGATGTTGAGGATTTGGCCTTGTGCTTGCTTCAGGTTTATTGATTCATTTTGCAACAAGGCACCGTAAATAGATTTATTCTTACGGTTATAATTGAGCCGATGAGAGCTGGGGAAATGGGGACTGAGAGAAAGCAGAGCAGAAATCAAGCCTGAAAGAAGACACTGGTAGAATGAACACACCTCCCAGATGGTGGAAAAGAGGAATTAATGTTTCTCTGGACACTGCACTGGAATAGCCCTGCATGCCCAGATCCAGCACTGCTCTCCTTTGGGGCCAGCTCCACATTGTGCCCACAGCCTGTGCTGTGCTGCCACCAAGAACCCTCACCCAGTGCTCTGCTGTGTCCTTGGAGGGTTTCATAAGCCCCATTCCTTCCTCCCTCCCTCCTTTTGGCAGTGCTCTGTCTTCAAACCTAAATTTTAATGCTTTTCCAACCTCAGCCCTCTCTATTAAATGAGGAGAAGCAGAATTCTTTTATTTCCCTTTCTTTTTGTAGCTTGTGTTTTTAATTGCTGAATCTTTCATGTCTTCTAAAGCATCCAAGGAGCACAGAGAGCAGTGGCCCTCCAGCCACTGCTGCTGCCCCAGGATGTGACCCGAAGAGAAATTATTCAAATAAATTTGCAGTCACCTCACAAACAGCTGCTGAGCAGGAAGGCAGGAATCTTCCCCTAGTCCACAATTTGATGCAGGTTATTCACGTGGTGCTGCTGAGGAGTTAATACACTCGGCTGGGACAGGACAGAAATGATGCCTCCTTAATATGACAGAAAACAAATAGAATCTGCTTTCGAAGGATGCATTGACCGAGCTGTCGTGCCTGATGCTGGGGAGACAAGTGTCTACAAGCTTCAGCTTAATGTGGCATGGAAATGTATTGGGTTGTATTTATGGCCATATACAATACTTAACTGGCTATTGTGCTGATTAAATATTTAATTGACTGTCTGTGAGGAGAAATGCACCATTAGTCTATAGGGAATTACACTGTTCCTTGTGCCTGCTCTTAAATGAAATGTGTAATTCGTTGTCACTTAAGCATAATGTTAACCGCCTGTTAAGGACATATTTTCAAGGGAAATAAATACAAAACTTGCCTGCTGCCATTGCCCCAGGTGAACCCTTACGTGCCTCAGTGTGGGCACAGCCCTCAGGTCATCCCAGGGGGGACACTGAGGAGGGACAGCTAGGGAAGGGACTTTGGGGGTCCTGCACTGCCCAGTGGTTTTTGGAGGTGCTGGTTGAGGCTGATTTCAACCCCTTTACCACTGATCTTTAGCACTATGGCTGTCCAGGTCCTGTAACAGGAGAGAGAAAGGCCAGCAGCATGCTCCTAAAATACCTCTTCTTGCTGCAGAGAGCTCGGTCAGAGACCACCAGGAGAGTTTCTTTGCCTAGTTTTGTTTGGGAGTCCGAATTCAATAGAAGGAGGAAAGAGGTAGGGAGGAAGGCTTGTGAAAGCAATTGTTTCTTCTCTTCCTCAGGGCTACCCCGGGGTACAGCAAAAGCAAAGTTCACGGAGCTGAGCTCTCTTGCCTTGCAGGCTGCACTCTGCTGAGCACCTGCGAGAGAAAAATTTGGAATGTGCTGAGTTTTATTCCTTATCATCATCATTATCATTTAATGTAAACCCTGCAGCTTGTGATGCAAAAACTGCTGGTATTTTGTTGGAAACCCACCCTGCTCTTGGTGCCTGGCACTACACTGAGAGCTTCCAGCAGCACGGACCCTGATGGCTGTACAGCCTCTGCCGGGCAGAGTTCCCCCACCACGGCTGCCACGGCTCTGTGATTCATCCCAGCAATGAAACTGCCATCTCTGTTGAATAAGTGATCCTTCAGCAGTGTAACTCTTTTTCCATTGACAGTTTGGCAGGCTTCGACAACTGGCTCCTTCTCTTCAGCAGATTTTCGTGTCCCTGCCCGTGTGCCGCTGCAGGAGCAGCTCCAGGGCAGCATCCTGACTTGCAGCGAGATGCCTGCTGTGTTTGATGCTTAAAAGCACTGGCCAGCTATTGACATTCAATAGCTAGACCTCAAATTCTGAATACTGCAGCTTTATCAGTGTCCTGAGAGCCAACATTGATTGGGCTGAACTGTCTGATAAGCGCAGCTCTGTGCGCTCTCCCACACTCCCTGAGCTAAGGGGGTTTTGAACTTCATGGTGAATGGTCCTGAGCTCCAAAGCTTCTCTTAACAGGATTGACCTGAAGACACAACTATCCTAGGGCACACAACGAGGAAAGCCCTGCCAGGACTGGAGCAGTCAAAGCACAGTGTTAATTTTAGCCAGGATCCATGTCCTCGTTAGGTGCAGGCAGAGAGTGACATTCCCCTGGCTGGCACGGGCAGCTCGGCTTGCCTGGCACCAAGGCTTCCTGCCCGTGATATGCTGCAATGTCACCAGGCAGGATCATCTCCTACAAGAACCCCAGTTCAGCTCTACCACTGTGGCTGCTCATCTGTCTGCCCTCAGCCTGTGCTGGAGCTAGGAACTCCTCAGGGCACCCAGCCTTGGAAGGAGCTGGCACAGAACTGGGGAATCCCCTGGGGATGACAAGGTGGTGGCACCAGTCATGCAGGACCAAGAGCAGAGCTGCATGCAGCAACATCCATCCTCCCAGTGCTGTCTGGGAAAGCTGCTTTGCCACAAGGGAAGTGGAATATATGAGTGCCAGCAGCCAGGGCTGCCTCATTTCTCTCCTCTGCTCCTCCCTGATGGTAGGGGACGCACATGTGGCTGGGACAAGCTCTGCCTGTGCTGCCCCAGATACATCGTGGTGATGGTCTGTAGGGAACTTCATTCAACACTGATCAGCAAAATCCAGAAAATCCAGCCTAGGTTTGCTGCAAACAGCTCCAGGATAAGGGACACTGCTGGGAATGAAGGATGCACCTCGTGGTGTTTCTGCACATCTGAGTCCCTGATAACTGTGCTGGGAAGTGAAGAGCAGAGAGAGGGTCCTGTCCTCCAACTCCAGTGGTGTCACCTGCTGCCAGCACCCCCCACCCATCCCTCGGATCCCTCACTGTGTGCTGTGAGGTGTGACCAGTCAGAGCTGCCACCATCCCCATGGGGACAGTGCTGCCACGTCTGGGAGCACCAGGGAGATGTCACCATGGCTCCCTGGAGGTATCTCAGCTCTGAAATACCCCAAGTGCCAGGCCCCCACCTCCCAGCTCCAGGACCTTCAGGGAGGCGAATGCAGATTGTCTTAAGTTGGTTATTTTTTCTTTATTTTTCTTCTGTTTTCCTTTTTATTTTCCCATGGCTTTCACACCTCCCCTCACTCTCTATTTTTAACCAACTGACTCAACCCTGGTTTCAGTGCTTGAGGAGTGGAAAGGTGATCCCACTCCATCAGCAGGGCACAGCCCACACATCACCCCTCTGTGCTGCTCCCCAGCCCACACAGTTCTGCACTGTCACGTGTGTATCCCTGCCAAGATACCACTGTAATCTATTTCTGCCTCTATAGAGGTGGGGTTAAGGGGCTGAGGATCTGAAAGTCCTGGTTTGGAGCTGCATCAGCCCTTGGGAGATGCAGAAGGGCATCCTACCAGCTCTGCAGACCACAGCCTGAAACTGGGCTACCAGAGGGACATCAGCAGCCCTGAGTGGCGGACAAGGGCTAATGAAAGTGAGAGGCTGCTGGAGAATTGGAAGGAAGCTGATATGGGGTAGAAAGCCCCTTCCCAGTCCAGGGACACATCTGTGTGAGCAGCTCCTGGGAAGTGCATGCTGGTGTCAGCCCTTCCCAGTGCCAGAAGCACATCTGGCTTGCCTGTCCTTGCTCCAAGCCTGGTGGTTTGAGCCATGCAGGTTGTGGGTAGGTCCAGTTTTGGACTTTACTTGGCCACCAGCGGTGATTTTGGTAGGACCCCATCATCCCTGTCATGGGCTGAGCCCATCCCCTGCAGGCTGGGGAGAGGGGGCAAGAAGAGGCATGGGGTTTTAGCTTTTCTTTAGAACATTAATCACACTTTAATTATATTGAAACCTGGAGACATGGCAAAGGATTAAGTGGATTATCTTCAAAGTATTTTGTTATCAAATATTTATTCTTCTGGGAAGGGAGATGCAGCCTGAGAAATTCTGCATTATCCGTGCTGCCAGCCAAGGACGTGTCATGTCCTTCATGCCTCCCCCTGCCCTCACCCCACCCTGACCCCTCGGTGCAGGCTTGAAATGCAGAGCACGATGCCTTGTCCCCTGGGGACAAGGTGGTGGTGGCTTTGAAGGCAGCTCTGTGTGGGGGATTTGCCCCTGCAGGACGGGGGATAGCAGCTGCTCAGGGGGAGCAGCCGGCAGCGCTGCCCGGCTCTGGCAGGGGATGGATGCTCCCCGGGATGCTCCCCACTCCCTGCCAGCTCCTGATGCTGCCCCAATCCGGGGTGGGAAGGGGCCGGGGGCTCCATCGCTGCCGGAGGAGCCAGCGAGATGCGTGGTAAATCGGATTCAGCCTGAGCTCTTTATCCGTTCGGCAGACTGTGGGTTTAGTGCTTGGATGCTTCATTAACTAATAATAATGAGTCATTGTATTTGCCTCCTGGGCATTGTAAATGATCCAGTGTCAGGAGACGCCGCGAGGACACGGAATGGCAATGAGGCTGGAACGGGCTGAGCCCCGGAGCTCCCCCAGGATAGAACCGGTGCAGAGGAGCCTCTGCGCCACCCACCTGGGGACACTGCCCGGGCAGGGGACAGCTGCTCAGGGACATGGCCTCGCTGCGGATCATGGCCAGCCAGGCTCGTGGCACCAGCGTGCTGGGATGTGCACGATGCTTCCCTCTTCCCTCTGCCTGGAACAGAAGCTGTTGTCTCCATTTCTTTCCCATTGGCAAAGAGACTTCTCAAGCCCTCCCTGCAAGCAGCTCTCGCAGTCCCCCTCTGGTGCTGCACCTCAAGGGACGTGGCAGGTACTCGGGGACCTGCCTTTGCAGGACATCTTTGCATTTCTTCTACAGGTAATGCCTCCTCAGGAGTGAAAGCAGAGTGATGTGCAGCATGGGAGAAATATCAATGATAAACCCTTGTCCCTGGCCAGTGCACGTCAGAGCCCTGCATGCCTTGGCACTGTGCTGGGGGTGACAGATGTGCAGGGCACTATTGGACATGACATAGATGCCTGGCCCCTTCCTTGTGCCTTGTTTGTGGGTCTGTTTTGCCTCCAAAATCTTATCACTGATTAAAACAAAGTGGAAGAAAGAAATCAGCACAAAAACAACAAGGGAATCACTAAAAAAAAAAAAAAAGAAAGAAAGAAAAAGGGGGAAACCAGCTGGTGGGCTGACTGTGCAAAGAGCAGGAGTGGAGGTGTGGAGGTGAGGTCGTTTCACCTCACACATTGTCAAGGGGATGCCAGGGGAGCTGGGGTGAGCCTGTGCAAGGGAGAGTCCCTGCAATGCTGTGAGCTGTGAGCCCCACATTTCACCCCAACTGCACATCCTTCGCTGACAGTCAAAACTGCCAACCTCAGTTTTGGGGGACTAGGCACCTCCAGGTCAGAGCCAGACCCCAGGAATTGTGGGTTGCTGCAGCGTTGCAGTCACCTCTGTTCACCCAACATCACCCCACCACGGAACGAGCCAGCTTTGTTTGACAAGACATTGTTTTCCATAAACCATGTGGACTGGCATTAATTAGATTTCTATCCTTTAATTCTTTATTAATTGAATCTTACATCAGCTTGTCTTTTACTTGTGTGGGATTAAAGCCAGGCTGAGCAGGCAGCACCGATCTGGGTCATCCCCTGTTTTCTCTCCAGGAGCCAGCTCACCTTTACCTCCTGCAGCATCCCTGGCTCTGGGCTTCACTCCAGGATCTGGCTCAGGCAGGGCATGGAGCTGAGGCACCCTGGCCTATCACTTCTGCAGTGTTTATTCCTGGCAGATGATATTTAATAAGACCACATAATTAATGAACTAGAAAGTGCTTCAGCAGCTTGACGTGAGACAAATATAGCTGCCTGCTCATTTCCAAGTACCAAACAGAAATATTTGCTGCCTGTTTCTGCCTGTTATGTATCATTAGCAATTTTGCCATCTCTATTAAGCATTTGTCTGTAACAATACAAATACAATTTAAAAAACTCTGTTCTTATTGCCCTTAGCCCTTCTGGGTATGCTTTTTCCCTGATATTTTCATTGTTTTTTGAATTCTTAACATCTCATATCTTCCATAACATAAGAACCACTATTTGGTTTTCCTTGGCCATATACACATATGTACATTTCCCCATTCCCATTTCCCATATATACATATGTACATTTTCCCAGTGCTTTCATTTCACCACTGACCCACAAGCTCCCTTCTCTGGCCCTGTAACCGTCCTTGTTGACTCTGAAAGATCCCTCCTAATTCCCAGCTGTGTATTTTTCCATCTGATTTTTTTTCCCCTCGCAGCCAGCCAGAGCACAGGAGCCTTCCCAGGGCTGTGCTGGCTGTTTACAGATCCTCCTGCCTCGCCCCGGGCTCGTTTATTCCCCGCCATGGCAACGAGTTCTGCTGCAGGGATGCTCCTCATTCCAAGAGGTCTCCTCTGGCCACGGATCCCCAGGTGAGCTGGACTCACTCACTGCCCTTCCTTGTCCCCCAGCCCGCCCTGCTGTGACTCAGTTTCCCTTCCCGAGGACTCCTGTTACACAACATCCACCTTCGCTCGGCTGTGGGAGGTGAAGCAGCGAGAAAACTCCCACTGCTGGAGGTGGGAGGATGGGGAGGAGGGAAAATGTGTCAGCACGGCTTCTCCAGGCAGCAGCATGAGGACACTGGTGTGCCTCTGGCTGTGCTCCCTCCCGGGTGAGGCGCCCCACAGCCCATGACCCAGGGCAGGGAGGGATGTGCAAATGGGCAGAATCTGCTGCAGGGAGTCAAAGGCAGACAGAGCCCTGGAGGAAACACCCCGTGGGACTTTGTGTCTGCTGCAGTTCCACCTGGGAGATGTCACCTGGGAAAGGAGATGGTGCTGCTCTGCTGGGGCAGGTGTGTCAGGTGTGTGACAGTAATGGGTATGGTGGTGTCCCACTCGGTCCCTGTGGTGGCAGCCCTGTATCAGATCCTCTGGGACCAGTTTTGGGGTTCACTGCTGGACTCTCCATCTCTGAAACAGCTGTTTCCACCCATCTGCTGAGCAGGGGCTTGTGTCTGCCTTCCCCTGCTGATGGGAGGGGAAGAAAACTCGGGAGGGGAAGAAAACTCAGGAGGAGGTCCCAGCTAAGCTGGTCCTGCCTCCAGGACATTTCCTTGTGTATGGATTAAAAGAGAAACAAAGTGGATTAAGGTCTCTGCAGCTCAGTTCTTCCCTGAACCTCCAGGCATTTCCACCCATGCAGATGCTTGTGCTGGTGCCTGAGCAGCCCTTTGGCTGGAGGCACAAGAGGGAAAAACCGTGTGGGATGAAGTTATGGGAACAGAGGAGCCGATGAAGCTGGACTCTCAGAAAGCTTCCATAGTCCTCAGGGTGGAGATGGCTCAGCACTGCCCTGACAAAGCAAACCCAAACTGAACACACCATGACTTTCTACATTTATTCACATTTTCTGTGATCTCATTATTCTCCTTGGGGTTTCTGAGCTTTCATGCCTGTTTGCATCATTATTTCCAGGTCCCCTCCTGGAGTATGAAATCTCAAAAGGTGCTCCTGGTACAAAGGAAAGCCACAAGGCAAGGAACAGCCAACCCTGGAAGGAGAAGGCAGCAGACATCACAAGGCTGGTGGGAATTAGCAATTTCACAAACTGTGACTTGTGAGCAAATTCCCTGCTGGAAGCTGGCTGCAGCTCTCCCTGAGCCAGCTGTCTGCCCAGCCTGGGCAAGCACACACACAGAAGTATGAGCTTGCTTGGGCCAACCTTGGATCTGGAGCCCATCTGGGCACTGCAGGAGCTGGCTGCTGAAATGCTGCCCTGAGCCCAGTGAGGAGCCCCTCCCCAGCACTGCCTTCCTTGGTGCTGTGGGTTTTTTACCAGCAAAGCCCCATAATTACACTCCTGCCCCATCCAGGGTGGAGCAGTTTGGGTTGATGGTCCCGTGGCAATCAGGAGGAGCTCTGGAAGCACACAGTCTGTCCTGGGACATGTTACTTTGCCTACTCACAGCCAAATAGGTGGATCAAAAGGAAAATATCAAGCTGCAATGGCTGGGACTTGAAGTTGTGTCACTGCACCTCTTTGCAGCGTGCAGGACTTCCTAAAGTGGGGAAAAGCTACAGCAGGATGGGATGTTCCAGAACAGGAGGAACCCACTTTGTGCCTGGGGTGAAGGTGGGAGAGCTGTGCTCTGGGCACACAGACACTGCTGTTGTGCTGGGAATAGGGTCCAGATCTCCGTGCAGGACAGACCATCCTTCCTCAGGTGGCAAAATATCCTCCAGGCTCCAAAACAGGCAGCCCCATGTCAGCCATGGGGCAGGTGGATGCAAGGGGCTCATGGGCTCGGGACAGGCCAGGGGAAAGGACAGGAGGGGGAATCAAAGCCCTGAAGTGAAGCAGAAACACAAAGGAAATTTTCCCTCTGTCATTTGGCTGGCAGAAGGTGACACTGGGCTTGTCACCCGCTTTCATTACGTCTCCAGGGCTTTTCATGCAAATTCAGGCAAACAATTTCTCGGTTCCCTTTTAGCGCTCTGGGAGGGCCAATTTCATTTCAGGAGCAGTGGGGAACAATAATCATCTTGAAGTGTCTTCCATCCTGAGAGACGCAGATAAGAGCTGTGCAGTGGACTAACAGCACTAATTTGACGTTTTCAGCAGATAGCTTTGCAGATGACAAAAATCAGACACCATAAAAAGCTGGTAAACTCCATAGCAGCAGGGTTACCCCCTCCTGCACATCCCTCCCACCCCCCTCCTCTACCCTGAGAGTGAGATGAAACCCTGTCCCTGAGGTCACTGCTGCTCATTGCCAGGGGGAGGGGGGTTTGCTCTGGCTGGGGCAGGTTTGGCTGCTGGGAAAGGAGCAGGACATGGCTGGGGCAGGCAGGGAGATGCAGGTCAGTCTGGTAGAGGCAGTCTAGCCCATTTGTGCTGCACTTCTTCTTTGGAAAAAGAATATCACCCGTCTTCTACCTTTTTGGAGAAGTCTCTGGTCATGTATCCAAAGGGAAAGGGAGCACTTCAGTGCTCTGAGATACCAGTTGAGATTCCTGATCCAGTTCATGGAGCCAAGCAGGAAATATCCCACTTCAGCAAACCTTTCCAAGGTATTTTTTCCTATCCCCTCAGCTCTCTGAGCCCACAAAAAATTTGCAGGCAGTTGTCCTTGTCCCCCTGCCATGCAGACTGCCAGCCCCTTGGCTCACCCAGGGATGCACAGGTTTGTCTTGCAGCTCAGTAAATCCAGCTCCCTTCACGGGAGGGGTGGCTGGGTGCCCAATCCAGCTGGGTGCCCAAGCTGTGGGTGGGTGCTGCTGCTATTTGGGAAATCAAGTGGCAAAGTGACAGAAAGTGGCTGTAAATGTATCCCCAAGAGAGCCAGGCAGGGGCTGGCCCCGGGCTGGCCCCGTGGAAAATGGAGCCATTGGAACATCAGCAATTTGTCTGGTCCAGAGCTGTGTGTGCAGACAGGATCAGCTCCCTCTGCTCTGCCCAGAGACAGAGTGCAGCTGGGCTGCTCCCACAGTGGCAGTGTCTGCCTGTCCCCAGCCAGCCTGCCCCAGCTTTCATTGCTGCCCTGGAAGGGTTTCCTGATGTCCAGCCCCCCGTGTTCTTGCTGCTGCTTCAGTCCATTCCGCCTTGTCCAGCACAGGATGAAGAACAGGCACCTCCCATTCTTGACATCACTTTTCCCATTATCTCCTTATTACAACCTGCTCTTTTTGAGCCTGAAGCCCAGTTCTGCCAGCCATTCTTTTATGTGGCCCTCCTAGTCCCTCTCTGTCCCCTCCTGCATCTGCTGAGGGTGCTCTTCCCTCCATGAGTCTCTCTGATGGGTATTAATCCTACTCCCAGGCACACACCAGCAACCTGGAAAGCTGCACATCAAGGTTCAGTGGAGGATTAATTTCCCTGAGGTCCCTTTTTTATCTATTTTTCCTCCTTAGATAAAAGACAGGATTGAGTGACCAAGCATATGAATCCAACTGGGCCCAGTTTCTGAGTTTTAATTTCTGCCAGGCAGAAAAAATCAGAGACAAAGGCACTGATTTCTCCCTGGTGCAAGCAGGAGTCCAGCTTGTGGAGCACAGCAGGGTTTGTTCACATGAAGTTAAGCTGAGCCACGGGCACTGGGAACAGCAGCTAATTAAACTGGTGACACTGGGGCAGGGCATGCTGCAGAGAGCAGAGGTGCTGCTGACAGAAGGCATCTGCTGCCAGCTGGGAAATGAAACCCCACCCAATACTCAAGAATGTGTTTTTGAAGCCATTTTTGTACCTGAATTGGGGTGAAATGCAATATCAGATCTTTTTTTTTCCATGGGAGGAGATATTCAGCACAGCTTTAGGAGAGCTCAGTGGGGCTTCTCAGCTCAACATGTGACTGCTCAACCAGTGCCCATTAATTTTGTTTTCTCCCTGAAGGCAGAAATGGGACTAGGCAAATATCTCTGGCTCTCCCATCCTTTCTCCCAGAGGAAATTCATATTTTTTCATCAATCTTGAAATATTCCCAAGGAAGAAATGTTCATTTTTATGAGAGTGGCATTAGAGCCAGCAAGCTGTAACCATGGGAAATTCCTACCTGATATGAAATTCACCTCACTCACCTGAGCTTCCATTGCTTTCTGCCTCTTTTTTTTAATTATTATTTTGACCACAACCTCTTGAGGACAGGCACTGTTCCTCCTGGGGCTGCTATGACTCTCCTGTGGGATGAAGGACAGAGATGTCCAGCCCAGACTGAGTCCTCCAACAGTTTGGGAAAGAAGAATACCAAGTGGAAGTTACAGAGCACCTACAGCTCTGCTTCTATCCCACATCCTTGCCCTCTTTTTTTTGATTGCTGATAGCAAGCACCCCTTTGAGATTTCCCTTCAAATCTCTGCTAAAGCTGGAGGTGTCATTTTCCTGATATAATTTTTGAGTTGCACTGCACCAGCCCAGCTTGGCTTTGGTCCTGCAGCAGCTGTTGTCCTGCAGACACCTGGCATGGGGAGGAGATGGCCTCAGCCATGCTCCATCAGCATCCCTTGCTCCACCTCTCATTGCCCAGTGCCTGCAAAGGCTGGCCCTTTCTCCTCTGGCATTCATTGTGGCTCTGCCAGAAAAAAAACCCAAAAAACAGCCCAACTTGCTTTGTCCCTTGCAGGGAAACCATACAAGATTTCCCACCTTGCTCCCAAATATAATGGAATAATATCTTGCTGGCCTGGCTGGTTGCACTTCTGGGGAGGGAGACTTTTCAGTGTGGTGGTCACACCTTGCTGGTGTAGGTTATGTGTTGCCCATGAATCTCAGGTGGGTGTCACTATTTTTATTTTCCACAGGCAGATTTCATAGGAAGGGACTACCAGAGATCACCCCTCAGCTCTGGGGCAGGGCCAGCTCTCCCACTGCCAGTGCTGATCAATATTGCCTCCCTTGTTTTTAATCCCTCCCATTTACACTGCTCTTGGAGCTGGGATTAACATCCCAGCATTCCCCCAGACCTTCTCTGCTCCAAACTGAGCCCTTTTGCCCGGCTTAGGGGCTCTGGAAATGTGTGTCCAGCCCACTCAGGGCTGTGTCCCTGCAGTGGCTTCTGCACAGGACCCCTGGGAATTAGCAGGGAATGGACAGGGCATTAGACACGGGAGATAACACTGCTGAGATATTTACACTGCCCACTGAACAATTCCTCATCCTGCCAGAGGGCAGGCTCAGCCCTGCCATGCCCTGGCTGCTGTGAGGAGGAGAGCTCCTGCCATGGGAAAGGCTTTCCATGCCTCTGCAATTGGATCATCTAAAATGTTCCTCCTTTCTTTAGGTTTTTAAAATTTTATTTAATTTTTTAGTGGTAAGCAGGGGGTAGTTGATGAGAGAAGTGGCACTGGAGGGAGCAGAGCTTGGGGAAGCCCACGAGGAGGTTGAGCAAAGCTGCCCCATCCCATGCAGGGTCAGCCCTGCCTGTCAAGTGGCTGTGCCACTCCTGTAAAACCTCCAGACACTCCTCCCTGGTCTTTTCCAGGGAGGGACTTGCAAGATAATGATCTTGTACTTGCTAAGATAGAAAATAGCTCTAGGAAATGCACCCCTGTAAGGGACACCCCCAGACTCTGCACCTGCCTCAGTGCTGTCACATTGCAACTGGGATTTTTCCCTTGAGGAGAAAAAAATCCAGTATTTGGTCAAAGACATGGAGCAATATTTGCAAAGTGTAAGCAGAAGCACTGAAATGTGCTCATCCCTGCAAGCTGTCAGAAAGGAGGGAGTGGAAAGGGAGCTGTGGCCCTTGTCCTTCCTGGAGAGATGCTGAAGGAGCAAGGCTGCGCTACCAGCATCCCTTTGTCCTTTGGTGCCCAGTCTGGGATTCCAGCTAAATAAAACCACAAAGCTCAAGTGAGAACTCCACAAAACTGAGGGGTAAAGATTTTTGATGGGTCTTCTTCCTCCCTCTGTGGGCTGGTGGGTGAATCTCATTAGCCCAGTTCCAGTGAAATGCAGATGAGGCTGTTTTGAGACTCCTGCTTCTGAGATGGGCTAGATCCAGACTCAGCCTGCAGAGGCTGCCTGGCAGAGACCCCCCAAATTCTCACCATGCTCTCAGCTGAAGGATGCTCTTTGCTTCCCTGCACAAGAAAACTGCAGGAAGGTTCATCCCCCTTGGCCTCTGGGGACCCCTCAGCCTCCATGGCTGCTGTCCTCAAAATCACAGCCCCAAATTCACATCTGGGTGGAGCCTTTGCTTCCTCTGCCATGAGGCAGCTCCTCCTGGAGCAGCTTGGGCACACACTGGAGCTGGCTCACATCTTCCCCACCTGAATCTTGGCTTTGGCATCATTAAGAAATAATACCCTGGTCCTTTTAATGGGTTTTTCCCCCCCTTAATTTATAGCTTCTGGCTTTGTGCAGCTCTTGGCTGCTTTCTCAGTCCCCAGCTGGTCATCCAGGACTGCTGCATTAGTCCTTAGCCCTCGAGCCAAGGATGCTTTTTGCCATTGTCCCCAGTAAGCAGGGCTTTGCTCAGACTGGTGCTAACAGATGACAGCAGAATAGCTCAGAAGACTTTAAAACCCTGCTGCTCTTGAAACTTTTATTTATCCTGTGTGATCCCTGCTTGGGTTGCTTGAACAACAGCTGGAAATTAATGGGGGCTGTGACTCCTGGGGACGACCAAAGCCAGAGAAAAAGGGCAGCAAGGATAGTGGCAAAAGTGATGATCTTGCTAAGAAATGCTGTAACAGAAAACCCAGAGCTGCCCATAAATCCCATCCCCTTCTTATGCTCCTGAGCAACAAACAAAGCCAAGGTAAAAAACCATCACAAAAAGTAGCCTGCTGTAAAGCCTGTGCATTGTAAAACTCAAGACATAAAAATAATAATAAAGCTGCAGGAAAATCTGGAGGCACAAGCCCTGACCCAGCAATAACAGAGCATCCTGGCACACTGTGGGCAGGAGAAGGCAGCCAGTGAGGTTTCAGCATCAGGCTGTGGGGTCTGACTGGCCAAAGCTGGTCTTTCTTGTGTTCAGCTAATTAAAATTCCTCGGACTAAGAAATAATCATATGCATTATGAAGCGTTTCCCCCCTGCTAATATTTTAATTGCCAGCTACTCCCTGCTCAGGGTGGGGAAAGGGGAATAAGAAGTTGAGAAGTCACAGTGAATCATCTGAAGGAGCAGATGGAGTGAGGAGGGGACGAGGGGACCGGGCAGGGATTAGCACTCCACACACGCCTCCCCACACAGCCCCCTCACTGCAGGGCTTCTCTCCCATCTCAGCGAGGAGAAACCTGTTCAAACAACAGGTCTTGCATTAATATCTCATTCTCTATAAATAAATCAATAAAGGAAGCTCTGTTTGGCTGCTCCTCCTCTGAGTCACTTAGGAGCCCTGTGATGCTTCGGGTCCTGCTTCATCCCTGCGCTTTCCTCCTTGGCTGGACGTTGGTGGGAAGGGGACATCACCATCCCATCTCTTGCATGGCCTGAGAGAGGCTGTGCCAGCCCTTCTGAGCCCTCCAGAACTCTGCAGGTGCCCCATACTCTTTTGGGGGAGCAGCACCTCAGCCCTGGGGAGCAGCCTGTCCCAGAGAAGACAAGTTTTGCCATTTGTTTATAGCATTGATGCTTTAGAGTTATGGAGTCAAAAAGAAAAGTTTTAAGCCTGCTGCTAAGTCCCTTACAAATAAATGACTTGGAAAACATTGGGGTGCTGAGGGGATGTGCTGCTGTGTGTTTCCATAGAGGTTAGAGAGGGAACTGGAATGGTCCTGTGGGAACAGGGCTGCTGGCATTCTGCACCCAGGGTGGCCCCATCCCAACATGCAGGCTGTGAAACTGAAGAGGGTTTGGCAAAAGATGAAGTGGCTAATTAAGAGCCTCTAAAGATGAAAATGTTGTGATGGGAGCATGGGGACAAGAACAATTCCCACTGAACGTCTGCAAAACATCTGGGCTTTGGATGGCTTTGCCTGCAGTTGGTTTGGGAATTTAACACTCAAGAGCAGGGGTGGGAAACCCAGAACCTGCTTTGCCTTTTCTGCATATGTGCTCACAGCCTCCCTGTCATTTTTGTGGTGTGTTTACTCTTTTTTTCCAACAGCTTGTGTCTTATTGAGGAATTATGATCTAAACCACTGAGGCCCTGAGGGACCAGGGCTCTGAGCAGAGAAATGCTGTGTAACACCTCCTAGGGCAGATGGATGCTGGCACTGCACTAGAACAAGAAGTTCGGGTGGTTTAAGATAAACGGCGTGTGCTGGGTTTTAATGCATATGCAGAGCTGCTCTGGTTTCTGACAAAGACAAGAGACTGGCACCTCTGAATCTGCAGCTCATGAAAATTACTTACAGCAAAAATTATTAATGTTACCTACAGAAAGCTGTGCATGCAGCCCTTGATCAGCACGGTGTCCCACAACGGGGATTTCTGCTTTCTTGGAGTATTTGTTCAGTGTCCAGAGCTGAGCAGCTGCTCGAGGCAAGAGCAGTTCTGCCTGGTGATGGAACAGCCACAGAGCTGGGTGTGAGCTCTGCCAGGAGCAGCATTACAGGGGTGATCGTCCCAAAGGGAGCAGAGCCAGCCCCTCGTTCTCTCTCATGTCTCAGGCAGATCATCTGGAGGCACATCAGCTCCTCTGGCAGAAGGAAACCCTTTTCCAACCAACAGGTCTGTGCACTCAACATTGCAACTCACAGTATTTTCTGGGCAGCTCACCTCAAGCCCCTCATCTCACTGGGTGTCCTTGTTGTCCTTGTCTATGTTTGGCATCCCTTTGCTCCCTGGTACATGCAGAAGTGCTTGCCACCCCTGCTGTGCAGCTCTTGTACCGGAGTCCCAAGTGTGAGCCGAGCCCTTGAGCATCTAATTTTTAAGAAATCAAAGCACTATTTCTCCAGCACTGAGCCTTCCCCCTGTCCCCTTGCTGCCTGCATGTTCAGTGAGGCAGCAAAGGCTGCTGAGAGTGTCGAGGGGACCCTGCAGGGCACCTGTGACTCAGGATAAATCCTGGTTGCTAACCCGAAAATCTTTAAAAACATAAACAACTGATATGCCCTGGACTTCTCCTTTATGGCTCCCAGATACCTCAGGAGTGCATGAACAAAGGGCTGTGTTCCACCTATGAATCCACTATAGTGATCAGCTGTGTTGAGCATGTTATGCCCTGTAAGGAGCAGGTAAATACTGTCAATGGACATGTTAGGATTGCAACTCGATGCGCCCTCTCCTCTCCTCTCCTCTCCTCTCCTCTCCTCTCCTCTCC
>VXBC01004466.1:25870-51392 GCA_013399945.1 Ploceus nigricollis | reverse complement strand
TCCTCTCCCTTTGCTGCAGCCAGACATTGATGGGTCCATAACTCAGGGCTGGTGGAGCACAGCACAGTCCCAGTGTGTTACAAGGTGATCAATAATGAGTAGGAATTAATGCACTGGAAATGATGGATTCAGAGTCAGTTTGGAGTGTGGCTGTGGGCTGTCACTGTTGCTTGGCCTCGTGGGGACAGCAGAGCAAGTCGTGGGTCACAGGCAGCTCCCAGGGCCCTCCCTGCATCTGTCTGGGCTCAGAGATGTGCACACCATCTTGGCTGAGCTGGCTGAAGTCAAACAGCTCATGCAGACCTTCCCAGGAGCCTGGGGATGTCTGTCCAGGATGATAAAGGTGAAATAAATCCCAGCCTCAAGGCACCTCATGCCTAGGCTTCCAGGCAGAAAAGCAAAGCTCCTTTATGGACTGGAGATAAAACTGAGACCCTGTTGAAGCTCTTTAAAGAGTGGCTGGCTGCAGCTCAGCGTGGGCAGAGCAGCCTTGGTGTGGCAGCAGGACCTTTCCTAACTTTTCCCTGGATGATGCACGGTCTCAGCTGTGGTGGCTGCACTCCACTGGGTTGGCTGAAGGAGTCCTGGCTCTGTGTTTAGCAGGGGGAAAGCAGCAGCATTTCCTCTCCTGCAGCCACTAAATATTGCTCTAATAATCAAAAGACTTTTCATCTATGTAAACCATGTCCTGCTAATTCTTCCTGCAGACACAACCCAGAACCCATCCTCTCCCACCTCACTCTTTTCCACTTTCTCTGACCCTTCATTGCCTAATAAATGTTGTCTGATTCAATTCTGGAATCTGCTGCTATTGTTCTGGTCCTGCCCAGGACAGGCACCACCTCTGGCTTGCCTGGGCTCCTGCCCCCAAGTCCTGCAGGAGCAGCACTGCCCAGGGGATGGGGCCAAGGGAGGGGCTGGAGCTGGAGCAAAAAGCTCCTGGATCCCTCCACTGAGAAGAGGAAAGAGCCCTCTGACTGCCATGTCCTTGCTCCAGAGAAGGAGCTGTTTCTGGGTGAGCCCTGAGCAGGAGATGACCTCTCTCAGTGCAGAACTGCTTCATCTCTTTGGCCAAGCATGCAAAATGGAACCACATTTTGGCCTGTCACCCCAAAGCAGTGATTGATGGCACTGAGGGGACACGAGCCATGGGAACTGTGTGACAATTCAGAGACTTCAGCTGCAGATCAGGCCAGGGGCTCTCTGGGGTGATTAGTGGCCTCAGAGCTCCAGGAAGGGTGGAGGATGGCACGGTGTGGGCTGTGGTACTGGCACACACCCAGATGTGGTCCCTGCCTTTGCTTCCCCCCTGGGAGGCACTGGGGGAGGCAGCACTCACAGCAGACACACCTGCACCTCTCCATGTCCTGGGTTTGCCAGTGCTGCTGTCATCTAAACAGCACTTCTGGTCTCTTCTGCATCAAAGAGAGATCTCTCCATTTGCAGCAAGCACAGCCAGAGGGTCCTGTATTTTCAGCAGCTGCTGAGCTGAGGAGTCTGCAGGAAGCTTCCTGCATCATCTACCACGGTGAGCCCACCAGCTCCAAATGTCTTCTGTGAGCTGGAGACAGCAAGTGGCTCCTTTGGCAGGCTGAGCCCATCCTCACACCCTGAACTGTAATGTTATAAACATGAAATCTCATCAGGGCTGCCCAGGAAAAAGCTCCAAATCACAAATACCTGCCTTTACAGCCACATGGCCAAGGAAACAGCTTCTTGCACCAGCACTGCCTCTTAAATGCTCTCAGCTGGGGTCTGATGCAGCTTCTTTAGGTTTGTCATTCAAGAGAGAAAACAAATCCATTTTTATTTTAAACAGCAAAATCTTGGTCACTGCCCAGATTCGCTGACTCAAACCCCTTTGGCATGATGAATATTTTAGCCAGGGAGTAAGAAAAGTGTTTCTCTTTTGTGGGGAGGGGGGGTGGGTGCCTGGTTCCATCCCTTCCCAGCAGGAGCTCTGTGCACGTTGCTCCCAGCAGCTCTCCAGGCACTGTGGTGAGCTTCCCCGAACACTTTAGTGCATAATAGGGCTGGTTCAATAATCCCATTACAGCCTGTCTTCAGGATGCCAGGACTAATTGGCAGGCACTGGGACCTTCATCCCCAGCTGGAATTTTATTGCTCATCACAATTAACCACAATGCTAAAGTCCCTCAGCCACACATGTGCCATTAGCTCAGTCTGGAGCCGTGTCCTTGCTGGGCACTTTGGGGGCTCCACTGCACCCTGTCCCCAGCCTCCAGCAGGGAAAGTTCCCACTTATTGCTGCAGCTGATTTCCTTTCCTTCATGCAGTTTGCAGCTTAATGGGATTTATTTTGCGCATGTCCGGCTGGAGCTGCTCCTGCACGGAGCACTGGCTGGAAGCCACTGTGCCAGCAGAGCTGGGGAAGCCAAGGACAGCCCCAGCCTGGTGCTTGGCTGTGGCCATGGCACGGGGAAGAACAGCCTGAGCTGGCACTGCCAGCCTGAGGGGCCGTGGGAGGGGCTGTCATTAGGCTTTGCTGGGCTGGTGACATTTCTCTCTCGCAGCTCCTGCCCTCACCAGGCTGCCCTTCCCTGCAGAACACTTGACTTGTGCTTCACTGGGAAGGCAGCCAGAGGCACAGCTCACCCCAGAGCAACGGGCACGTTTGTTAAAGTCTGGGGTTTGGGTTTTCCCCTGATCTAAAGCGGTTAAACAGCAACTGTGGCTCATCCTGGTGGCTTGTTTTTACCTGGGATGGATCTTCTTTTAGGGAGAGAGCAGAGAGCTGGGGACAAACTCTGACAACACAGCTGGTGTTGGTTTTATTTCCTCTTAAGCCTGAACAGAGTCTCAGACTTCAGAGACTCTGTTCCCACTGGGGCACTTGGTGTAAACTCCTGGCCTCTGTGTTTGTGTTTCCCACCTTCAGACATGACTCAGATCCCAGTGTCACAGACTGAGCCTTTGAAAGCACACAAACCTCCACCCACAACGTGTCCTTCAGCTGGAGACTAATTACAAAATTATACTGGACATGCCAAAACTTTACAAGGCTTCAGAAAGTGATTAGACAAATTCTAGGAAGAAAAAAAAATTCATCAAGAGCTATATTAAGCATCAAGACAAGGAACTCAGGTGGGAGGATGCCAGGAAAATGTCCCTCCAGACTGTCTATTCTCTCCACTACATTCATCCACTCTTCCAGAACCAGAACTGGGATGTTGGGCTGAAGAGACCTGTAGTCTGGCCCAAACACACTAATTTTGGCCTCTCCCTCTCCCTCTCCCTCTCCTCTGTTTATTTCAGGGTCTGTGTGCTGTGCAGGGCTCTTTGCCATCAGTTTCTGGAGGTTTTTTTAATCAAGAGCTGGTATCTCTTGGTGCTGGAGCAGAATGTCAGGCACATCTGGAGTGCTGCATAGAAGCCTTTGGGAGGAGGATCTGTCATGGGGAAAGCAAAGTGTGGCTCTTCAGACAAAAACTTGTTGAAAAGATGAGAAAAAGGAGGCTGGAAGAGGCTCCTCTTGGTTTTCACAGCTGAGGCTGGCATGCAGTAGTGACAAAGCCTAAAAGCCCACAGGATGCAGCTGGGGAGGGCTGTGCCATCAAGCTGTACCAGCAGCTGGCTGGGGCTGGGCTTCAGCTGCTGCTGGAGAAACCACACCACAGGAGTGATGGCTTTTATGTAAGATGTGGGCTATAGAATCAGGTATCCACTGAGCAGCAACTTCAAGTACATTTCAGTACTGTCTTCACTGCTTTTATTTTGGATAAACCCCTGGTTCAGTCCATTTCTCCCAGCTAGAGCTGTTAGTCTAAATAAAACCCTGCCCTGGCTCCAGGTCCTACTGTCTTGGTTTCAAGCCCATCACCCTGCCCTGCCAGAACCTGGCAGCACAGTGGGATGCTGTGCCCAAAGCCACCCCTGGGAGCCTGCCATGCCCCCAGGAGAGGCAGCATGCCTGATCCCTTTGGTGCCCAGCTCCTGTGGATCCCCCCTGCCTGTGCCTGCCCAGGGCTGCCCAGCAGTGCTCTCACCAATGTTACTTTTTTCCAAATAACTGAGCCACTCCTGTGTCCATCACCTTCTGGAGGATGAGATGTTGGTCACACAGGTCTGGTTCACTGCCTCTTCCCTGCCCAGCTGGGAGGTGCTGCTGGCTTTGGGCTGCCTGGCCCTGGCTGTGTCCCAGGAGGGGACCTGGGGATGGGGAGAGGTGAGTGCTTGGCTTCTGCCTTCTCATCTGGTTTTGAGCTGTGATTCCAGCACAGAGCTCTGTGTTGGGGCAGTATTTCATGCTTGCTGGTGTCGGCTGATAAACCTTTGATTTTCACTTCTGGGAATAATAGCACAGTAATGAATTATATTCACAAGAATAACTGTAATAGTCATAAAACCGCAAATAGAAGAAAATTGTAAATCAGTCACCCCCTTGTAATGTGCTTGCTTCATCTGAATCACCCTCCCTGGGCAGATTATCAATTTTATTTGGCTTTTCCATCCTAAACTTTTATTAAGTGGGGTGCCTCATGCGTAAAGATACCGAGCACAGGCCATATGTTCCAGGGATTTATCTGTTTACTTTGCCTTCCTTCCCTCCCTCTCCCCTCCCTCTCGTGGCTCTCAGGACCTGCAGGCAGCTGACCTCGGACCATAAAAGACACATGTCCCCAGTGTCACTTTACCTTTATTATGCAAAAAAAAATTCAGGCTGTCAGTGATGCAGAGGCCTTCCTCTGTGCCATGCAGCATTAGGCAGACCCTGCAGCATGTTTAGACTTCCATGTAATTAAAATAGAAAGCCATTAGCATAGCTCCAGGGTAATCAAGAGGACACATCCTCAACTCCAGTGTGTCCTGGGCTGTGGCACAAGGATGCTGCTGCTCCCAGGCCATGGGACAATGCTCATCCTGAGCCCTGTGGGTAAATGGGACAGCCCCCCTGTGCTCAGAGAGGGGTGGGAGGCAGCAGGGAAGCATCAGGGACAGGATGGTGACAATTTACTGCTGTGCTGGTGACAATTTGCCCCTGTGCTGCTGGGACTGAGCAGATGGAGAGTGTGGCTCTGAAGGCAGAGCCATGGCACCAAGTGCTGTCTGTGTCTCTGCTGTGGCACTCCCTGTGTTTTATCCTGGCCATGGAGGGAGGCAGCAGCAGAAAAAACTTCTGGGCTGAAATATCTTCTCTTGCTTGGTGCTGCATGGTAACTTTTAGCAAAGTCTTCATCTTCTCTCTTTCTGTTGCAGAATCATATTTTAAAAATCCCTTTCTTTTTCCTCTAAAAGCCACCTGTTCATGCCTTTTTCCTTGTCTTCTATCCTCTCCAGAAATCCAGAAAAAGTTGTGTTCAAGGGGTGCAAGGCTGGCACACAACCAACTCTAAATCAATGCTGATGGGAAAGAGGTGAGAGCAGCCCAATGGGCTGCAATTGCAAAGGTGCAAATTCCAGTCAGCAAAACACAGCTGTTGGGTTCAGTGACCCTCTTGGAGACAAGCTGCATGCAGGAGTGGAGTTTGCTTCAGCTGGATGTGAACCTGCCAGGGCCTGCACGGTATTTCATGGCTTTTGGAAACACCGACTGCAATTTTCCATCATAACACAGCAGGGGAAAAGGGAAAAACCACAGACCGTGTGATTTATGAGATGCTTCTCTTGGATTTCCATCTGTGATCTGAAATTACCAAGCAATGTAGAAACCCCGAATTGTTGCTCCAACTGCTCCCATCGTGGGTGCTTTTGCCATGATTTTTCATGCAGCTCCAGCTTCTCCTTCCCCATGCCCAGCAGCCTCCAGTGCTGGCTCTGGAGCAGCAGGCTAGTTTTGTGGTTCACCATGGTCAGAGCATTTTGGGTTGTTACTGATGGCTAGTGGAGCTGAAACCATCTGCACCCATCAGGGACTCTTGGTCAGTCTTTTTAGAGCTTAGCAAGACCTGGAACATCTGTTGAGTGAAGGATGTGCCGGAGACCAACATTTTCTGCTCTGGCAAATAGCTCCTTGCAAACTCAGGCTCATTTGGCTGAGCAACAGGCTCTTGGCAATCACTGGAGCTGTGAGTGTGTGTTAGTGCAGGCGCCACCCTGGGCTCGTCCTCCTGGCCCTGCACACGTGGCATTGCCTGGCTTGTCATGAGTGCAGGCTCAGGAGTGACCAGAGAGGGGTCAGGGGGTTTTGTCCAGCTCCCCCATTCCTCCTGTGATTGCTTCTGCTGAGGGGCTGGGCCAAAGCCAGGCTTGTAATGTGGTTTTCTCAGTCTTCCTGGAGGGGTTTGCATTTTCAGCCTGGAGGTATCTCAGATCACCAGCCCTGCTCCTGCTGCTGCTGGATTCATTTGGGCTTTTCCAGAGCTCCTGTTTAGCCTCATCTAAGGAAAACCAGAGCCTGCCCGGTGTGCACCATCAGGAAGGCTCCAGCCCTGCTGTGCAGTTCAAACTGTTCCTGGCTTTGGCAGAGCTGGAAAACAGGCTGAGAGCACCTGAGCTGCAGAGGTGGCTGGGCAGGGGGTGGGTGGAGGACAGGCAGGGGGCACAAGGTCACTGTGACTCGTGCAGGTGCTTCTCTTAGCACCCAGCACCAGGCATTACCTGCACCTCTGTGATCCAAGAGGCTCATCAGGGGGGAAGAACTGTCACTGGGGCATGGAGAAGGGAGGTGGGAGTGGGAAAGCTTGAAAATACCACAGCATCTGCTGGAGGTTCAGCCCAAGAGTTCCTCCCCAGAGAGGGTCTTGCTTGCCTTTTCCAGGTGATGGATTGACATGTGCTCTCCAGTCCTCTGTTTCCAGAGATGCCAGAGGCTGGGGGGAACCCATGATGAGAGCATGAGAGCAGAAAATCCCTTGTGGGATCCCTGCAGGGTGTGTGAATGCCCTTGGTCCTCCAAAAAACACTGTGGGAGTGAGTTGTTGCTTGTGCTGCTTCACAGCGCTGCAAGGGGTTGGGACAAAAACCTCATAGGAATTGGATTTTAAAGGCAAGTTCAAAGTTCAAAAGTAGCTGTAATGTGAACAGAAACCTGCTCTTTGCAGCCAATTAGCAAGGCTGTGAAAGCAGCAGGAGCATCTCATGTTTTGACAGCATTAAAAAGGCAACAAAACTAAACAGTGTGGATGGAACATGGCACCCACGAGAGCTGCTCAGAGCCGATCTGAGGGTGGCTGCAGCAGCACAGCAGGTCCTGGGACCAGCAAGGTCCCAGCAAGGTCCCAGCAAGGTCCCAGCAAGGTCCCAGCCTGCCCATCAGAACCAGCATCCCTGCCCTGCCCTGCCCTGCCTGGCTGCTGTTGGCAGGAGAAAATGACACATTTTTTGTTGACTCCATCCAGAGCAGTTTTGTGTGCAAGGGGTCTGTGTTTGCTCCACGTGATCTCCTCTTTATTCTTTTTGGGTTGAAATTTTCTTGGGTGGAAAGGTCTGGTTTTGGGCTGTCTCTGTGCAGGGCAGGCAGCATAAGGGGATGCTCTGTCTGCCTGGCTGTGCTTGCATGAACAGATGAGTATGCAGCTGTTTCACTGTTCCAGCAGACTGAATCAATGAGTCTTTCATTAATTAATTCATAAAATAATATTAATTAGTTTACATTAATTATTTTAGCGGACTTGGGGAATCACACAGGTCTGGCACAGTATCCAGGGTGTCACCTAGGGAGGACAGAGGAGGAGGATTCTTCCTGAGAGAGTGTGTAGGGTGAGGGATGCTCCATTGTCCTGAGGATGCAGGAGACGGGTCCTCAGGTGATTTCTTTAGGGCCAATGAAACACTGAGGCTTCCAAAGAGGCAGATTTTGCTTCTTTCTTGACTAACAAATAGTGAAAGACTCCACATTTGCTGTCTGGGGCTCACACACAGAGTCCCTCTGGGACCTGCTTGTATCAGGAACCTCTTGATGCAATTTTTTTTTTTGTGAAAAGGGGCTGATGTGATTACCACAGTGCAGGTGTGTCATAAGTGAGGGCTCCAAGTGCCTTTTGTCCCAGCTGAGGCAAGAGGAGGCTCTCCAGACATTTGTTGCAGGCGGCAGGAACTGGAGCAAGCAGCATCCAAGCCCCCTTTACTTTGGCACCTGGGAAGGGTGGAGACCCCATCCCTGGGGACCTTCCTGCCCCACTGATGAGCTGTGTCCCCTCCTCGGGATGCTCCCCCGGCAACAGCAAGCCACCAAGGCGGTGGCTTTGGGAGCGGCACCTGCAGGCAGCTGCGGTCCCAGGCGGAGCCGGGATGGAGCCGCAGCCCCCGCAGCATCCCCTGCTCCGGCCGCGGGCTCGCATCCCTCTCCCGGCTCCGCGATGGGATTCACGGGGAGCAGCAGCGGGGCGGCCCGGGAGCAGGGAGGGAGGATGCTCCCGGTGCCTCCGTGACCCGCTCCCTGCTCAGGGTTTCTGTGCTGGAGGTGAGCACTGGAAAGCAGCTCCCTCCTTCCCTCCCTCTCCCCTCCAAGCCAAAAAAAGCGGTGACAGCTTGATTTAGGGCTGGATAATGAGACAATTGTGAGGAGGATGGGTACAGCGGGAGCCGTCGCTTGCCAAATCATTTGGCTTAATTGATCAAATATTTTTATGCATCGTTTATTCCTTTAAGGTGACCATAAGCCGCTTCTCCTGCAGCTCTGAAATGACAAGAGCAAGGCTAGAATTCACCCAGGCTGAACCCGGTGCGACAGAGAGGAGTGGGTGGCCCCGAGGACCGCCTGGCCCCCGAGGAGTGGCCTGGCAGCGGCGCTGCCCGTGCTGCCCGCGCCAAGCGGGGGTGGGCGAGCGGACCCGGCCTCTCCAGGGCCTCCCAGGGCACCGCTGCAGGTATCATCCGTCTGGCAGGGCTTGTGCCACCCGGGCTGTGGCTGTCCTTCCCTGGGGACAGCTGTGCGCCGTGCCAGGCTGCTCCTGCCATCCGCCGTGCGAGGGAACACCCAGCGAGCCAAGGCGGGCGCACGAGTAATTGCCAGGAAATGTTTTCCCCGTGCAATTAAGTCGCTGTGATCGCTAAATACTTCAGTCAGAGCTGGATTTGTTAATCTACGGAGGAAAAAAGGACAACTCAAACCCGTTCCTTGTCGGCTGTTAGCTCCCACCCTCCCGCTGCAGGATGCCGGGGGTGGGAATCGCTCAGGTGCGGGCAGGAGGGGGGCACACACCTCAAATCCCAACCTTCTCCTCCGGACATCGCTGCTCCCAGATGCCCACTTCAGCCCCCCGAGCCCCCCATGTCCCTGCAAACCCTCCTCCTTTGGGTTCAGGCTGGCTCCCGCGGGGGTTTCTTCGCCCACCCAGGCTTTAACACACTGTGTGGAGAGCAGCGGCTGCTGAGGGTGCCGGAGGAGCCCGTGGCGAGGGCTGCAGCTCCCCGGCCGAGGAAGGGCCGGCAGGAGCAGCCCCATCCATCGCTCCGGGCACAGCGCTCGGTGCTGCTCATTGCTCACAGCNGCTCACAGCAAACCAAGAGCTGCCTCTAGCGGGGCTTCGCGGGGCTCCAGGCGAGGAGCTCCTGCCCGGCCCTGCCCTGGGGATGCTGCCTGGCTGCGGTGTGTCCCCATCACACAACAACGGCACGGAGAGGGATCCCATCCCATCCCATCCCATCCCATCCCATCCCATCCCATCCCATCCCCACCTGCATCTCCCTTTGTTATCCACGTTTCCCTGGTCCCTGGCACGGTGCTGCCCCTCCTGCCACTGTCAGCCCAGATCCTGGCTCCGAGCTCGCCTGCGTGTTCTCGTGTTTGGATTCTGCATGGCACATAAAAACCTTGACTCAGGCTCCCTTTCAGCTGAACAAAAGAAAGCCTTGGCTGCTGAGATGAGAGCGGCAGCAAAGGTACACCTGGAACTTTGCTGCGTCACTCCAAGGACAGTCTGAAGGGAAGAAAAGCACAGGTGCTCACAGGAAAAGGAGAGAACAGCAGGGATGGCTGGCAAAGGATAAACACGTGGACTATGTGTTCTCCTTTCCAGGGGTGGCTTCACTGGTGCCCTGGAAAATGTCAGGGACTGAAGAGAATTGGTCCATCCCATTGTCCCCATGCCTGAGGGGTCATGCTCAGCCATCAGCACTGTCCCCTCACACCCTGTGTCCTGTACTGCCTCTAAGTGTTGCATGTAGGTAAAACCTTACAAAGAAACCCTACAAACCTTGTAAAACCGTGGCCCAGGCCTGCTACTATGGCTAAGCAGAAAAGGACTGTGGGAAAGTGACTCAGCTGAATTAGAGGTAGAAAAACAAGTCATGTAACATCGTGTGCTCACATCGTGGTGTGTGGTGGTTGGTTGAATTATGTTTGTTATGATTTAAAACTTTGTAGCTGATAACAGCTAATTGCTTTAAAAGGCTGGGTTTTTGCAATATAGCAGCTCTCCTTTGTACCTGCCTGGGGACCCTGTGTCACTATAGACCCTCACCTCACATCTAAGGACACCTTTCCAAGCCAGGGGATTCTGGAACATGCTCTGGCTGAGGGCTAAGAGATGGGGCAGCTCATGAGTACAACATCCCCAAGGGCTAATTTGGACTCTCACAGCCACCAAATTCTGTTTTCTCTTAGCCAAAAACCTCCCTATGACAAACCTCCCCTAACTCCTCTTGCTTTACCTAGAGAATCAGCAGGCAGAAAACCTTATGGTCCTTTTGGAGCTCCTGGCCAGGTGAGCTCCACCAGCACCCATGGGAAGCAGAGGTCTCCTCTCCCACATGCTGCTGATCCTCTGCACTTCCCCCTTTCTTCAGAGCGAGTCAAGTGACATAAGATTGCCTTGATCACACACCCAGGGGTGCTGCTCTAAACTTCTGTGCTTGAGGAATGATCAGCTAGACTGTGGGGCTTCAGAGGAAGGCTGGAAATCCTGGAAACATTGGAATTGAAATGCAGGGAAGAAGACAATGAGACAGAGGTGAATTGGCAGCTGGGGCTGACACTCCCAGCCCAAACTCATAGGAGGAAAAGGAGCTGGCCTGTGCTCCCTGCTGCCAGTCGAGGAAGGTCACTGTGGCTGAGGCATGTCGAGTTGCCATTCTCTATGACCACTAATGGTATTTGCAGCTCTGCATTTAAAAATGATGATAAAGGTAATCAAACTGTCAGGAACAAAGACAGATGGGGAGCTCCCTGGGGCCAGGGAGGGATTCCCTGCTTTCAGTGAGCAGCAGCCATTTATATTTCACTTGCACTATGGACTCAGAGCAAGGAGCATGGCAGAAGTGCTTTGCAAAAACACGGTAGGAAGGAGCACACAGACACTGAATTTGTCTCTGCTTGAGCTTCTAGACCTTTTTATGCCATCTTTAGACATCACCAGGAAATATTGCATGGGTTATAAACTTCTCCCAGAAAATATTTTGATGAGCAGAAGTCCCTCATGGGATAACAATAGGTTATCCTGCAGCCAGGTGCATTCTTCCCTTCCTTGTCCTCCCTCTCAAGGCTTTGATGAGGTCCTGCTGGCAGGAACTGCAGCTCTTTAGATCTATCTGAGCTACGAGGTTCAAGGTTCTTTCAGAAATATAATCTGCAACACCAGTGGTGGAGATGAAGGAAGGGGAGAGAGTGTGAGGACCCCCAGCTGCAGAGCCATTGACCTTGGCCCGCCAGCCAGACCCACAGCTCAGGTCTTTGATCCAGGCTGTGGATCGAGATCTGTAGAGTGGAGACCTCTCTTGCTATTCTCTGAGTTCTCCCTTTGTCACAACTATGGCACCCCTCCTGTCTTCTGTCTTCAGATGTTGTCTCTTTTCTCCTCTTACCTTTGTGTGCTGCCACGCTGGCAGCGGGGACAGCTGGCAGTGGGGACAGCTGGCAGCTTTTCTTCCTTTGTGACACAGAGCCATCCAGCATGGGGCTGTGTCTGTGCTGATACCACATCCATGCAGCCCTGTGTTTCAAGGATTGTGTTTGCTTTATTTCTGTGGATTAAAAAAAAGCCCCAAGACCCAGTAAGAAAACAGCCTTGCTCAGAAGAGTTCTAGCAGTTAATTAGTTTCAACATTGCAAGGCCCACTGCCCAGCAGCTAAAAATCATCGTGTTTGAATGGTGAATTAAGTCAGCCAAGCAATAAATCTGAGCAACAAAACAGTCCCTTTAGCTCAGAGAAGTTCTCTTTCCCCAAAACACTGAGAAATGGCTTTTTCTGAGAGCCCACAAGGTCATCGAATTAATAAAGCATTTCAAGTAATCTGTGGAAGTGAAGTGACACCCTGCTGCAAGAGATTTGCTGTTAAGGCCAACTTTCTGTAACAGAGTGTGATGCATATAGGATTTCCAAAGCAAACCTGTCCTCTAATTTAGGACAGTTGTCCAAACTCCTTCATGTCTGTTCTGGTCCACTGTCTCCCTCCCTAGTCATTATTTTGGAGAGTTAATCTTGAGAAAAACTCACAAGAGAAAAGAAAAAAAAAAAAGAAAACTTGGGATTCTCCCATTGACCAGGCAAGATACTTCTGAATATTTTCGTGCACTAAAGTGAAGACATCAAGGAGAGAAAGTGAATGAAATGCTGAGAATCTCTTGAGATAATAGTGGGACAGGCTCATGTGCTTTGCAGTGGCTGCTTTCCATTCCCCTACCACATATAAATACAAAGCTATCACGAGACTGCTGCACCCAGAACACTGGAGCTACTCCTTTGATATGAGCAGCTCTGGTGTTGGGGACATTTCCATCACCCAGCACAGACAGCAAGAAGGTCCAGGGCCCAAAAAGCATCACTCAGACATCCAGGCATTAAATAAACAAAAGGAGTTTGACTGCCAGTTAAATTCTACCAGCTTAGGCTGAACACAGAAGGATCTCTCCAGGCAAGGCAGGCACATGGAGCCAAGTATGCTTTGTCTTGGCCCTCCAATTCCTTTCCTGCATGTTTGGGGTGGCCCTGATTTGGGCTGCAGATGTAGCAGCAGTAGGCATGGAAAGGATGAGGTGGGTGATGCATTAAGAGATGCTTTGTGGCAGATATTTGGGAAATCTTTCCAGTAGTCTGGAGGGTTTAGCAGGAGAACAGATTGCCTGGGAGATGCGATGTCTCTGCCAGCAGCTGTTTTTAAGCCAGGATGGACATCTGTGGCTGAGAACATGTCCTAGGTGGCCTCTCACGCTCCCTTCAAACCCAAGGCTGTTCTCAGTGTCCTGATCTTTAGAGGAAGAGAAAGTAGGACAGGACAGAATTTTCACTTTCAGCTCTTGCAGATTGCCCATGACAGGTGTTACAGGAGAGCAGGGAGCTCTCCTTATAGCAAGGCAGGAGGAACTCCAGCCAGTTATCTCCAACCCCTTCAGTGGAAGTTTGTGTAATGGCAGCCTCTGCCTTGCACTTAGAGCTGGGATTGTTCCTTCACTTTCCACTGAAATGGCTTTTTGCAGATTTATAGAATCATTTAACATGAAATATATACTTAATAATATGGTAGCACAAAGAGGCACTGAATAGGACAAACATAAAGAAGAGATGGCAATAGCCTCTGCAATACTGTGTCCACTGGGTCCCTTCTCCATGAAATCCTAGCCCAGGTTCCATTTGCCTTGGATTCACTCAGTACAAACCTCTCCAGAGAGTGTCCAGTCGCAGAGCTCTGCCCTCCCAGCGCCACCACAGCTCACAGTGACCACGCTGCTGCAGGCAGCTGAAATCCGAGGGATGCTCATCCCTCTGCAGCCCCTGACAGCGCTGACATCCAAACCCTGCAGCACACAGGACGTGGCTCCAGCCTCTGCACACTCATTGCCATGCAGCAGGACCCCCAGATCCCATCTGGAGCGTGGCTGCAGATGGATGGACATATGTGGATGTGTTCACATCCCCACTGATGGAGACGTCCCCGAGCAGCCGTAACGCTCGAGTGTGTGGTTTGCGTTTGGGGCAACAGAGGATTTTTCTCCCATTAAATAAATAAAAGACGTTCAGAGCAACTTGGGATAAAGCCATTCTAATCCTTTTATTCTCTCCAAAAGGAAAATGATTCCATATTCAGGGCACTGTGCAAACAATTAATTAGCCTAACGCAAATGAAAGGCCTAATTACTCAGCATTATTGCGCTCATTGGCAGCCAGGCATGACCAAAGAATAGGTACTGTCTTACCAGGGATAAAGAACAACTTCCCAGCTTTTAGGGCTTTTTTGATATTTCAGCATCTAGCAGAATGATTTTTTTTTTTTTGAATGATGGGTAATTCTCACTTCCACATGCAAAAAAGCTGGCAGTATTTGGAGACATCTGAATGAGCTGCTATCCAATTAAAAAAAGAGGAGAGGAAAGAGACTCAGCTGGTGTGAAATGACCTGGCTGAAGGGAAGTCGATAAAGCTGTAACTTGCCTGAGTTGAATGACACCGTGGCGTCTCCAGCTGGAGACTTCACTCACAGAAGTGCTGTAACACTGAGAAAAAAAAAAGTATTTTTTAAGGCGTGCACCTAAAATTAAAGTACAATCATCCTTAATGCAGTTCCCTTTTCAATGATCTGTTGTTACCAGATGGAAAAGTGCTCTAAATGGATGCAGATGAATTTGTTCACTGTGGATAGGATCATGAGGGATCAGATTACAGGAGCTTTAAAAACTGAACTGTTATCATTAATGCATCTCTCACAACAAGGAGATAGAAAGCAGATGCTGACTGAGTACTGACCTAGCCTGAGGAGTATGGGTCCAATAATTCTTCCTTTAGGCAGCTGATTCTCATGGGAAAATCCCCAAATATTCAGCTGTAATGGCATTATCTGCCCTGTGCAGAGACTGGCAACCAGAGACTCTTCTTTAAAAGCAATCTGGGTGAATTCTGCACACTTGCACACCCCCATGGAAGGCACTACAGAGGGCTTCTCAGCAAGGTGGACTTTTGGAGTTTGGGGTGAGGGATTACAAAAAGAAAGGCGCTTACAATACAATTCCAGCATGTGAAAAAGGTAAGAACAAATAAAACAGATTCCTGGTTGAAGGTCACACACACAATGTGAAACAAAGAAGTAAAGGTTTGAGGGCCTTCCTGAAACCATTTCAGGTCTGTACCTGTTTGTATATGCAGCTGGGAACAATTGTTAGATGCTGTTGAAGACTTTGAGACAAAAAAAAAAAAAAAAGATCCAAAGATGTCATAGCAGGAATGGTCCTTCAGATGACTGAATATCCCAATAACCTCTGTCAGGCTGATTAACAACATTCTGCTGAGCTCAATGCAGCTGCTACGTAACCTTAGAGAGACAGGCACTCTTCACTTGTAAACAGAAAATTCCAGCAGAACAAGGTTTTTCTTTTCAGTTTATTTTGCAAATCTACCAATTCATTTTATGAAAGTATGAAATCCTACGTGGTTACATTAAACAGTTACATTACAATCCAGGTAATACAAATAATCACTACAAAGTTAGTTTTAGGTACTCTTGGATAACAAGTAGATTTTATATTTTTTAAAGTAAGTCACAAAGAAGAGATAGAATAGCCTTGTGATTGTCAGAGACTTTAGTTTAAAGCAAGGAAACCACTGTAGATTCTCCTCATCCTACAGAAAATTGAGAAACACTTTCAATGTTAATGTTCAATTAAATTCATCAAAGACATTAAGTGCACACATCTACTCTCAGGGTAACAAGAATAGTTCACAAGTTGTTTGGAAACTGGTGTCAAATTTCATTCTCTGGCAATCACTTTTACCATTTAACATCACCTTCGTCCTTGCTTTCAGATCCATAAAAATCCTGTAAAATGCACAAAGCTCCAAATCCTCTCTAATCGAATTCAGTGGGAGTAGGAGCAGTTCCTCCATTCAGAAGGTACTCCTGATATACTGAAATCCTTACAAAACAACCTCCTTCCCAGGAATGAAATTCATGTAAGGAACAAAATACTGTAGTAATTTAGGAAAACTCTCAGCTTTGCTTCCCAGCAATTGACACCGCAACTGCGTTTCTGAGGACCTTTATGCATGGTCACTCTCTCCTCTCAACCAGCAATAGGATGTATGAAGACACCAGGTAACTGTGCTCAGTAAGAACTTGGAGCTATGTAAATAAAGTATAAAAATCAAAAAAGAGATCAAATCAGTCTTGAAACTGCTCTCCTGGCACTCATCTGACACACCTCCAGTGTCATTCTGCTGCCTGTAAGCTGCCACTTCTGATGTGACATCTATCAATCATAACTGCTTCTTAGGAAGCAATTAAATTGTTTAGAATTTGTAGTGGCATCTCTCACTGTGTGTGTATTTAGGGGTAACACATCCATATGTTGCATATCATGCAGCAGTTCCACAGAAGCAAGGAGAGCTGTTTACAGGGAAATAAGGCAGGTGCAGCTACATTCTGATGGCCTGTGGCACAAAGGAGATTGAAGCAGATCATTCTCTCTTGCAGCCTTCACCTCTTTGGACCAGTGCATCCTAAAGGGTGCAAACTCCCAAATCTCCCCTCACACATGTGCAACAAACCTGCAGAACCCATTGCAGCACAGAAGTGAAGCCAGCAGCTTCCTTCTTCTAAGAGAAATAGATATTTATCCACAGAGTATCTTTTAACACTGATAACCTCAAACTTAAAAGAAACCAGACAGGTTGCACAAAACTACACAAAATTTTCACCTGGACATAAAGTGCCATCAAACTATGGAAGCAAAAAAAGAAGTCACTGTTGAGGCAGCTACTCGAAGTATGTACAGAAGGTTTTGTTCCCCTGAAACAGACAAAGTTTGCTACAGTCTGGGAAATGGCACCAAGCTGGTGGGAGTGTTACTGTAATAAAGGCTAGCAATTTCCTTCCTGACTAACACTACTCTTACTTGACAGGCCAAAGGCAACTAGGGTGATTTAACTGGTGGCTGACTGCAGGAATTTCCCCAGAAGGTAGTTTAAAATGGTAATAGATGCTGTCATTTCCCTCTCTCTGATATGGTAACTATAATTCATTCAGCCCCTTCTTTCTGAGCATGTATTACCACAGACAGCCCCACCCTGCTATTACCACTGTGCCTGCTTGTTTTCCACCTCTACTCATGTAAATGTAATGTCAAATCCTCTTAAGAATCCTGAGCAGTCCTCCAGAATCACTTGTTAAACTGACATTTCTGTAATAATAAGGAAAGAAAAAAGAGTTGTGTGAAATTAAATGGCACTCCTGTTGCCAAGCTGTTAAAATTATATGGCAATATGCTTCCAGTAGTTGTAAGAAATTAATATGTGGAGTGCTTACAAGCTTTACATCTACTAAATCTCAACAGGATATAAAATGCTATTTAAGTGATACAAATGTTAAGGAGAAAAAAAACAGCACCAAAGAGTGGAAGAAGAAAATAGATTCTTGTCTGCACTCTGATTCCTGGAGGCTGGATCTCTACAGCTGAGGAAGCCAGGTGGGAGATCCTTGGTGAAGTACTTGTGTACGTATGTCAGCAGCTGCAGCTCTCCCTTCTGCCACCTCTGCAGCACACAAGGCTGGGCTGCATCAGTGAGTCACTCCCCTCCTGCAAACAGTGGCTGGCAAACAGCTCAGCCAGCCCCCCTTCTCTCTGCCACTGCCTTCTGGCAGGATCAGCCAGTGCAGAGAGACTCAGTGTCACTACTTTTCACCTGCTTTATTATAATGCTGTTCAGGAAGATGTGCCTGAGACACCTGTCTGTAGACGATGAATTCATTTCTCAGTTTTGCCACGATGTGATTACTGTCATCCTTTTCTCACCACAATGTCAAATACAATATAAAACTTTGGATTTTCTATAGTGAGTGAAATCAGCATAATGAAAAGCCAGGCAGTGCCAGAAGTGTCACTGTCACTGCTCCATTCTGTGGGACAGGACCAGGGTAAGGCGCTTTGGCAATCAGCACCAAGTTTAAGCAAGGTTTTAAAATACCCACAAGTTTCCTGCAGATGCACAGAAAACTGAGACCTCCTGGTTGTTCTCTAAGCTGCTTTGAAACTACAACAATTCATTTAATCCAGCAGCAGATCCTGGCACTATTCCTTTCTAAGTACAGTACATTTTGATAGCAACACAAGCATGTGACACAAAACAGATTTGTTCAAGCTCACTGTGGTTCTGATGGGCTACACGCACCAAGAGGCAACTCAAAAAGAGCACAGAACTCAATTCATCAGGACAACAACACTGACTCAAAGGAATTTCAGCTCAACTTTGTGAAGAAAGAAGGCGCTCACAAAGGAAAAGTTCTTATTGCAAGTTGTACTGCTCAGCTTGGTCACTTCTCACACAGATCTGAAGTATCAAAAGCCACCAAGGAGCCAAGGACGAAGAATTCCTGTTTTGTAACTATTTTAAATACAGCAAGCCTGCTTTAGAAAGAAAAGCCCCTGCACAATATTCCAAATGGCCTTTTCTAGCAGACTGGAATTGTTAAATCATCACTGACAGAAAATACACACTTCAGAACTAGTTCTGGCACCTTGCAATTTGGAAAACTCCTGTGCACATGGGATGAGGCGGCTTGTTTGCAGACCCTTTTCTCACAGTACCCTTGGATCACCCGAGCTTCCTTCACCCCTCTGTGGATCACCGGGCTCAGCAGGTGCCTTCCTCAGCAGGCACAGAGTGGCAGCTGCCGTGAGACACGGTGTCGATGCTCTGCCCTTGCGACTGGGGGTGGATGGACACCTGCACGGCGATCTCCTGGCCCTGCTCGCTCAGGGAGCCATCGTCCGAGTCCCCGGCCGGGGAATCGCTGCGCTTCATCCCCGCACTCCCAGGGAACAGCGCGGCCTGGGCCCCGCAGCCAGGGGGCTGCTTGTCCTCCTTGCCCACCTCGTCGGGGTCGTCCACCCGCACGGCCTCGAAGATCTCCTCCATGAACGCCCTGCAGTTAAGGATCAGAGGCGGGAGGGGAATGCTCCTGGCGAGCTCTTCGATGTACCGAGCAAACTCCATGGTCTTAAACTGAGTGACTTTGGCCAGCTCGAGTGTTTTGGCAGACGTGATGATGGGGATACGCTTGGCTATCTCGAAAGCCTTCTGCAGCTTCTCAGCCCCTTCCGTCCGGAAGAACTCGTTGATGGCCTTCTCTGTTTTGCGGAGGTGGCTGCTCATCATGCACAGGCGGGTGATGTTCAAAATGAGGGTGATGGCAAAGGCAACGAGGCACACAATCATGTAGTAGATGCTCATGTCCCCTGAGGTGAAGATAACCCTCAGGGTGACTGTGTAGTACAAGGTCTCATTACGATTAATGCCTGCACATGTGTACCGGCCCCGGTCAGCAAAGCTGACCTTTGTGATGTTGAGGGAATTATCAGCAATCCTCCACCGGTCATCTGCAGAGGGGCAAGAAATAAACAGAGCTCATGAAACAAAAATCCCAGGGTAAACATCATCAGGAGCCAAAGCTTGGCAGTGAGCAGTCCACTTCTAGCATAGTAACAGTACACCAAGGACTGAAACGTCCTTTTCATGCTTGTGACACAGAAAGCCATAACCCACTTACCCATCCTACTGCTTAATGGTAAATTATTCTGCATGCTTGCTACACTGGCTTTACTTCCTTCTCTCATCTGCACTTTCCAGTGTGCTTCTGTTTTTTTTCTGACAGGGCTCCTAATTCTTAACTAGGGCTTCTCACCCTATGTTAAAAGACTGTCCTCTATAAAGTCTAATTTTCCATACGTTCAGAGTCAAAAGTCAAGTGACCCATGAAAAAGATCAGTCTGTAAATGGCTCTGTTGGCAAAAGGACCCGGAATTTTCTTGAGACAGTTTTCTGCTGAGCATGCAGTGCTGACATGCAAAACCCAAGTAAAAGAGAAATCAATACAAGAAGCTTTATACAGCATTTGCTGTGCATTTTTAACTTAGGGGGAAAACTGTTTTCATAACTCATTTCTTCTAATTACTCTGCTTTGAACTGTTTTCATAACTTATTCTTCTAATTACTCTACTTTGAACTAATCTCCAGATGGCATTATAACTACAAAAAGGTTACTGAATACTTAAGGCAGAAAGATGGCCTCCAACAAGATCCTATCAATTAGTTTGATGACCTTCATTAATACTAATAGAGAAAAACACATGTATCTCTAAAACATTTTTTTAAATTAAAAACTGCAGCGATAAAACTGTAAGAGCCAATAGCTAGGAAAATATATTCCCCTTCAGTTCAAAAGGGTTAAATAGTATGAATTCCATCGTTAGCCATTACATATTGTGTTACTTTCCACAATCTCACTGGTGCATAAATTAAAAAATAAATGTATTAAGTATGTTTTAAAACATATCCTGTAACAAAATTAAAGCGCCAACTGCCAGCTCAAAAGGTCACAAGTTGTGGAGAATTGTGTTTAATTCACGCATTTGGAAAAATATCATCTCAACCAGAGCAATAATAAATAAACCCATCAGTTAGTATTGGGTAAGATGAAGACTCATTTCTTCTGTATGGAACACTGGGATGACTCTTGAGCAACATCACTCTGTGGGGCACCAAAGCAGGATGGATGGGCTGGAATAGAAGTGCTCAGGTGTAATTCCCATGCAACATTTCAGAGGGCAAAGGACTTTGTTTTGCTCTCTCCTTATCTCCCAATTGTAAAAATGGGAGGATAGGAAGAGAAAATTATAATAAAGTCCCAGGGGTTCTCCAATACTATTTAAAAGGGGAATAATGATGGATAGAAAACAGCAGGAAAACTCACCTTCATCTTTCTGTTCAAGCAGGTGTCCTCTGGAGTTATACCAAAGGATATGTTCATACTGGCTGATGTTCAGTTTACATTCAATTAAAACACTGCTCCCCTCTTTGGCTATGATATCATGGTGTGCTGGAGAACTTATTAAAGCTTGAGACACTGCATGAAGTGATGCATTGAAAGACCTAAAAGCAACTGTCCTGTTAAAAGCTACATTTTCCACTGTGAATCCAACTGAAAGACCAGCACTAACAGTCAAAATTAACAGGCAATAGCTGAGCTTCATGGAAAGCTAGTGAAAATTCTTCTTTCATTTAATTTGGGGAAATGAGGTCATATGATATTAAGCTGTCTGTATTGCTCTGAGATAGGAGAGGAGCTCTTGATTTGTTCTGTGATGGAAAATGTCTGGGATCCAAATGCACTTTCAAGACCATCAATATTTGAAGTGGAAACTGGAAGTAAAACTGGAAAAAAAAAAGCAATAAGTTTATTAACGACAGCAAGGTTACCATCTATTTAAGTTTAATTTACAGTAAACAGATTTCAAATATCATAATATAAACTGCCAGCAGAGAGGTACCAAATCAGAGCATTGCTCAGAACACAGTGATAAAATGAGGGTAAGAAGGCATTAGCACAACCTCCAGTCCACTAGATGTTCATCTTCCCAACCAAATAAATAATCTCTGGAACAATAATCATTAAGGGGAAAAAGGTTTTACAAAAAGAACAAATTGTTCAGACTACTCGAAATGCACAATTACCTTTAAAAGTGGATTCTGCATTTGTTACCAGAGAAAAAGTGCTTTCTTAATAGAGGAAGAAAAGCAAGAAAGAGGATGTAATTTCTGCCTCTCTCTCCACCAATATCTAAGTGCTTTTAAGTCCTGGTTTTCTAAAGCCAGTATTTCATTTACTACCCAGAGAAAAACCAAAGGATACACATACATATCTGATTTTTAGCATTTACATCTATGATTTTAGGGGCACAATTGGTATTAGGTGTCTAAATACTATATAATATGATTTAATTACTTGGGAAAAGTCTCCTGGTTGTTATCTATAGCCAGAAGAGGAAGTCCCTTTCTGAACAGCAGGACACTGATGTCTACACATATTTCCTTTTTTGCAATATCTCTGGCTGCTGCTGCATTTTCTAAGTCTGTTGCCTGTTATTTTTGTTTGTTTTACAATGAGCTCCTATTGAAAATCTTTTAGTTTATGCTGCTTCATCTCAGCAGTCATATATTCTTCATTGTCTTCTCTACCCAAACTTCATAGAACTGTGAAAAAATTGTTTTGTCTAGGGACAGACACTCTTCAAATTAATGTGCACAAAAGATATTTTAAGACATTAGGATACAGCCTTTAATTTTCTGTCTTTTGCACACAAGCCAGAATAAAAACAACTTGTAACAAAATGAGATGACACTGATAAGAGGCAATTGGTAATCAATTTTCCTGGAAGCCTGATTGAAGAAAATTTCTAATCCAATATACGTTCCCTGAAGTTATGACTCCATCTAGACAGCTCCAGAGCCTTAAAAAACCATTTACGAAGTACCAAAGCCACATGCTCAAATATTATCCTAAAAAATATCTCACTTCATACCATTGACTGTGTGACTTCAAATTTATCATCTTTTCTTCTACAAATAACAGATGTTAGTGGAAGGGAATTTCATAAATATCACAACACAAAGGGACCCATTTACTTAATAAATAATGCAGACACTTTTCATCCTTCTAGAATTACCAGTTAACACTATCTAAAGCACTTCTGAAAAATAATGTAATGTGCATAAAACCAGGTGATTTCTAGTAATTGTCTTTCACCAGAGACAAATTAAGCATATTCAAAAGGGGGAATTCTGCTGATGCTATCCAGGCTGGGGATTTTTTTCAGTGAAAGTTAATTTGTCGAAGGTCAAACCAGATTCCAGACTTGACATCTGATGAGAAATGTGTTATCTGACCCATTTCCATTTCTGTTGCAGCTATTGCCAAAACCAGTTTAACAAAGAAGGCAAAGAAGACAGCTGTGTCCAACTCTCCTTCAAGCTTGACTAACCAACTCACCCACTGAATCCTGCAAGAGAAACTGGAAAACAGGCTCCCTACTTGTTTCTCTGTAAACAGCAATCCCTTCATATGCCTTCTTTTTTTTTTTTTTAATCATTGGCCCCACTCTGTTTTCTATCATGCCTCTTGTCCTTTCATTTAAGATGAGACTAGTGCAGAGAACTCAATTATACCATTGTGCTGGAGAAGCTACTTTCCCACAGCTAAACAGTTAAAACCACTACCAAGGCCTCTTTCATTCCTGTTTTTCACCAGCTACACTTTAGGGAAAGCATTACTGAGTCCTGCTGCCTCTGAAGAAGAGCATCCCATCTACAGCAACAGCACAGGTCTGAAAAAAAAATACTAAGGCTGCTGTTGATCAGCAACTATATTTCTGTTTGAGGGAGTGGTTTTAACCTTCCATTTTTAGACCCCTGGTATTTTCAGAGTGTTTCAGAGCCTGCAAAAGGCTGCTGACACCGACCTGCTTGTTTTATGCAGATCCCACACAGACAGGCTGTGGACTGGTAGTGGTTTGTGGACCACTGACATTTGGGTTTCTTTAAAGGTCTGTCACAGCTTGTGGTGGCAAGTGAGGTGCTGTGGTCCCAGACCTCCAGCAGACATCACCCTATGACCCAGCTGCCTTCAGCTAAAAATGCACTTTTGCATGCATCAGACTTCACAGCACCTGATGCAGTTAAAACTGACCACAGTTCTGCAGCAAACACAAACCCTCATCTTCACCCTTGAATCACAGGCACATTCTAACTGCCAGTTTTCTAAACCAATAACATCCCAACTGATACTTTAGATTTATTAGAGAATAATCCCAGTGCCTCTTGTACTTTGCCTGTGCTGTTGTAATTTTAAATTATTAAATTTGAATTGTTAAGGTTTCCAAGCATCTGTGACGTCTGTTCCTAAATGACATTAGGAATCTCACTCATTTATTTAACACAAGAAATACTCAGCAACATTCTCCCTCATAAGAATAATTATCTTCAGTAATTGCATATGCTCTCCACTATACTTGCACTGAGCCTGCATAATGCATAAACCATTGGTGATGGGTCATTTAATTTTACTATTAAATTCTTCGAGGTCTGATTTATTAGAAATTGTTTGTCTTTTGGAAAAGCCATTATTGCTACACAGACAATGATCTCTCACTGCCGAGTGCTGGGAACAATAAAATGATTTGCAAAATCCATATTCTTCATCCATTGCACTTATGCAAAACAGCTGCTAAAGGACCCAAAAAGGATAAAGCGTGATCAGTGCCAACATCACAATTCTTCAACAAAGTGTTAAGCTCAATCAAGATGAAATGTGCCAGAATAGAAACTGGCTATTTTACAACTGGACCTGAAGCTGAACTCAACACATTTAACCTTTATTAAACCATAAGTTGCAACAACAAATAGCAGTGGAAAGATAAAAATCTGTGATGCATGTGCTTGTATGAATCATCCTTGGCTCCTACCCTGAAGAAGTGTATTTGTGTCCAACTTAGAGCACTCTAAGTAGTCCCACTGAGGTCAGTGGAAGCACTGATAGTATTTAAAATTACACACATTTATACGGCACTGCAAAATTGGGGCCCAAGAGGTTGCAAGTTATATGGTTTTACATTCACTGCTTATAACATCACTTCATACCTGGAGTAACGTGAGGCAATAAACCGAGACACACCTGACAGAGCACAGGCTGCTGATGTCTTGCAGAAATACCATTTGCAAGCCCCCTCTGACCCTCTGTCAAACCAGGGAGACGCATTTGGCAGAGCCCTGCAGACAGGAACTCTTGGGAAGCTTATGAACACAGACAGCATGCTCTTGACAAGAGCCATTCCAGGTGCTCCAGCATGGGAGAAGCTGCAGGGAGGGCTCACCCTCTGCTGGCACCAGCCAAAGCTCTGCGGGGAGTGGCAGCACCCATGGCCCAAAAACCAACCTAAGGGGCAAATCCACAGCACCCCAGGGCCAGTCTCACTGCTGGAGAGGTGTTGTTTTCCCGTGCACATCCCTTGGCTGCCTGACAGGACACGGTGTTTTGCTGTGCTTAGCCCTTGGCTGTCTGACACCTCTCATGGGCTAGCTCACCACGACATGGCATCGGCTGTGCACCAAAACAGGTTTTTTTGTCCTGTCAGCTAAAAATGATCAGGCATGAAGTTTCACTTAACACTACCCTGTCCTCACAGCCCCTGTATGCTCCAAGTTCACTCGTGGAAAAGCCCTGGTCCCAGCTGGTGGTGGCAGTGGGACACAGGACACACGACATGACCACACTGCAGCCGAGGGCACCGGGCCACGGGGGGGGTGACGTCACGCGGGCTGGTGTCACTGGGGTATGACGTCATGCCAGAAACACAAACAGAATATTCTGAGTTGGAAGAAAACCACAGGGATCATCCAGTCCAACTCCTGGCCCTGCTCAGGACACTCCAACAGTCCCACCCCGTGCCGGGCAGCGCTGTCCAAACGCTCCTGGAGCTCTGGCAGCCTCGGGCCCTGCCCATTCCCTGGGGAGCCTGGGCAGTGCCCATCACCTTTTGGGGGAAAAACCTTTCCTGATCTCCAGCCTAAACCTCCCTGGCACAGCTCCAGCCGTTCCCTGGGTGGTGTCACACGAGCAGAGCTCGGAACTGTCTCTGCGCTGCCCCTCGGCAGGAGCTGCAGACCCCGATGAGCTCTGCCCTCAGTCTCCCGTTCTCCGGCCTGACCAGACTAACTGACCTCGGCCGCTCCTCCTGTGGCTTCCCCTCGAGGCACTCCACCGCCTTCGCTGCCCTCCAAACCTGCCCCTACTGCCCCTATTTCCACGCCAAAACAGCGCGGCAGGACATGGGCCCGCGGCCTCCCTCTCCGCCGCTGCCCTCCG
>VXBC01004466.1:0-25447 GCA_013399945.1 Ploceus nigricollis | reverse complement strand
GTGGCGGTCCCCAGCCCGCACCCGGAGCTGTCGCGTTCCTTCGCTTGAGGCCATCGCTGCCCCGTGGCGGAGGCAGCTGCCCCGATTGCATCACTGAGCGCCTGGCCGGGGACACAGCAGTGTCACCCCAGTGTGATCCCGGGGACCCCGGGGTTCTCGGCTTGTCCCTGCAAGTCACTCCAGCCGCAGCTGCTGCCAGAGGAGCCGGACGGGTGACACGCGGGCCCTGAGAGCAGTGTGACAGCCCCGCTCCCGGCTCCCCGTCCCCGCTCCGCGGTGCTGGGGCGGCTGCGGTGGCAGCCGGAGCTCATCGCAGCTCCTGGGGGGCGGTCATGCCCTGCAGTGCTCGTCCCCAGGTACAGCAGTGACCCAGTCGCGGCCTCCCTGCCTGCTCCGCTCTCTGACAGCTGTCCGCATTTGTCTTCTATACTCCTCAAACCAGCCACGCCAAGCGATTTGTTTTCACTTTTATTTTGGTGGGACATGTAATGGATTTAATTATCTGAGGCCTTTTGTACCTTCATTTGTTTTTCAGAGTTAGCAAACTGGTTTATTTTCCTGTGGAGAGGGTGTGTCAGTTAGATAAAGCCACGTGTTCCTGTGGGACTTTAAACTTCCAAGTATGCCTTTTTTGAGTCAGACGTAATTTGGTGTACACACATGTGGGTACATGTGGCAACATTGTTGTGTTTAATTATTTAAATCCCCAACGTGATGCTCTTGCATTAATGTCAAAGTGCGAGGGAGTGATTATTTTATTTACTTTGCTTTCTATGGATGTTTGTAGTCATGTCTGAGAAAGACAGTGGTGAAAATCTGAAAGATGAAACCCCTTACGAAGCTGAAAATGAACAGAAGACAGAGGAACTTGGCTGCTCTGAGAGCAATGAAGGGAGAGAACAAGAGACTGTGCCTGTGACTCGGAAAAGACCTGAACCCAAGCCCCCAAGCCAACCTGCTGCCACAGAAAAGCCTGCAGGTGAAACCATCAAGGTAGGTTCCTGTGCTTGCTTGTAGAGATGGGGACTTCACATTTCATGGCTTTGAGCACAGGAGAACTCTGAGCATAAGCCCCACTCCTTTCTGAAAATTCACATTGCTGTTCTCTGAAATGAAAAAGCTGCACAAAAGTCACGTGTCACAGACTGCTTGTGTTCCTTTCCTCACCATAATGCCTGCATCAGTCTTCTCTTTTTCTTCATTAAAGGTCTCAGATCCTCCTGCAGTTCAGACAGGGTGGGGCTACTGGGGAAGCTGGGGGAAATCTCTTCTGTCAACTGCGTCTGCTACCGTAGCTACTGTAGGTAAGGCTCTTTCTGGTATTTGATAAATATTTTAATCATGTTTTGTGTCTCAAGCTGGTGCTTTAGAACTTGTTTGTAGAGAAGAGGATTTCAGTTATAGCAGCCATTATTGGAAAAATGTCAAGAGAATTGTTCAAGTAATGGGAAAAGCTTGTACCAAAAGGTACAGTGAGATTAAGGAGATATGCAGAGACAGAATTACTTTCAGGTTTTTAAGGCATTTGTGTAATTTTCACCTGGTATTTTAAACTAGTATTCTGCCAGTATTTACAACTTTATTTAAAAGCTAAGATGAAATCTTGGTTCATTACATTGGTAGGTGAGCTGAATAGAAGGAGGTTTTAGTGCTGGTCAAACTGTTTTGAACAAAAGGAATCTGGAATAGTAAAAAAGAATATGCAGCTCTAATCCTGTTTCTCTTCTGATTTCTGTCTTCTCTAGGTCAAGGTATTTCAAATGTCATAGAAAAAGCAGAAACAACCCTTGGGATCCCCAGTCCTAGTGAAATCTCATCAGAGTCTAAAGATGCTGCAAGAGGTCAGTTTTGTACTGCATAAGAACAACCCTGGAATGTTTTTCACAACATAATGAGCCCCAAAATAACATCACCTTACTCTGCACCTTGCACCTTGAGAGTGATAATAAAATACTTTAAATAATAGTCTCTTGATTAGTTCTGTTAGCTCTGAAAAGTAGAGAGGAGAATAATCTGAATTGTAGGCTTGCTCCTAGCTGATATTTAGTGGCTGTTGATTTTCTCCACTCTGTGGCTGACAGGATCTTTTTTTTTTTTTTTGAAGTCAGGAAGTTAATTTTCTGCCTTCTAATGCAGGAAGTGAGAATCCTGCTGCCAGCAACGTTGATGCAGCTGATGATGGCAGCTCCTTCCCTATTGCTGGGGCTCTTGAAGTTTTATCAACCATCTCTACTGCTGTCCAAAGCACAGTGAGTGAGTTGGGAATGCAGGAGAAAATGGGTTTAAGAGAGCTTTGGGGTTTTGGCCTTTGATCTGAAACATTGTAAGAAGAAACTTAATTTTGGCTTTTGTGGGATGCATGGTGATAAACTCTTCCAACCTTCAGAGAACCATTATCCTGGGCCTTGCTTCTAACTGGCTCCTAGTGTGAAAGATGTTATGAATTTTGACAGTTCTGTATTGAATGTTGGTACCTAACAAAAAAATCCTAATGGTGGATTGTGCAGAGCGTGCATTCCTGTGCATGTCACCTCTGTACTCTGTCATCTCTGCCTTCCCTTTGGAGTAGTCAGCTAAATGCAGGGTCAGGCTCATTCCTGGAGTATTTCCACTGATTTCCACAGAACTAGAGATGAAATCCATTCTCCTCTTCAAAAAACCTATGTGAAACTAGCTCAGTTCACTTGGAAATCAGCTTGCTCCTGTGACCATGAGAAATGCACTTCAAAGGAAGCCATTACCCTTAGAAACTGCTTTTGTGATCTGCTGTCTTGTCAATTTGCCTGGGAATCTGAAAGAGCTACAGATGGAAAGCTGGCTTCTGTTTCTGCTTTTAAGGCTCAAACAAAAGTTAGCAGTCAAAATCCACAGGTCTGGTGTTTTCTCATTGGAAGGATGAGAACTGAATACTGTAATGTGCTGAGACCCAGCTTGTTCACAAGCTAACAAAATGTATTTCCCATCAGATTGCTGCAGCTGTCTGGGTGCTGTAATAAGCTGTTGGGTGATAATGTGTTGTGGCTCTTTCCATGTCCTGCTGCTCTCTTTGTGATGATTAGTGTTGAATTTAGGGTGACAAGGACCAATTTGGCTTTTATGTGAGTGCCCAGCGTAAGATTGCTGATAAAACCCTCCCAATTCAATTTCTTCCATTGTGTAATCTTCTCTGAGTTTTATGTGCTGTCTTTATCCAAATCTGATTCCTAGGGTAAAAGTGTTATTAGTGGAGGTCTGGATGCCTTGGAATTCATCGGCAAAAAGACGATGGATGTAATAGCTGAGGGAGACCCTGGATTCAAAAAAACAAAGGGCCTAATAAACAGAACCTCTACATTATCTCAGGTACAGCACTTCCCTATCAGCACCTCATTGGTTTTTCTCATCTCTTCTCCCTTCTTTTGTGGTCCTGTCATTAAGCAACCGTTTTTTGCTATTGAGCCAAAAGCCTTCTCCTCCTGTATTCTCTATCTCCTGGCACTGTCACGAGGCCTCTGCTTTTTTTTTCAGGTCTTACGAGAGGCAAAGGAGAAAGAAGAGCAGCAGACAGCTACTGAGGTTACCATGGCTACTGAGAAGAAAGCCCATTATGGGTTACTGTTTGATGAGTTTCAGGGTCTTTCGCATCTGGAGGCCTTAGAGATGCTTTCCAGAGAGAGTGAATCAAAGGTAATGGCCTTGAGCATTTTGCTTTCTATTTTGAGTTCAGCTGAGCAGGGGAAAAAAGATTAGAAATATATGTATATGCATGTAAAATCAAGTGCTCAGAACTTGCTGTAAAATGATTACAGAACTTCACTTTGATCCTTGTGTTAGGATCTGGTGTTTACCTTGGGAGCAGTTTGTCCTGTCCTCAGCTCCTAAAGCCATTCCCTTTACCTCAGCCAGTCTCAGTTCCTGCAGATCTCCAACTTCTCAAAAGTTACTCTCCTCACACCTGCTGGTTTGCTACCTTGGCCTGCATCTTCCATCCTGTTGGATGGATTTATTGATCCTCTCTTTTGCTGTGCTGCCCCTAACCAGGTGAAAGCAGTTCTGAATGCCCTCTCTGGAGAGGAGTTGGATACACTGAAGGAGGAAATGGAACAACTCAAAGAAGCATTTTCTTTACCTGAATTCTTTGAAGAAGAAGAGGAAGAAAAGAAGGGTAAGAGAGCCCCAGGTTCTGCGAAGAGAAGCTGGTCCTTAGTGCAGAACCAGCAAGCCCTGATCAATAGCAATGGGCATGATGCCAAATTTAAATTATTCTTTAGCTGGATGTTTAATCCTAAAGCCATCTGTGTCCAGGGGCATGACAGGTAGCAACACCCTTCATCTCTGAGAAGCTGTGCAGTAATTCTGTAGCAGGAATGATTTCTTGCCAGAGCAGGGTTAGAGTTGTTTGACTCATGGGCAGTACATACAACTGACCCTGAGCCAAGATGCTAATTTAGAGAGAGAGTGGGTTTCCTTGACCAGGAAGGGAAAACTGTGAACAGAGTTGTCCAACATGTGGGAGAGCAAAAAGCCTTTTTATTTGTTTTTTAAATGAGAGTTAGCCACACAGAGCAAAAGATTCAGAGATGCCTTTGCACACAAGAGCCCTGATTCTTGAGAATTACATGGATTTAAATGTAAATTTCTTGCATTGCTTTTACCTAAATGCTCATCAGGGAGGGCTTACACACCTGCACTTGCTATCATTCAACATTTAATGTATCTTTTATATTTGCACATAATGGATCTCACATCTGCTGTGCCATATATAATAGGAGAACCAGAGGCTCTAAGTGATATTTCAGACTCTCCAAGGTGATGTGCAAGTTAGTGTGTTGTAAAAGGCTGCCTGTAAAAAAAAAAAAAAAAGAGTTACCTTAGCTACAAAACCAGAATTGAGAAAGCAAGAACTAACCTTCAGGCACTGATGTCTCCACCTTTGCAGAACTTACCTTAGAAATTGTATTTGAAAAGACTGGGTTTGATGCATTCTTGCCTGAGGTGATGATTCAAAGAGAAATAAAGGAAACAGTTGACAGACTTGTGCAGAACTAGTTGTGCATTGAAGTGCTGCTTATTCCTAAATCTGTCCTTTGTGTGGATTCTTTAACCTTTCCTGTCCTTTAGGAGATGAAGAGTTCACAAAAGAAGTAACAGAGTTGTTTTCAGAATTGCACATCTCGTCCAAGCCAGACAAAGTGATCACGGTGAGTTATTTTCCATATTCTAAAAGCTGGAGAGTTTCATCACAGGAAGGGCTTCTCTTCACTTGCTTTGCTTGTGAAAATATCAAATGCATGAAAATAAGCCATATTTTAGATCTTTTGGCAATGGTAGGCAGAGGAGATGGGACTTTTAACTTTATGGGGCAGAATCATGTGATTCTTCAGCCACATGGTGAAAAAACCTACAGTCATGAACAAGCCTGCTCTTGGTACAAAGCACCTCGTTTTGCTATGTTCAGGAGCTGGTATGAGGAAGATTCATCTTTTTTTTCCATCATTTCACTACCCTTCAGATCCACCAAGTGGCAGCAGCATTCTGCAGACATGTTTTTAAAGCACCTCTGATAGTTTGGTCTTGTTGGTAAACTCCAGCCCCTGGTGCTAGAGAAACAAATGCCCTCAACCGCATTAGTGCAGCCAAAGTTCTGCAAAATCCTGAAGGCACTGGGCTCATTTATCCTGGTTCTCAGAAGCTCAAAAGGAGTTTTAGCTGCTTCTTTCCTCTGGAAAGAGCCAATACTTCATTGTCTTGTGGTGTGCAGGGGGGCTTCATTCCAGTCATTAAATATTATGGCACATCTTGCTCCAGGTGAGGTCATCTGCTCATGAGTGGATAGCACGATTCAACAGCAGTTTTCCTGAAGAAGAAAAAGAAAATGAAGAAAACCAAGAAGTAGAATCCAGAGATGGTGACCAGGATGCTAAGAAATCAGTAGAGGTAACTGGGTAATCAAGGAAAAGAATATCTGCCTGCAGAGTGTTTATCTGGCTGCTGAGTTACAGTTGTGACTCACAGGGTTTATGGGTTTCCATTTCTGTGTGGGTTCTGAGGTCTGAAAGGGCAGTGATAATATGTTGTGTGATTGATTTGTTTAAATAATAAAAGCTGCTAGTTTTTGTGTTGTATGCAGAATTTTTGTCACTCTTGCAGGATATTCATGCATTTGCCATAAGAACCCTGGCAGAACTGACAGCCTGCTCCATTGAAATGTTTCACAAAACTGCAGCTTTGTTTCTCTATGGTCAGAAACAGGAGGTGACAGCCACAGACAGAGCCAAGTCCCTGTCACAGTGAGTGCATCTCTCAGCAAATGGATAGCATATAATTACTGATTAAACTGTCTAATAATTCTTTGGAAATCCATACAATGCAGGGCTCTTGAATTCTGCATAGGTGTTTAAATTTGGGAATTGGGCAAATCTGTGAATTTGTGATGGGTGGCATCATTATCTTCCAACAGAACTCAGCTGTCTCTTTCCAGCTTAAAGACATTTCTTGATAAGAAAGAGGAAACTCTTCTTGAAAGCTTTGTGTGGCCTAGAAGAATGTTTCCATTAAGCTTCTGCTAGTCAGTAGGCAGAGATTTAAAAAATTACAAAACAGGTGTACAAAAGTGATTCCTGATTACCTCTTTGTTAATCATTTAGTATGCTTGGTACATGAGATGGCAAAATTACTGCACAGGAGACACTTGGAGTCTGAAATGTGCAGTACTTTCTAATTCAGAAAATGACACTTGCCAGTAAAAAAAGGCAAGTTAGTACTGTTCCTTCTGGAATGGATGTGTGTCCTCTGAGTGCTCTTTAAGATCTTCTGCTTTAATTGTTTATTTCCCCATCTTTTCCCTCTCTATTTTATTTGGGCAACTTCTGAATCTTCATACACTGTTTATATAAATTTTGGTTTAATTCAGCTTAGTAAGCATAGAAATAGAGCATTTATGTTTTAGAGGAATGCTGAAAGAAATTTAATCTTGAGGACTGTGTTTACTTCATTGTTTTCCCTGTCTGCCTCCACAGACTGACAATCATGCTGTGCAAAGAACTGTCAGCTTTCTCTAAAGAGTTCACAACATGCTTAACAACTGCAGGGGTAAGAGTTACACCACAGTTCTTAGGAATGAGATGTGGTTATTTGATAACAGCCTTGGGATCTTTGCCAGGAACTGCTTTTTGTTTTTGCATGTTTACATATGCAGTTTTTAACTTGTGAGCCGATCTTTTAGGCCAGGGTTCCTCAAACTGTGGCATCTGAGCTTTTGAGAGCCTGGCACAGAGTGGGGGTGGGAATTCATGCTCACAGTGCTGAGACAGAGGCAAATAAAGTTTGTGAGCCTGTTGTTGATTTTCCAAAGCACTTGGTGTTCTGAAGATGGGATCATCATCTCTGGATTCCCCACTTGTCCCCAGTTCATTTGAAGATGTGATGTGTATTCATACCTGACCTATGCTGGGCACATGCAGGTTCCTTTGTTCTTATTTGCATGCTACAAGGCTGCTAAGCTTGTGGCTTAGCTTTCCTCTAGTTAAGGGAGCAGTAGTGGTTTTAAACTTACTGAGGGTTTAGCTTTATCTTGCTTGAAGAAATGTGATCAAATTTTCAATCAGGATAATATATGTCTGATCTCTGCAGGTCAAAGAGAAAGCAGATGTGCTTAATCCCTTAATCACTGGAGTGTTTTTGGAGGTCAGTTATGCTAACGTTAAAACTTTAAGCTAATACTTTAAAAATAGATGTGCTGGTTCTTCCCACTTTAGGATCCTTATGCATGCCAAGTTCTCTAACCCATGGTCTAAAATTGTGCTTACCTGTCTAATAACTTGAAAGTTTTGATAAATGTCTGTAGATTTGCACAAAAGATGAGTTACTTAGTGAGGAGTGAGTGTCAGCTCACAGTTATGATGGGTCAGGAGACACATATTAAATTCAGCAGTCTGGATTTTTAGAATTTAAATGTCCAAAGCCAAATCTCAGACAAGTTCAGAAATTAGCATACAAGAGTCCCAACACTTCCTTACTGTTAAATTGGTTCTCAAGAGCTCTTGCAGAGCTCTGAGGTGTGGTAGGAAGGGGGTGTTTTATGTTCATGTGTTCTTCCTTCCTGCCACAGCATGCTATGCTTCACTTAGAAATAAACGCTTTTCTTCTCTTGCTGAGAACAGTATCCTGCATTTGGATTGGAACTGATCTTGTTTGGCAGTCTTTAAGCCATTTGCTTTTTTTTTTGCCTACTGGCATAAAGCCACTCAAAAACTTGACATAAAATTGATTTCTAGAATGAAGCCTTTAAAATCCAGCAAGCACTAGGCTTCTGTTTTTTCTGTGCAATAATCAATGCTCTTTGAAATGAGTATGTGGTGAGGAAAGCTGATTGGTAGCATGGCTATTCATGTGTGTATTTTGATTTTTGTTTTCACAGGCTTCAAACAGTGCTTCCTATATCCAAGATGCCTTCCAGCTCTTGCTACCTGTACTGCAGATCTCTCTTATTGAGGCTAGAACGGAACTATCACAGTAATAAAAATCCTTCTAATTAAGAACTTTTTGACCTTCCCACTTCGTAGTTTCCATGCTGGAGAATGATGTAATGGCTCTTATTAAAGGGAAAAAGATGAACTCTGCTCACTGCTGCTGCAAGAATGGTGATTAAGTGCAGTCTGGCAATGACAGCTCTTACAGCACACTGAGAGATGTGATTAGCATAGTCCAGGCTGGTGGACAACGTGACAGACTTAAAGTGCAGATTGCTTCTCTGTTTCATGGACTGTCTGTGTCTTTTCACTGAAATCTCTCTGCTGTATGTGTTAACAAGCTCTTTGTGTTCACAGTCCAGAGAGCTTCTCCCGTGCTGAAGAGAAGAGTAGCAGCTGGCTAGTTAGTTAGCTAAAATCATGGTGTGATTTTTAAGTCAGACATAATTGGGTTCCTGATAGCTCTGCATTCGTGTTGAAGTGAATATTCGATAGGAGGTGCAAGAAAAGGCAAATTTTTGTGATTATGAACCTTGCAGTTCCTAGACTGGGCAGAATAGAGCAGAGAGGATTCCTGATCAAGCTGTTGCTGAAGAGAAGCTCAGCTTCCTGAAGATGTCTGTACTGACTCAGGGATGTGGGACAGGGACTCTCACCAGGGTGCTGTTTCTCATTCTCTCATGCTGTGCTTGCTTCAGCATGAGCTGGGAAAATGCTGATCTGGCCCTGAGAATGCAGTTACTTGGCTTTATAACAATAAATGAGAACTGACTAAAAGGGATTGATTCGTGTTTGGGCACTTTAATGAGAGAATTCAGCAGGAGGATTCCAGTTTTTCAGTACAGCTTGACATGTCAGCCATAGACTGTTCACAGACTCACATACTGCTTGTCTTCTCTTTCTGTGGAAAAACACTATAATGCAATGCTTCTTCTTGGAAGGTATATATAAAAGTAGGGAGAGAGGCAGCAATTTGGTTCTGTTAGTAGGAATCCTAATTTGTCTCAGAAGCTGCTCCTTGTATGGTGGTATCTGTTTCTTTGTGCTGTGCAAGTTCCCTGCTTTGTTCCTTTATCTTTTGAGCCTGCTCATGGGGAGGCAGCAGCCTCTGTTGGAATCACAAGAGCAGAAATGCACAGCTAAAATGGAATTTCAAGAAGTCCATAATAGCTAATCAGAGGTGACTGAGTGTCACACCTGCCTCTGCACTTGCTCATTGGTAACAATGATGCTCAAATCCCCTTTTGAAAATCCTCTGGGTTTTAGCAGGTCTTGCACATCTCTGCTATACTGAAGGCTTAGAACATTCCTCTGCTCTAGTTATGCAGTAGAGAAGTGTTTTTTGTATTAGAATACCTTTTGGCTAATGCTCTGATTTTATATATATATATGGAAAAAACTCTGCCTTAGTCATGATTAGACTGATCAGATCTCAAAAGGGAAAGCTTTTTCTGGCATCTTAAAACTGGACTTGAAAGGAGTGTGTCCGGGGTAAAAAAATCTGCACTACAATAAAATCTGTATTTTTTTCTTCTTTTGGTTGATAGCATTATTAAATAAAGGATTTGTTTGGACAACCGTTTCAGTTATAAGCTATCAAGGTAGCAGTGGGCACAAATGAAATAAGAGAACTGTGGGGTTTTTTTTCTCAGGCCTTGTTGTGTTTTTTGGGGCAGAGCTGGGTACAGCTCTGGGGCCAGGACAGCTGGGATTTTTCTCATGGCAGGAAACAGTGCTCTGAACCCAGGCTGGGGAGTGAGAGTTCCCACAGATGAGCTCCCAGTTCCTGTGTCAGTGCAAAAAGGCATCTTTGCTCCTGCCAAAAAGCCAAAATGTACAGGAATGTCAGAAGAGAAGAAATAAAGGTAATGGAGTTTTATGAAGCAGCAGCTGCTTTTTTGCAGATAAATTCTACTGACCTGCAGTGCTTTAGTGTAGAGTAGTTTAATAATTAAAGGAAATGAGGTGGTTTTTTTTAACATGCAGACAGTAATTCCTTCAGTCATGTGCCCACCTGGATTTTGTTATAGCAGCCAATAATCAAACGTGCACCAGCTTCATTTGTGTGCCAGTGCAAGGACTGCAATAGATAGACAACAAATACAGTTCCACGGTTGCTGAAATCTTTCTACCCAAAGGATTCATCAGAATTCAGCATCCAACTGTCTGGAGGTCTTCCTGCTTGGCCTTGCCTTCTGTGTGAACCTAATGAGAGCTGACAGTAATTTGAACACTTCTGGTAGTGTTTGGGGAGGTGAGAGGTGGCTGAGAATAGATAAGAGTCAGCTAAGATGCTGGCAGTGACTTGGAGGGAAAAAAAAATAAGCCTTCTACAATTGTTTTCTTTCCTTGGGAGTGATTTAGTTGCAGCTGTAAAAGCTGCTTCCTGGCAGCTGCTGTGGAAAGGTTCAAAACATAAAAAAGGCTTGGGCTTCCCAGTGGGCTTTGGGATGTGCTCCCAGGCCTTGCCAACCACATTCCCATTCCCAGGGACTCCATTTCCATTATTAAAACACACATGGTCACTAGCAGCAGAACCCCTGGCAGGATGAGCAGTTGTCCTGGTTTGGAAGAAGCAGCAGCTATGCTGCCACTGGTGGCCCTGACTAAATGGACTCCTGTCCCAGGTCACCCACAGCACAAATTAAAGGGTCTGACTCAGAGGAGGAACAGGGGAGCTTGTGGAAGGAGGAGGAGGGCTCTGGCATTTCCTTCTCAGGTGTGTTCATTGAATCCAAAGTAAAGAGTGGTCTGTGATGATGTGACCTAAGCAGAGATGGGTGTTCTGTAGTCAAAGGCTCCTTGGCACAGAAACAGAGGACAAAAGTGGCCTGTACTGGGCTAGTCCATGTTTTCTGGGAGTCTCCTGTGACAGCAGCTCGAGGTTACCATGCACTGGTGCTTTGGGTGCTGGCTAGCAGGTTGCTTTCCCTCCTTCAAGGGCAGCTTTGTGCCTGCTGCAGGGCGAGACCAGAGCCTGTGCAGTCTGTGGGCTGGGACCTAGAAGTGTCCCTGGCTGCCACTCTGCTGTCCTGCTGTAGGGAGATGCTGGTGGCTGCAGCCTGGCCTGCTGGTCAGGATGGTCCTGGTTCCGTGGGTGACACTTTGTGTCCCCGTGTCCAGAGAGCAATGGCAGGGCTGTCCCCTGGGCTGTTCCCACTGGAGGATGCTAGAGGCATCAGAGACTGAGAGCCCAGCTGGGGCTGGCAGGGAGTGAGCAATGTGGTCAGCAGTTAAAAATAAGTTTGGGTTTGGTATTTGTGGGTGAGGATCCTCCTAAGGTGGCAGGAGCTGCTCAGAGGTGTGGGTCGGATCCCTGTGCTGGTCCCAACACCAAACAGATCCCAACTCTCTGGATCTGTTTTCAGGCTGCTCCATGTGTACATCTCCACCAAATTCCCTGGCTGCACCGACCTGGCAGCTGTGCCATGCTGGCACAGATGGGAGTGCTGCCAGCATTTATCCCAAGACCAAGTGCTGGCAGCAGGAGTTCCCTGAGTGATTTGTGTGTGAGCTGAAGCATCTCTGTAAGAGACCAGAGTTACTGATTGTAAACTGGGCAGTGACAGAGATTCTGCTACCAGCTTGGCTGAGCTGCTCCGGGGTTTATCCACCCTGGACATTGAAACCCATCCCTCATTTCTGACCTAGACCTGCCAATGGGGCCCTTGCTCTGGGTTTGGACCAGTGCAGGCTGCGGTGGAGCAGGTCTGGGGCAGAAATAGCCAGGTTTTTGGGACAAGTGACTCCTGCAGAGCTGCTTGCTCCCTGCATGGGTTACCCAGAGTTAGGTTCACTCTGTTGGAGGGGGCTCCACACACCCTGCAATTACTGAAAATTAAAGTCAAATGATTGTGGGAGCAACTTTGTTGTAGAGTTGAAGGCTTTAAATGGGACAAATCTTACGGGAGAGCTAATTCCTTTTATTAGGTGTGGAAAACAAATTAGCTGGGTACACAAGCCCTTTCTGACACTATTGTTGCTGTTATTATCCCTTACTGGTGCTGTTAGAAACGAGGGCATTGCATTAGAGGGAAGGCACATTATGCAAGTGTTTAGATGTGCTGGTAACTGCTCTCTGCTGACAGGTATTTACTTAATGATATGTTGGAGTGAAAGCCAGCAGCAAGGACAAGCTTTGGAGGGAGCTGGGAGTGCTGAGCTCTGTCTGGTCCAGCCTTGCCTGGACCTCCTGGAGCTGCCTGACACCTCCTACCCACAGCAGGCATCCCCCAAAGCCCCTTTTCTGTACTTCAGCAGGGTCCTGACCATAGCACATTCCCAGACTGTGTCCCCAGTGCTCTCCCTGAGAGCTGCCTGACACCTCCTACCCACAGCAGGCATCCCCCAAAGCCCCTTTTCTGTACTTCAGCAGGGTCCTGACCATAGCACATTCCCAGACTGTGTCCCCAGTGCTCTCCCTGATCCCAGGCCTGGCTCCCATGGATGCCTGCAGCCTCTAGAGCTGCCCTGACTTGCTTGCAGAAGGTCTTTCTGCTCCTGCCTGTGCTGGAGGCAATGCCTCGTGTGGGTACCAGTGGGACAGGTCACGTTTCCGGTGTCATGTGCTGTCCATGACGGATGGCAGAGCCAGTTTTTCTGCTCCAAAAGTGGGACTGGGGAGGAGACCGCAACACTCAAATACCCGGAGCCCTGGTTGCTGCCAGCCAGGCATCGAGGAGATCACTTCTTTTTCAGCTCCAGGTAAGCTCTTCCCTTTCTCCCTTATGCCATCCAGGGAATTTACAGACTCAGCTGTGTATTTTACAGGCTGGAGAAGCAGAGCAGGACAGCAGGGTGAATGAGGGTGCAGCAGGAGCATCCCTGGGACAGCTCGTGCTCCATGTGGTCTTGGGGATGGCAATGGGGGCCTGAGCTTTGTGGGAAGGACTTCAGTCCCCTGGCTGAGATGGGAGTGGGCTCACTGTGAGCCTGTTGTGCCTGGGGTGGGGGGTAAAGCCACTCAGGCTTCTTCTAGAAGGGTGTGAATACACAGGTTTGCTGTTAGCCAGAGCTCTGATCCAGCTGCACCTCATGCCCAGCTTGGCTATGGACAATTGCAGCGGCTCCATGGGGACCATCAGCTGGTCTCTGGGTTTTGCTGGTTTGTCTGCCTGGGCTTTAGGAAACCAGCTCATCTGGGGCAGGCAAACCTGCCTGTGCAAAATGTGACACTCCAGAGGAACAGGCAAAACCAGATCTGCTGGTCTGGGGTGGGATGGAAGGGGAAAAGCTGAGCACTGGCAGCCATCAGGAGCCAGCAGCCACGGCAGGGGCTGCACAGGGTGCTGGGTGGCACCCCCAGACAGGGGCTGGTCAGAGCCCACCCATCTCTTGGAAATCAGCAGGGTTGGACCCCAGGGACAGAGGGAGCACTGCAGGGGGGGATTAAAGGGGTTTAACCTCCCACAGAGGCATTTCTTGGCATGTGTTGGGGTGGAGCTATCCCTTCCCAGCCCTGGCTGCTGGACTTTGCTCTGGCTGTCCATCTCCTAGTGCAAAGCTCCATGTCCACCTCTGTGCCTTCCCCATCTGTACCCATCTGTACCTTGTGCCTTCCCTAACTGCTCCCCCTGGCAGTGAAGGCACAAGGCAGGGGAATCCTCATGGATTCGTGGTTGGGCACACCATGGGAGCCATGAGGCAGCTTTGGTGAGCAGGACCTGGAGCCAGAGTGTCACCTGCACCTTCTCCTATCCCTTCCCAGGGCTGCCTTTTCTTTTGTTAATGTTTGATTATTTTTAATGATTTTAGATTAAAATGTGATTATTTTCAATTAGTAGTTGCACTTCTTAATTACGGAGATGAATTAGATTGCTGTTCATTATTAATTAGATTTTAACTTTGCACTGATTACATCTTCTATCAGTCACTTCCCACACTCCTTTCCTTGCCATCCAAACTCCCTCTCCCCCTGTGCCACCCCAAACCCCACCCTGGGAGCTTCCTGCTCCCCTGCAGCATCCTGGGGGTTTAAGAACCTTCCTAGAAAATACAAATCAATGTTATTGGCTCCTTCAAAAGGGCCAATAGCACCAACCAGATGATGTCATTTTGTGGCTAAAAACCATTAAAAGGAAGCATTAATATTCTGCCTCCCTCCAACACTGGCTGGAAGAGAAACTATTTCTTAATTACCTGCTGCCACAGGGGTGGATCTGCTCTTCCCAGTGAGCAGAAGGGGCCTGATCCCCTCATCCCTGCTGCCCAGTCTGTGTATGAGAGGGAGGGTTTGACCTGCCCAGGCTATTTCTTAGGCTTTGTTCGGGCCTCCTATTTTTAAAGCAAGCTGTTTCCTTTCCTTTCTTTTCATCTGTCACCTTTCATGCACCTAATCAATGCTTGGGAGTTTTCTTACCCTTGCTCTTGGCTTCTTCTCTGCTTGCTGCTGTCTCCATCTCCCTCTCTGCCATCCCCCTGTCCCTCAGGGAAGGTGTCCTTTCTGCTGGGGATTCCTAGGAGCCCCCACACCTGCTCTTTATTGTTTCTTCTTCATTTAATTTGAAATACTTCTGTAATTTGCACCTGCTCATGGTGGGAGGTTACAATATCTCCCTGCACATTTGCCCTGAGACTTCTCTGCCTCCATCCCTCTCCACTTGCTGCTTTCCTGGGCAGAGGGGGCTGCCTGGGTGGGGACAAGGTCTGGTCCTTTTGGATTTTGTGTTGTCCACAGATTGTCCCTGCTGTTTTGGGAGGTAGGAATTACACAGGGCCTCTGTAAAAACTGAATGTTCCAGGGAGGCATTTTCATCCCTGGAAAACTCACCTTCCTCCACTCTCTTGTTGCTCCTTCAGGTCCTCTCTGTTCCACAGGTGTGACTGTCTTGTGCCCCAGAGCTCTTTGGCTTTGGTGACATGTCGACAATCCTGAAATGTGAGTGTTTGGTGTGGGCCCAGGGGCACCTGCAGGGTCTGTGTGTGCTGGATGCTGCATGCTGGCAATGAACCTTCCTCTGTGCCCTGCTGCAGGGTTTGGACGGGAAGATAAGGAGAAAGAGGAGGACAAAAAAGAGAAGGAAGAAAAGGAGAAGGAAAAGACTGAGGGAGAAAAAGAGAAGGAAAAGCAGAAGAGGAGGAATAAGGAAGAAGAAGAGGTAGGGGAATGATGGAGTTTTCTGCAGAACCATTTACATCCTGGCTGTAAAGCCACGTCTGAGCCATGGCAAACCCACACCTGTAGCAGATTGAGCTATGCTGCCCACAGCCTGGAAATCACAGTGTCCATGGCTTTTCCACCGAGAGACAGCTGTCTCTTTGCTCCCAACATTTCTAGTGGATCTCCCTCCTTTTTCTCTCCAAATGGGATGCTGTTGTGGACAGCGATGCTGCCTGCACTGCACACACCGTGCAATCCTTGCTCCTGGCTCTGGGGAGCTCTGTGGTGCCATGGTCACACGTGGTTCCACTCAGCACCAGTGCTGCCAAGCCTGGCTCTAGGTACCCACAGGACCAGGAGTCTGTCTGACTCCTGACTCTGAACTGCCAGGGTTCCCAGTGATGCTTGTCTCTCTCTCTTCACCCCAGCAGGGAGATGGGGAAGAGGACAGGAGCAGCAGCAGCTCTGACAGTGACTTGGAGGTAACCTCACCCCAGCTCCATGCTAGGGCCTGGCTCCCCCTTGCACCCCAGCCCTGTGGGGTTTTGCACCTACAAACCCCAGTGTGGATGCTACCAAATACCTGGGATGGGACACTCAGCACTCCCTCACATGCTGTCCCTTCTATTTCTGTTCCAGGACCAAGGCATTGCCAAGGATGATGAGAAGGAAGACAAGGATTAGTCTTTCTGTGCTGGAGCAGCAGCACACGCCCTGGGCACGCCAAGGAGGTGGAGGTGGAAATAGCAGCTTGGGCTGGAGGGCGACTAGGCCACTCTTAGCCAAATAAAGATGTTGTGATCTCCAAAGAGAAATGCTATTTATTCACCCAGTCGCACTGCCTACCCAGTGCTATCTGTCCCTCTGCAAAAGGAAACACTCAAGGAAAGGCAATAACAGGTGGGGAGCTGGGACCTGAGGGAGCAGGTTTTGTACAAGACCGGAGTCTGGAGAGGAATGCAGGAGCTCTGTCTGCCTGGCTGTGCAGAGTCCCTCCAGATGTGGCATCACCAACATCCTCCCTGTGCCCTCCACGCCGTTTGTTGTGGGATGGAGCAGCGTGAGCAGGGACAGACGCCTGGAGCTGTGCTGAGCTGTTAAAACTGGTTTAAAATTTATCAAAAACAAACGAAAAGCAGTTATAGGGGGAAAACCCCGACAAGCATCTCTCTTTTTGCAGCACTGACCCCAGCGCNAGAGGGCATCGAGGACAGGGAGAGAGCACTGGGGACAGGGAGAGCGCGGAGGACAGGAAGCGCTCCAGGAAAAAGGAGCGCTCCGGGGACCCGGAGAGCACCGGGAGCAGGGAGCGCTCCAGGGGCCCTGGATGCTGGCAGGGTCCAGCCGGCAGCAAAAGGGACCTCAGAGGGGGACACAGGGCCAGCACCCCAACCCACTGCTGCTGCCGGCAGTATTAGGACAAGCCCAGAAATCTCACCATCAATAAAAACTTCCATGCAAACTTGAGGATAAGCTCTACCAGCTGTTGCTGCCTTGTTTTGTTTTCCTTAAGGAGTCTATTTTTATGAGTATTTTCTTGAGTAATGCAGATTTCAGGCAAACCCGAGATTAAAAGTCAACACCGCGGAGGATTTTACTTGAAACNTGCAGCACTGACCCCAGCGCAGGGGCCGCGCCTGTTCATCCCCAGCCCCGCCGCAGCCGCCGAGGGCTGGCACCGGGCGCGGCGCCAGGAAAAAAATAAGTGGGAAAAATTAGGAAAAATGAGCTGGCACCGCCATCTACCGGGAATGAGACGTCTGGCAGCGGGGCCACGGGTTTCATAACCGCTCGGCTGTTTTGTAAGGCTCCCGCAGCGCTCCGGGGGCACGGAGGGCATCGGGGACAGGGAGAGGGCATCGGGGACAGGGAGAGGGCATCGAGGACAGGGAGAGGGCATCGAGGACAGGGAGAGAGCACTGGGGACAGGGAGAGCGCGGAGGACAGGAAGCGCTCCAGGAAAAAGGAGCGCTCCGGGGACCCGGAGAGCACCGGGAGCAGGGAGCGCTCCAGGGGCCCTGGATGCTGGCAGGGTCCAGCCGGCAGCAAAAGGGACCTCAGAGGGGGACACAGGGCCAGCACCCCAACCCACTGCTGCTGCCGGCAGTATTAGGACAAGCCCAGAAATCTCACCATCAATAAAAACTTCCATGCAAACTTGAGGATAAGCTCTACCAGCTGTTGCTGCCTTGTTTTGTTTTCCTTAAGGAGTCTATTTTTATGAGTATTTTCTTGAGTAATGCAGATTTCAGGCAAACCCGAGATTAAAAGTCAACACCGCGGAGGATCTTACTTGAAACCACAGAATGTGTCTTTGGATATTTTTTCCGTGGAACAAATGCAGCCGGCTCTTGTATAAGCACAACAAACAGCAGGAAAGATGCTGAGGAATGTTGTCTTAATTATCCAGCATAAAGATTAAAGGGAAAACACGAAGATGGGAAAAACAAACAACCCCAAAAGCTAAATTGGGTTTCAGTGAGCTGGTTTGGCTTCAGCAGGAAAGGATTGATTTTAACTGCCTTATTGCTTCATCAACCCTTGGGTGCATTAATGTAAAATAATCCTGTGTGGGGTTGTTTTACATATTTTACTTTTCCCTCTGTGCAAGTATACAGGACTCTTGCACAAGACACAAACTACTTCCAAATATTTAGATGGAGTTGCAGAATTTTACAGTCCCCTCAGGCCATGCTACTAAAGGATGGGAATATCTTGGAATAAATTCTGTGTTTGGACATGAAAAGGAGAGGCCTTGCCTTTGCTTTTCAAGATAAAGGTTGGAAACCTTTCAAGTATGCTATGCCAGACTCTGAGGTGAAGCCCCTAGATGCTCAGTTGGAGCTGAGAGGTGCTGCATCTCACTGGAGTGGGATTCTGCTTTCCAGCTGTCAGGTATTCAATCTAAAAGCCCTGAAATTGTCCTCTGTGCATTGTGCCCCAGCTCCCAAAATGTGTGGAGCCTGCAAATGTCTGTCTGCAGCTGACCCCACAGCCATGTCCTCACGCTGCTCCAGATCTCAGCATCTTCATGTGCTCAGGGCCAGTGCTGGGCACTCCCTGCAGTGCTGGGTGATGGTGACGTGTTTTACAGTCTCTGCTTCAGGCCACTGCACCGAGCTCTCTGCAATACAGCTTGTGCAGCCAGATTCCTGTGGCACAAGAGCAAAGAGCCAAACACACCCAGGGACTGGCTGTGTGAACATCCCATCCAGCTGTCTCCTCCAGCAGCTGAGTTTCTCCATCCTGCCTTCAGCACCTTGCCCTGTACTTAGCTCTCTCCCCTCTGTGCCCTTGTCCTACCTTCATAGAACTGGCCAAGTTTGCCCAAAAAGTTGTGGAGGTGAAAACCATTTCAAGTTCCCTGGTGTCCCTAATTCCTCATTGCATCTCAGCCCTGGCCTGAAGCCAGGTGACATGAATGGGCATAGCGCACAAACATTCGCGCCAGCCACGGGGATTATGGCTCTAAAAACACTTAGCGGAGGAGGCAAAAGGCAGGTGGAGCATCTGGCTTTTGGGGATGCTGAGGACCTTCAGTCACAGCAGTTCAGCAGCTCTCCTGAGGGACACGTCCCCCAGCATGACCTCGGTGTGCTGAGGTGAGTGTTTGCCCACAGACGTGACAGCCAGCAGCTGCCCAAGGCTGCTGGGCCTGAGGTCTGACTTCACTGGCGTGTTTTAACCACCTCCTTTGCTTGAAGCATCTCCAAGGTTCAACCAGGGGTTCCTTGGAGCTGCTGTGTCTTCAGCTGGCTGGGAGAGGAGCAGGGACCACAGAGCTGGGCCCAATGCCCATCACACCAGGCTCTGGAGGGGCGGAGTAGGAAGAGAAGACCAGCAAGAGGAACTGGCAGCCGTGGAGTTACTTAAGCAAGTCTTGTTTACACAAATTTATATAATAACTTTGGCTGGTCCTCGGGGAGCAGGAGGGGTTGTGCTGCCCCTGCTCACAGGATCTGGGGGTGCCTGCAGGGATCCTGCACATCATGTGGCTGTCTGGGGCCTCATAGCAGCAGAGATGCCAAGAGAGTTTAGATGTGGAGAAAGAATTGTCTCCTATACCATTTCATGCAGAGATGCCCCCAGATAAAGGCATTTTTCTATAAATGCCAAAAATTTCAGAACAGAAAGGCTGGGCCTTTCTTTTGTGATGAGACTTTTTATCTTGCATCTAGGGGCTTTATTATATAAAGTGTCCTATTAGGGAAACAAGGCTCTCTAAGGTAGAGATCAAAAAGAAATCTTTCCTGTGTTCCCAAGTGACCTTCTTCACGGAAAATTTCAAGCTGCTTTTTCATTCCACTAAAAAATGGGAACAGTTAAAAATCCTCACTTTCCTAGAAAAGCTGATTCCTGCAGCCCTGCTTATGATCTGCTAATCTCTGCAGAGTGCTGGGCAGAGGTTTCCTATGAAACCACTCTTCCATTTTTGAACTGAATAAAAAGAAAAGCAAAACTCAAATGGAACTGGAGTCATACAAGTGAAGGCTGTTCTGGAAGGTGAAATCCCTGCTCCTGCTTCCTGTACAGCACTCAGACTTGCTCCTCTCTGTGCTGCATCCTTCTACAACTTATCCCTTCATTCTGAATATCTGTAAACTAAGACTCTTTGCTGTGTTAATTAGCAGCTAAAAGTTACAGCAGAGCTTTATTAATGGGATTAGTTTTCATAAAAATGATGCTAAGGATACACACCTTTCCCAGCACCTTTCTCTCCCTTGCAAACCTCTCTAGGATTCTGCATTTGCTCTTTCAGAAGAGCAGAGCAGGCTCCTTACTCCCCAAACCTTACTGCAATAGCTTCCTAAAACCCACAGTGGAATGGTGCCAGGCTTCTTGTGAAGGAAAACCTTCAATTTGCTCTGGCAGATTCACCAGGACAGGTTTCTGGGTGACAAATGTTCCGAGCACTAACAACTTGACCTCTTTAAAAGCCGTGACGTCTGTGCGTTATGAAAGGAGGAGCTGGTGACGGGCTTACCCAAACATGATTCACCTGCTGTTCAAAGTGCAGCAGAGGTGGAGGCCAGCCAGCCTGTGGAACAAAAAGGCACAGACAGAAATACTTGTCTGCTCCTTGAGCAGAAAGCTCTGCCCAGGCCACCACTGCTGCGAACAGGCCAGGGGCCCACAGGCAGCTATTTATAACTGTGGGAGAGACACAGCCTGCTCATCCTGCCTGAAATCCAGCCCAGGGCGTGTTTAGGGCTTCATTCTGTCTGGCTGAGGGGAAGGGAAACTGCAGGGAGACCCTGAGAGCCCTCTGCATTTCTCCCCGAGACTTCAAGGTGCTTCCTTCTCCACACGGTCAGACACGGCTGTTGGATGGAACTGAACCACTGGCTTTGCCAGAGCTCTTCTGTCCTCACCAAGAAGGACACATGGGGTGGTGGAGATGCTGGAGCTGAAGGAACAAGGACCAGGGCAGGGGATGAGGAAGTGAGCCCCTGGATCTGGCCTGAGAGCCCAGAGGCATCCCTGCAGAGCAGGCTGTGCCAACTGCAGAGCCCACCCCAGAGGCTGCCACTTGCAGCCTCCTCTGGCAAAGTGAAAAGGCAGTGCTGGGTGCCCGCCAGCCCTGCTGGCATCTCTGTCAGGTGGGTGGGAGCTGCACAGGAAAAGTGGAAAAAGGAAGAAATGAGGGAGGCGGCACGTACTCACTTCTTGCTGAGGCAAGGAGCCAAGGCCACGAGGGCTGGTGAGAGAGTGGGGCAGGGCAGCTGGCAAGTCCCCAGCTGCAGTGGTGGGCCACCACGGCATCACCCTGGGCCACAGGTCAGGCACACGGACACACAGCAGCTTGTGAAGTGGGCAGCTTCTGTCTGACCCTGCAGTAAAGGCTGATTACAAATCTGCTCTCCCCATCCAGAAGATTAAGAGGGTGGTGTGACCTCCAGGTCTGGCCCATGGGGACACAGCTCCCTCTGGACATCAATCTTCTCGGAAGTGGTGGGCCTTGCTGCAACGTAGAGTTGTCTTGTTATGATTTTTCCTCCCTTAATCACTTTGTTATATTATCAATGGTTTAGGTGGTGCTGAACAAGCCCTGTTGACTTTGGGCCCCTCCTTGGGAACTCCTATAGACAGAGGATCTTCAGCTTCAATAAAGATACCAAGAAAACAATTGCAAGTCATCGAGACAAGCTTACAGCACCCTGCACCACAGCCCATGGTCTTGTCACCCATCCCAGGGCTTCCCCCCAGGATAATGGGGACAGTTCTGATCTGATTTTCTCTCCTCAGGGGTATGTGGTTTGTACAGGACTGCCCATACTGTGGAAAAAGACATCTCCATCTATTTCATGTGGGACTTGCTTCCAAGGCTGACTGATAATGTTCTGCCAACCTCTTTGCCAAGATGTTTGGCTCGAGAGACTAAAATGAGCCAGATACGAATCTGGGCTCTCCTGCTGTGACTCTCCAGTTTTCAGGAGTTCAGGCATAAGCCTAGTTACATGACCAATGAGATAATACTCCTTTGCAGCTCTCTGTCCCACCAATCCATGTGAAAGTCAACTCATTTCTCTAGGAATGATGCTGCCTCAGGCAAAGTCTGTATGAGTCAGAAGGAAAAAATATTAAAGTCTTCTTAATCCCCCAGCCCTGTTTACATCTGATCCTCTGTACTGAGAGTCAGGACCCCTCTGAGCACTCAAGCAGCAGAGTTTCAGGACTTGGGAACAATACCATGTAATTTATATGATTGCTTCCTGCCCAGTGCCTGGTCAGCACAGCGCAGAACTGGAATCCCAAACCTCATGGAGCACCGTGGCAATCTGCCTGCCTCTGCCAAGAGAAAACCAGCAGCAGCTCCCCCAGCTGCACACAGAGACCTGAGAGCAAAGATGCAGGTTATAAAAGATGAGCTCAGGACAAAGAGTCTCCCACACCACCTGCTTCCACTTCCTTTTGCTCCCAAAAAAGGCTTCAAACCACATGTAGCAAATGGGGAAACCTGGTGGTTGAATAACATCCTGGATCTAGAAATACTAGGATGGAAAGAAAGAAAGGAAAAATTCCAGGAAGCTGATGTGTTTGTTGACAGGTTTGGGGAGGGAGTGGGGAGGGGAAGGGGGGATGATGCAAATAACTCCCTGCATGTTACAGGCACGTACTGAGGTGTAAAAATAATTCCTTAGGCCAACTCTCAAGGCTTGCAGACAGCCAGGATCCAGGTGCAGCACTGCTGGGGCACAGGTGTGCCTGCACAGGTGCTGAGGCTCTTTGCCTGATCACCCAGCAGGCTGCCTGGCACTTGGACATGCCACTGTGAGCCCAGTGTTGGCCCTTGCTGATAGCAACACTCCCCCTCCTTGGCTGGGATGCTGACGCTTTCCTCCTTGTGTGGGTTTAGAAATGGGAGAACTTGTTTCACCTCTGTGCAACAGGACTTTCAGGTCTGATGGTGCGGGAGGAAGCTGGTGGGTAGAGCAGGGACAGCAGTGTGGAAAAGGGGTCATGACATTCAGGGTGCATGTTCCTGTTTACAAGTGCTTGTGGTGCCTTTGAAGACGCCCTCAGGAGCACGCAGGCCTCCTGTCTGAACAAAAAAAGGCAACACTGGGAAGGTGCTGTCACCTCAGAGCCACTCCTTAAACCCTAATGTGTCAAAAACAAGTGTCAAGGCTTGTAACAAATATTTATGCACTAAAAATGAGCAAACACAGCTGGTGTGCAATCCCTGATCCCAATGCTGGGCTGTCAGCAGTCTGGACCACATTAATGAGGCTGTGCTGGAGCCGAAGCACAAGCGGACGTGTGGCTGGGAGCCAGAGGAGGAGCTGCAGCAGCACCTGGAACTCCTCACCCTGCACTGACCCTGGGATATTTCCCACCTCTAAACTGAAAAAAAAAATATAAAAATCCAGTTGTGCTTTGCAAATAGTTCCTACACACAGTGTGATCTGTCCTTTGTTATGCAACATGTGAAGTTCTCATCTGGCCAGCATAACAGTTAGCATTAAGCATTTAAAACTTTTTTTTTTTCCTTTTTCAGTTATGTACTGAGTCAGCACAAACAGGGCAGTGACAAGAGAAAGCATTTGGAGTTCTGAACCAGCTCAGCTCTGGACAGATTGAAGAAAACAAAATGTTCTTGCACATTGGTGCTAATGAAGCCTGGTTAGCTATGGCCTCGTGTGTCGTGGTTGATTGATTTTAAACTGCATTATGCAAAGCAGCAGCACGACTGCTCTGCTTGTGAGGCGCTGGAGAGCCCACACATGGTTGTGGAGTGAATCAGGAGGCGAGGGAAAGAATGAGGCAGGTCCCAGGTGAACAGCCTGGTGTCTCCCACAGGAACTGGCTGGGGTGATGAAAGATGCTGCGCTCCTCACTTGACAGCAGCTGCCCCTGGCAAAGGGCTGCTGCTCCCAGGCTGAGCCACACAAACAGGTTATTGTGCATTTTGCTGCAATGCTGGCTGTGGTAGCTAAAATCACCCTCATTTCATGGCTCACGAGCCAGGAACGTGCCCTTCTTGAGGGTGAAACCCTCCTGGTGGCAATCTTTTTTTTAGTCAATAGCCAGGTTTTGGTGGAAAAATGAGCCATGGTGAGAACTAAACCATGAAAGGAGAGTGTTTGGTGTGAATGAGCTTCGTCCACCTGAGGAATGCCCATGGGAGAACTGCTGGGGGAAGGGATGTGCAAGGTCCTCTGAGGCGGGGGGGGAGCTAAAGGCTGACCCTGCAGAAGGGGACATGGAAAATGTCCCCTGCTGGGCAGAGTCCCAGACAGACTCCAATGCTCCCAGGGTAACCACTGTCCCTAATGCCATGCTCAGCTTTTCAGGGCAGTGTTACCAAATGTCACCTGAGATTTCTCCAGTCTGGAGGGATCACTTAAAAAGATAACGGAGAAAGCAATGAAGCCTATCAAGCCCACATAAAATGCTTAGTTGTTGAGCTTTTAAAACCACTTACGAGCTGTTTAACGTAATTGCAATTGATTTGGAAACAAAACCTGCTCCACAGCCCAAACCCCCGCCAGTCACTCCCTCACTTGGGGCACGGGTTTCACCAGCACTGACGTCCCACTGGTGATCTCCCTCCCTGAGCAGCCCTGCCAGTGTGTGCGTGGGTTTGGGTTGTTTTTGGGGACACACAAATGAGCCCTTGGGGAATGTGCATCATCCTTATATAAATTCTGATCTACTAAGCTCCAGAACTGACAGATTTCAGCTGTTTTTCTCGGCACCTGCTGTGCAAGAGCCGCTGGCTTTTTGCTGTATGACTGTGTGGTGAGGGGATGCATCTCCCTTGTGACACCGAGCCCATCCTGGGGGTCTGTGAGTGGGAAGGGGATTGTCCACGTACAGGGTCTGAATTCATTCAGTTCTGGGTAAATAGAAATCTGCGGGAGATGCAGTTTCCCGTGTACATTGGAGGAGTGCCCCTTTGCTCCGAAACGTGATGGGTTTCCACGGAGGGTAATGCAAAGAGGCATCGGGTGCAACCCAGCCTCACCAACCTGTCCTGCTCTGGAGCACCACAACAGCCAGCACCCACTCCCACTCTGAGAGCCTCAGACAGCTGAGGGACCCCACGTATCCTGTGCCAGCCACTCTGGAGCATCCCACTCTCCTGTCCCCATCACAGAGCACCCTGTGTCCCCCAGGACTTGTGCCCCAGCCCTGCTCCAGAGCTCCCCGGATACCCCAGGCAGCCCGCGCCTTGGCTGGCTCCAAATTGCCCTGGTCCCACTCTGGGGCACCCCGAAACACCCCCAGAACTCTGCACCTTGGTCCTGCTTCGGGGTGTCCCAGACCCCCTGGGCCCCCGTGCCCATCTGGTGCAGAGCTCTCCTCGCCCGGCTCACGGCTCTTCAGAGCCGGTGTCCGGCTCGTACCCGCACCCCGGCTGCTCTGGAGCCCCCCACCATCCCCGCCTCCCGGG
>VXBC01004465.1:234238-467790 GCA_013399945.1 Ploceus nigricollis | reverse complement strand
GACCTGCATTTTTTACAAGAAAGTGACACAAATGCCTTAAGCCCCTGGCCCAGCAGGGTCACTGCCCCACAGGATCCCTCCATCCCCAGCCCTCCTGCACTCCCATTGCCAGGACACAGAGCCAGGAGCTGCCAGGAGTGTGGGGTGCCAGCATCAGGAAAAAAATCCTCTACTAGGACTTGCCAGATTTGTGTGAGGGGGGAAGAGCAAGACACAGCTGCTTTCTTCCCCAGCCTGTGGTGAAAGAAAGTGGTGCTTTCTTCACCTTGCTGGGTTTCAGGCAAATAAATCCTTTCCAGCAAAAACAGTAGCCCTGAGCAGGTCCTCTTGCAGCTGTAGGAGGCAGATTTGCCCATATATTTTATACTCTGCCTTTCTTCATCCATAATAAAAATACCATGATGTCCTTCACAGACAGTCCTCACTCCACCTCCAGCAGGGAAAAGGAAAGCGAAGCCAGAGACCCACTTGACAATTTTGTTTCCTTTACTTCACCAGCATGAAACCACAGAGGAGGGAGGCACCTGTGCCTAGAGCTGAGACACAAGCAAGGGTGGATGGACCCTGTCATACCACATCCCCCCTCCAGCTCCTGGAGCTCTCTCTCTTCCCCATCCATCTAAAGTGATGGAGACCTCNTCTCCTGCATTTTCTCCACAACAGAGACCTGGCAGAGGGCTGGCACACATCATCTGTACACACTTCCAGGTACAGAGAGGCCACTTTCCAAGCTGGCTGGTCAAATGCACAAGACAGCTAGTGCAACTATCCCAGCTGCTCCCATTTTTCTGCTATTTGCAGGAAAAGGGGAATTTCACATCCCTTTCAGCAGGAACAGCCATCAGACAGACTGTGAACATGCCTTCCTCCTTTCTTTTCTTCTTCCTGCAGCTGGCCCAGCTTTCCCTAGAAGCAGTGCCTGCCAACCATTGCAGGTAAAGCTCAAATCCCAATGCAAACCATGTTAACATTTACTCTGACCTTTTTTAGGCTGTCAAGAGGTGCTCATTTTGCTCCACCACACCCATGGTGTCCCTCAGACTGCCTCCTCCAGAGCTGTCCCCCTTGGCAGTTCTCCCTGCAATGGTCACACTTTGCCATTGTGCTGCCCTGGCACATACTGCAGGACATCTCTACCCAAAGAAAAAGGAATAGGGTTTGAAGATCAAGTCCTCACCTCAGCTGCATTCTTCCACCCATTTTTTTGCCCCAGGCTGTGCAGTTCAGGCAAGTGCAATGAATGGGAAAGGTCAGAGGTGAGATCTGTATTCTGGGGGCCCAGACAAGTTCCTGTCCCTGCTTTACACACAGTAGCAGAGTTGGTTCACAAAAGGCAGGGTGGCAGCATGCCTGGGGAAGCCAAGCCAGCAGGGCAGGCTGGGTCCTGCAGAATAATGAAACAACAGGCTCTCCCCTGGCAGTGAACGCATTTGGAGCCCAGTGAATGCTTTTTTCATTCATGAACATTAAATATTTTAAAAGAATAAATAACAATTGTCACTGACACCTTTGACATAAAGCCTAATTGAGGCATGGGAGGTCGAAGCAGCTTGTTGCAAAGCCTCGGCTGCTCAGCAGCAGAGACAAGGCTGGCCTGCGTCCCTGCTCACCCAAATATGTGCTGTAACCACCAGGCCACCCTGTAATACAGAGCAAACAAGCTCTCATTTAGGGTGGGCAGCTACTGGGGACAGTGAAATCTCTAGCAGTTTGTTCTGGCAGGGTGGCAGTGGTGAATAGACACTCATTTTCCTAGGGCAGCCAAACCCCTCATTTGCCCAGAAAACCTTTCCACAAGCGAGGATACGCCTGAAGCTCTGAAAGCGTCCAGGAGCAAGAGCTGGCCTCCCCAGCTGTTTATATGATATCCAAAAGGAGAACAAGAAGGAAACAGAGTTCCGAGAATCAGGATTTCCTACCATGTCCCAGGACTGTCCTGGCAATACCCTGTTCTCCCAGCTGCTTCAGCATCCTCCCAAGCAGGGCCAGGGCAAGGCATCCCCACCCCGCAGGGAACCCTCCCAGAAGGCAGCAGGCACGCAGGGTGCTCTGTGCAGAGAGATTTAAGAGCGTTTTCCTCTCCACCCTGCCAGGCCCAGCTGGGTCAGACACAGCACTTGGCAAGAGAAGAGCTCCCTGCTAATTTTAGCCTCTGGCTCTCCACCCAGGCAGCAGCAGCAGCAGCTCAGTTGCTGTGGAAGGCTGGGCAGCACCGAGGTGAGGGCTGCAAGCCGACCACATGCTGCCAGCTAAATACAGAGGAGCGGCGGGCAGGGCGTGAAGCAAATCCCTCCCCATCGCTGAGAGATGGAGCAAGGACAAACTGCAGCTCCCAGGGGGGATCTCTCAGGACTCTCAGAGGAATAACTGAGGCTGCAAACCTGCAACAGGATCCCCCAAGTTTTACACGCTTTCGGACAGTCCTGGGGGTGGTGCACCTTGGACGCCAGCGTGCCATGCTGAACAAGCATCACTTTGCAAACGCTGCTCATAGCACAGCCTGGTCTGGCTCCTTCCCACCCTGGTCCCTTCTCCAGCATGCTGCCTACCACAGAATCCTTACCCAGGGATGGGATGCCTTCCCTGCTGAGTCTGCAACGCTGCAGTCCCTGCTGTGTGAGTCAGTGCTTGGGGTGGGAGATGAGCAGGGAGAATTTCCCCGTGTCCGGATGCAAATTTGCACTGGTTCCAGCCTATCCCTCTGTGTAAAAGGAAAACCCTCAAAAGGCATGGCAAGACAGGAAGGGGGCCCTGAGGATTATGAAAGGAGCAGAGGTAGCATGAACCTCAGCAAATTCAGAGAGTTTCTGGATTAAACACTACCTGACCGTGACCCATAGGAGTATGTGCAAACCAAGCATCTTTTCTTCAGTTTTCACTGTAGGTTGAGAAAAGGGACTTTACATCCTTTGTAAATAAGGAGGGATACATAAACAATTCCTGACTATATTAGCAAATCTTTTTCTGCAGAAAAAACTGACCAAGTGCTGAGCATTTGCTTGACACCCAGGACAAACCAGGTGACCACACTCTGCCAATCAAGAGCAGCATCTGCAGCACTGAGCACCATGCCCTACACAGGTGTCTCATCACACTCTAACCACACTAAAAAGCCATCATGCTACTGATCTTCAAGGCACCAAACACCCTTATGACACCAAATACATTCTTATGTAGTAGAGCTGCTTAGGATTCCTACAAGCTTCTGTCACTTTTATCCCTGTATTTTCCTCCACCTCTTTTAAACCTAAAACAGTGGTTTATTCTGTGCCCTCTTCTTTCTACATTTCTCTTTTTGATTTCTGTTCAAGCCTCTCTGCTCCACTGAAATCCCAAGTATTTCCTTCTAATTTAGCCTTCAGTTTCTTACACATTACAATATTTTAGGGGCCATTGGCATTTTCTGATCACTCTGCTCTGACACTCACTATGTCCCATTTTTGGCCACTCCTTACTTTTGTTAAATAATTCCTGTCACCTGTACTTTCAAATGCTTCCTCTTCTGCTGGTTTTACCTTCCAGTTTTCTTTCTTCCTCTGCTTCTGCATGAGCTGCCAAACTTGCTAAAATGCTTCTTTCCCTCCTGGATCTGCCTGTGTTGTGTATCAAATGAGTTACAAGAAAAAGGTGAAAACAAAATTTACAAAGAGTAAAGATTTTAAAAACAAACAAACAAAAAACCAACAGAAAAAAAAACCACCAAAAACAAAACAATAAAACAAAAAAAAAAAAAAAAAAACACCAAAACCACCAAAAAACCCCCCACAAAAAAACCAGGATAAAAACCCCAACTAGTCATGCCTTTTGGGAAGCATGGAGTTTTGGGAAAAAGCACTCAAGAAAGAGTACTGGAAGACCCGGAGTTAATTGGCAAAGCAATTACAATTTGCAAAGCAAAGGAAATTGGCCACATGGCTGGGGCTGATGGAATGCAGACAGTGATCAGACAGTTCAGACAAACTGAAATAATACTGGCCAGACTGAGGCAGGGTACAGCAGGAGTTCAAAGAGGGAGTGCACCTTCCCCTGCCCCACCAGCACACACGAAGGACTCTCTTCCCCACTGCAGCAAGGGGTGCCAGTCAATGAGATGAGCCTGTATTGCAGAGACAATGCAGGAGAACCCAGGATGGGAAGAGATGATGTCTGACTCCAATTCAGAAGGCTGAATGATTTCTTTATTATATCTATATTATACTGCATTAAAATACTATTGAAAGAGGGATACTAAAACTACAGCCTAGATTTCTAACTACCATATCTAACTAACTCTAACTTCACTCGTGACTCTCTCCCCTGAGAGAGTCCAGACACAGGTGGATGTGATTGGCCATCAGAGCCAAACAATCCTCACCAGAATCCAATTAACCAATGACCTCAGGTAAACAATTCTCCAATGCATTCCACATGGGAGAAACAAGGGACAGAAACAGAAATTGTTTTCTCTTTTCTGCTCTCTGTGCTCTTCTATGAAAATTTCCTGAGAGAGCAAAGAATGTGGGGACCACAAGCCTGGAAATGCTTTGAAAGACCTGCAGGGAAGGGTGGTATGTTCAGAGGAATCACAAGTGCAGAGCTGTGCTAGCAACATCAGCACTTCCTCAGAGTAGCAGCAGGGATGAAGATAAGGGCTCATAGAGAGGGGAAAGGAACAAGAAAGGTGGAGGCATTTATTAGCTGCAGGTGAGCAGCACCATGCCAGCAACAGAGAAACTGCCAGTGGATGAAAGGCACTGGCAGAAAAAGCAAATTAAATTCAGGCTCAATGCTGACAATCTTAGCTCCACTACTGGAGCAGGTGAGCAACAGGCACAAGCAGACACAGATCATCAGCTACAGCCAGTAATTCCATGGAAAAGGAAAACACCCATTACCAAGGTTAAATTCTGTCAAACCCTGTCTCACAAAGTGTGTGCAATTCCCTGAAGAAGAAGTAACCAAAACAGCAGAGACAGAATTAGAATACATCTTTTCAAGTATAAATAAGCTCCCAACATAGCACAACACGGAGCAGTACAAGTGTCCTTCAACTCATGCAACTTATAAAGTTCTTCCTGACTGAGGAAGCACCTAAAAAAGAGCAGGATCAGGAATGGCCCTGGGAATTGGTGACAGAGACAGAGCAGCCAAGGCACATGGGCAAAAAAAGGTGATGAAACGAGCTCTGCTATGCTCCTCACCCCACAAACCCAGGACTGCTTAGGTCCTGATTAATTAAACATGTGTATAAAGAGGGTTTTGCCCCTGCCTGAGAGGCGAGAGGAGAATGATGGTCCACACCAAACCACTTCTGGGGCTTGAGGTGCTTACAGCTGGTGGTCCAGCCAGCACGTGGAGACAAACCAAGCATCAACTTGGCAAAACCTTTTTCCACAAACCACCATTCAGGCTGTGTTTAGCACTGAAAATCTTTCTAGAAGCCATATGAATTTAGATCCACGCAGATCTAAATCGCTACCGTGTGGCCGATGGCATCTCTCATCTTCCTTTGTGTCCCTATCTGCCTTCCCACAAAAAATTGGGCAACCACTTGCCTTGCTGCTGTGGGACACCTGTGTTCTGAACACCCTTGGAACCTGAAGGCCTCAGAGCTGAGGGAGTTGTGGGTCAGCAGCCACAGTCCCTGTGGTTATAGGGCACAGAGGTGGCTCACAGCATGAGGCAGTTGTATGGCCCAGGATGGCTGTTTGGGAAGTTGGGATACCTGTGGCATGAAAGATGGTCTACTGTGAGAGAAGGAAGAGGCTGGGGGGGGTGAAGGGCCCCTTTCCTGGGGATCACAGCACTCTGCTGCCTCCTGGGCTGCCCTCCACCTCCCCTCGGGTGCTTTAGGCTCCAGCCTCCTCCTCAGCCCATGCCTGGGATTCCCTGGATGAGATGGTGCCTACGGTATTCTGGGGAACAGGGAGGGGGAATGTCGTTCTTTGTGACCCCCTCCACTGACCCAGTTCCCTGCAAATGTTCAGCTCTCCACACTGAGCAGGGTGCCCCCAGGCATGCCCAGGGAGGTGAGGCTCAGCCTGCCTCTGGCACAACAGGAGTCCCACAGAGGGAGGGACACAGGTCCTGGAAGTGGCTGCATTTCCTTCATCTTCAGGGTTCACCCTTGCTCTACTCTAGATTTAAAAACAAACCTCCTCACTGCCTTTTTTTGTTGTTGTTGTTGTTCCCCTAATAAGAAAAAGAAGCAACACATGAGCTGGGAAAGAACTTAATAATGCCTTTGTTCTGAACCCCTTGGCTTGGGTGTTACTTTGAATTTCCAAGTAGTTGCAACTAACTACTCCCTCCCACTGGTGTGAGAGTACAGGCCATGGGGCAGAACTGTTGGTCACAGAATTTACTCTGATCCAAGCATGCATTGATGTTCTCAAGACACAGGAGAAGCCTCATTTTGCAATTGCTATTTACTCCTTATGTAAAGCAGATAATTATTACCAAGCTACACCTCTGGAAATTATAGTTCAGGCAGGTTTGATAGAAAAATATGGTTTTGGCAGATTGTTTTCCATCAGAAATTAAAAATAAACAAACAAACAAAACACTCCCAACTGGCCTGCTTACAACAAAACATGGACTGTGGCAGCCACTGCAGAGTGAGCTGCTGCAGCAGGTAATGGAGGCTATTAGTACAGGGTGGTCTGGACAGGATATTCTCAGCCCATTATAAATTTTGTTCTGCAGCTCAGATGGGGTTAATAGCACCCAGACATGACTACTGCAATTTTACAGAAAATTGCATTACTAAATATAAATACAACCAATTTAGGAAGTGAAGTATTTACAAGAAGGGCTGCAGACATCTTAACTAGGCTCGAATGAGTGGCAGCAATGAAAAAGCTGTTGGAGTTGCCACCACCAAATATATGGGCCAAGCCCACACTAATGACATGGAAATAAATAAATAGCCTCTTCAAGGAAGGTAAAAAGATTTATTTAGAATGGCAGGAAAAAATACACATATCATAAATGCAGATTATCTCCACTCCAAGAGAGCTCTACCAGGCAATTCTGTGGCCATCACAGGCGATGACACAGGTAAAATATTTTTACTGGTGAATGGAATACAACAGTATGTGACAATGAACTGCTGTTTAGTGAGCGTGAATTTACATATTTCAGTGACACACAGGCTGCCATGTAAGGCTACTAGTTCCTAATGCTCACAATTCAGAACACAGGAGGAAAAGAAAGTCAAAAAGATAGCACATGCCTGTTATAGTCAAGCCTTTGATCTGTATTCAGTGTTTTTACATTACTGACTAGCACTGGCTGTCAATTTCCAACTGACAAAAAACAAACAAACAAAGAATATTTGAACTGTCAGAAATTGACATCGAGGTCACTGGAGTAAGAAGGGAAAGGCCCATGGATGATGCAAAGGCCTGGGACTTACCATTTGTATCTCTGACGGAAAACAGTGAAACAGAAAAGGAAAAATAGCCCCAGACATGACAATTTTGCCACATAAGGGTATCAGACCTACACTGTAAAGTAATCTGTGACAACTTAATCCCCTTCTTTTAGAAGCTGGGAAAAAAAAACCCACATTGACCTCTTTTCCCCCTCAAAAAAAAAACCCCAGGACAACTCAAATGGGAAATAGTCAGAGAATGCTGAAATAACTAAGCCTTAGGAAATTATAAAATCAGAATTAGTGATCTTCTGAGGGGCACTGACGCTTCAAGGGGACTCAAGTCCACCCAAAATCTTTGGATTGTCTAAAATGATTCAACATCTTAAAGACTGACTACTTGAATATTATTATGCTGTGTAGCTGATTTAAATTATTTATTATGGCAACACAAATTATTTTCCTGTGATGTCTTAGGAGAACTTAATGGCAGCACAATCCCAGACCATCAAAGCATCTTAAACTCTCTCCAGATCAGGAACATCAAAGGCCTCTGCACTTTGGCAAGGGAAAGTCTTCTCAGGAAAACAGAAATACAGAGCAGCTCTGGTCAAGATCCCAGTGTACTCTGGCTTGGCTCACGACACACACAGGCTCTGAATTTCTAGCATCATGAACAGGGTGAGTCTCCAAGGCCCAGATTCACAACTGTTTCCACCCAAGGCACATGGGCCTTTCTGAAATCTCACACCATATGTAAATCAGCCAGCTTATTTCCTTTTCTGCAAAGTCCTTCTCAGCTATTACTGCAAGTCTAAAGAAAGCAATGGAATTGGGAAGTGAGCATAAGAGGCAACATCAGTGCAGAGCAAGAACAAATAGGAAATGGAAACTCAACAAAATATATAAATTCCTGAGGCTAGGAGGAAGAACCCCATAATTACTCCATTCCCAACTGCCAGAACCTACAAGGCAGTCTGTGTTCTCAGGAGAGCATCCTGCCTTTTTCCATCCTGCAGATGTCAGTAATTTCAAACCACCAGATGAAAGATGATGTCCATCTTCCCTCACATCTGCCTGACCTCGCAGCTGAGAGAAGGCAGAGCCTCTCTGTCACTGCAGCACACAGAAACATCTCCAGAAGACAGTGCCATTCCTCTGCCCTCCTCCTGTGGTGTGGGGCAGATGCACAGGGGAGCACCTCTCTGAGATCCAGGTTATTCAGCCCAACTCACGACAGGAAGGTGTGTGCAGGAACACATGCTCTTCCGGCACACCACCACATAAATCTGTCATAGTTAACACGAGTACACGAAGAGATGACACAGGAGTTTATTTATAAAGGTGGTATGTAATCTTGGCAAATTATTTGGGGCTCTGCTGAGGCCAGACAAACTGCAGGCCAAGTTCCAAGAAAACAAACACCCACCTGACTTGAAGTCAAGTGGTGAAAAAGCGCCAGGTTCACAACGCGCCTGCAGCACACACCCCAGCAGCAGTGCAGGGATGTGCTGGCCCAGGACAAACATGGCAGGGCTACGTGAGATCTGGGCTTCCCCACCTGCTGCCTCAATGAACCTCACCACCAAGCTACAGGGTGATCCACATTGCTCCCTGTAACCCTGGCTTCTCCCCTGGAGCCTGTGAGAGCAGTCTGTGCTGTGACCATGGGCCTGGGGATGCTGGCCCCCCTTACACACACCAGAGCAGGATGCCCCAGCACCTCTGGGAGGCTGTCCTGACCCCCTGGCAGCAGCCCTGCCCCACCTGCAGGGCACATCCCTCCCCCCACAGCTACAGGCCACACTGTGCTTTGGGAATGGTGCTGCCTGGCACAGATCCCTGCGAGCAAAAGCCTCACAAGCGTCCTCCTAAGCACAGAAACACCACAAGCTTCATGGTACAGACACTTCCTTCAGGAGGGGGTGCTTTGAGGGGGACACCTGGGTTAACAGCTTGCACAGAGAGGAAATAACATCCTTCAGACACCACTGGAGACCACATTTCTCCCCAGGTGCACTAAGGAAGCTCGGGGGCAATTAGCTCTGCAGGAGAACGATACCGTGCATGCCCAGGCAGGCAGGCTTGCGTGTGAGGGACTGCAAGAGCCAGCCCCTGAGCACGTGAATCAACCTGCAGAGGTAGGTGTGCTCCTCAGGGTGCCTGTGCACGCAGGAGAGAGGAAGAAGTTGCTACATTACATTAAATGTCCAACCTCACCCTTCTGGCAGACACTCTTCTCATACAAACACGTTCACCTGCCCATTCACATCACTACCACTCAGGCAACCTGCCCTGCTTTTTAGTGGCCTGGATGCCTGAAGGTTAGAGCTCACATGGTGCAGGCATGAGAAGCCAATGTTCTGGGAAAGCAAAGGGATACTGAAGATGTACATAGTGGGGAGTTGGAAGTCTTGCCATAAGGAATTCTTGATTTTCATGGTTTCGTCTGAACCCCTCCATCTTCCACTTCAGAGAGTGGGAGTGTGCACTCCTGAGTTAGAAAAGCAGCAGGCTGAAAACCTCAGCGAGACACAAGCCACTAACACAATCCAAGATAGGAAGATAACACACTCCCAGTGTTATTTACTCAAAACAATCCAATGTGGAGGAATGGGGGTAGGTCGAAGCAGTTGGGAAGGGCAAGTTAAGAAAGGGGCCCCCAGCTCCTTGTTCCTACAAGCTGCACCTCCCAGGATTCTTCCCTGTGCCTCGCTCAGTGTGACACACACGCCTGCAATGAAAGAAATCAGTGCAAATGATTTATGGACTCCTGAAATACCACGGTCTTTGCAGCAGAAAAAACAGATTCTGCACAGCAATGGCTGGGAGTGACCTCACCTCCAAGTTTCTTCAGGGATGGGGCTGTGTTTTCACTGTGCTGACACAAGATTTTAGAGCGAAGGGGTTGCACATCCTGCCTGCAAACACAGCCCACTGACACCAGCCTCCCCTCAGCCATACCTTTCTGCACAGCTGGGCAAGATGAGGCACTGCTGGGCACAGAAGAGAAAAGCAGAGCGAGCAGCAGGAGTTGTCAGACCCACCACTTCTTCCATCCAAACAGCACTGCGGCAGCTCTGGCAGTGGCAGTGTTTTGGGATGAGGCTTTTCCCTGAGGAAAGAACTCTCCCTGCCCTGCATTACAGCAGTAAAGGCAGGATGCAGGACTTGCTCTCCAGACCTCTGTGTTTGCTCCCTCCCCAACACCTCATTCACCCTTGAAATAATAAAGTTTCCCCATCTCCAGCAGGAGCAAAGTGTGCTGAGTAGCAGCTCATAAAGATGAGGAAAGCATTCCTAGTGGAGAGCCCACTCCAGAGAGGTTAGTGCCTGTCAGCAGCAGGAGTAAATAGACTGTCTCCAGCTCTCCGTGTTTCCTGGCAGGGAGGCAGTGTCCTGCCTGTAACAACTTGTTTTGGATGACAACAGGCCACATTCCACGTGAGGAGAGCGTGCCCATCTTCAGCTCCCAGCAGCCTGCTTGTTTCTCTTCACTCAGCTGTAAACATGTTTAAGATTCCTACAAACACCTACTGAGCAGCAAACCAGCCAAACATGCCCAATTAAAAAAAAAAAAAAAGAAAAGGAACCAGCAGGCAAACCCCACAACAACAGAAACACCCTCCTACCCAGGAGCAAACAGTCCTGCCAACAAGGCTCCCTGGAAAGAATATGTAAGAATATCACCTTAATGCACTCACACCACAAGGAAAAAAACCAAGTTATTTTCCTTTACCTGACCAACGACTCCTTTCAGCATCACCTTCAAAGGAAAGCCATCACTCACAAGAGCCCATACTATCCTCTGTGCCTGTCCAGCCCATCCCAATCCCCCTGAAAGCTCAACTTTCCAGATCAACTTTGGCACACAGAAATCCCAAGCCATGGTGTGCACCAGGGACGAGTTCTGCACCTCAGGCTGATCCCTCACAACCTTTGACTTTAACGTTACAGCAGAGTTTTCCTCATGCCAGAGACTCTCCCAGCACATGGTGATGAAGCATCATGAAGGCCAATGGATACTGATGATTACAGGATATTCTCCTCAACTCCTCATTCACTTTTATCCAAACTATTTTACGTGCTTGACTTTGTTGCACAGTAGAGCTGCAAACACCTCAAGAGAGGACAGCCAGGGCGCCAATTTTTAAGCATCATTTACTCAAACACCCACCCCTGGGCATCTGACATCTGCCCTCTCCATCACACACTGATCTGGGGGGTAAGAGGAGGAGAGGAGCATAAAACATGGATCCACCATGCCTGAAGACTTGCTCTAAGACACACACTTGAGAGCAGGGATGGTGTGGGGGCATCAGAGGGGCTTGTGCTCCATCTCATGCAGGGCTGAGAGGAAGAGTAATATTTTCTCTGAGTCCTTACAGCTTTGCAAGAGGAAGACTCACTTCTCTGGAAAGAGAAAAACAAACTTGGCTTTCCATACACAGGCTGTGCTATGATGCCTTTTAGGGAGGTAAGAAGAAACTCCATTACAGGCACAGGAGATGGAAACATTGATCTCCTGTGGATCTTCCAAGCCCAACAGCTTTTCATCTTTCTGTCCCCAACGGAGGAGCCCTTTAGCCTTTTGTCTAGAAAAACTGCCCAATAAAGAGCTTTTGTATTTTATCATTAATAACTGGGAAGGCTGTTGCATCAGCTAAGTTGGGGTGGCAGCTCTTGGTCGGTCCCAGGAGTGACTTAGGATAGGCTTCCCACCTGGGACATGCAACAGAAAACAATGCAGAAACAAGGCAAAAACTATTAATTCCTTGCAGAGTCACTCTCCCCCTCAGCTTCCCAGGATCCTGGAAAGAGTCCCCACATGGAGTCACAAACACAGCCGTCCCTCTCCCCAGAGAAGAAAATATTTCTTAGCTTTAACAGCCAAAAGAAAACAAATGCTATTTGTCTTCTGCTCAGATTTCTGATTTCTCTTAAAACAAAACAGGCTTTTAGAGGCAGTAGGGCAAGAGGAAGGGTGGGGAAGGTCACAGATTAACCTTCCTCCTGTTAGCAGGTTCCAGGATTCTGGCTACAAAGCCAAGAAAACATGACACCAAGCGCCCAGTGTGACCACAGCCCCCTGTGATGCTGAGCCATGAGGAACTGCCTGCCAGAGGATTTCACCCTCCCACCCTTTCCAGCACCATTTAAATACCTTCTGTTTGCAATGAGCAGCAACATCTCTGGTGGATTTGAGAGAACCTGGAATTTTATATAACTGAACTTTAATATAATGCAATTATTTTGTTCGTGTTCTGTTTTAGTTGGTAGTAACTGCAGTCATCTCACTGTTTCCAGTTTCAGTCTTAAAACAGAATGACTTTTATAACAGAGATGTAAAAATAACCCTGTCTTAAAGCAAAGAGGAATAACCCAATTCACTAGGAAAGTTGTTTTCTCCTGCACATCTCTGCTGTCCCCATGCTCTCAGCCCATTTCTCCCTCCCCCTCCTTCTCCCTTTGCATTGCTGGCAGTGAAAGGGCCATCAGCTTTACAACTCCAAACACCTGACTCAGCCCCTCTCTCCTCATAACCACTATTTTAAATACTTCTCAGTTGTTTTCTCCCTTGCTTCTACACAAGCCCTCAGCCCACCTGTACAAATCTTCTCTAAGCATTTTTGGTGGGGTTTTGCCAAAGTGATGTACAGTAAAAGGCATGGTGAGACTGCATGAAAGATGTAATGCAAAGCAGACTCACAGGGCAATTCATCTTCTCATTCCACCAAGCATAAAAAGAGGATTATTACTAGAGGATTTATCCTAGCCAAAGAAATCAGACCTGTCACACTGCTGGAACAATAAATACGTGTTTTTAGCCTTAATATCATGCATAATACAGAACAAATATACAAGCTGAAGTCCTGTCATGGACTTTGTGGGAGTAGACATTCACGATGCTCCTTGCACAACCACAGTCCAAAGCTTTAAGACTGAAACCAAGCCTGACTTGTGGGAGTAAAAATTAGGAGGTTTATAACACCTAATGAAAGGACCAATATACTGGAAAGCATCAATACTTAAACACTAACACACAGTTGAACATACTTTCAAGTTAGATTAGTACCAAGCACTGATACCGTTTAATAAACAGCAGCAACATCACAGGCTTTTACAAAACCGTGAACCATTCGAAACTTTTCTGCAACTCAAAAAAGAGAAGCTTAAAAAGCCACACTGACAGAATTTTCCTCTACTTCGGAAAGAGAAGCGCAGCTCATCGCACTCTGCCTGAGCCCCGCTGTACTCCCGAAAGTTTGCACGAAGCGAGCCCGTTAGCGGGCGGGCAGCGCGCCTCTCCAGGGTATGCATTCCCTCCTGCTCCGCAGACACTTCTCCTCGCATCAAAGCCGCATTCAAAGCATCTCTGCTGCCTTACAGGTTCGCACCAAGGCACCAAGAGCGAGAGACATCTCAAAGCCGTGGCTCCGGGCTCTAGAGCTCCGGCGCGGTCAGATTTGGGTAGCTCTCCCAACAGAGAGGGGGTGAGAGCCGAAAGGCAGGCCAAAAGCAGGAAAGGGAAGCCCCAGCGCCCGGCCGCTGCCGGGGGCCAAAGCCCCGCTCCGACCCCCGCGNCCGGGGCGGCTCCGGCCCCGCACTGCCGCCGCCCCCCGCACCTGCCTCCGCCCCGCGGGGCCATCCCCCGGGGCAGCGCCGCCGGAGGGCTCCGCTCCCGCCCTGGCGACAGAAAGCCGNGGCGGGGGAAGCTCCGAACGCCCCTCACAGCCGCTCCCCGCGCCTGCAGGAGCGTCGGTGCATCCCGCCGGTGAGGATCGGGATGGTAGCTCCGCTGCGGGGAGGGAAGTAGAGAGGAGACGATTCAAATTCACGCTGTTACTACACACAGTTGAATCCATTTTAACGCGTCGTTCACCCGGTGCAACAGGTGTATGTACTTGGAAGTGCATTGCTCGGTGAGGGGGAGGGCTGGTGAAGCCTCCAAACCTGCTTTCTGAAGCAGCTGGGCAGATGCGATGTTACATCTTCAAATCCCTCAGCGAGAGGATGTCAGAGGCTTACAGAAAGACCAGGACCTTCCCTGGGTGAAATTGCTGCTTCATTATGTGTCTCAAGCACACTTTTGAAGTGCCTTCTCACAGTCCTTACCATGCTGTTGGTTTCATTCACATCGCCAAGCTGTCTTGAAGGCTGCAAACTGCTTTCCTCCTCGGTGAAGGAAAATGGGAGATAACATCTGGGATGTACATCATGTATCCAGCTGGGGAGTTAGTCCAGAGCTACCCCTTTCCAAAAAGGGAATGTTGTGATGTGGGTATTGGGTTATTGGTGGCAACTGTTTTCCTTCACAGCCCCACTCCTGCACAGATGCAGTTCCTCTGCTATGTGGGACCATGAACAGAAACTCTCAGGCTGAAGTTAGTTTTTAAAATTAATGAAATGACGGTACTCTTTTTTTTTTCTTCAGACACCTATTTAGAAGTAGCCTTTTTAAGTGTGAGGCTGTGCAAAAGGATGCTTGCTGTTCTTTAGCTTTAAAAATGTGCCAAAAGCATTTTAAATGACATTGAGGGACACGGAGCAGTGGTGTGAGTCCCAGCAGGGACAGAGTGACACTGGCAGACTGCCGGCACTGGTTGGGAGCTGGAGCAGCATCCGTAGTCCCCGGCATCAAATGCTGAACAAAACATTCCCAGCATCCAGACAGCACCAAGAAACATTGCTATTACCTGTCACACAGCTGGGATGGACCAAGGGACGAGAGGTCTCCTCTATATGGATGTCTCACAAAGGTTTCAGAGCCATCTCCCTTCAGCTTTGTGCTGGAGATGTTTCTCTTGCTCAGGGAAAGCACATCCAGAGGGTTTGTACCCCATGGCAAAGCTGAAAAGATGTTTCTCAAGTTGGAAACGAACCCATGGTGGGGAAGCCTGGTGAGTGGCTCTGTCCTTGGACTTCCCCAGCCTCCCTGGGACAAGGTCCATGGTGCAGCTTTGGAGGATGCAATGCTTGTGTTCCTCCTTCCTACCCCATTTGAGGCCACAGATGCACATCCATCATCCGAGCTGGAATAATGGGGGCTAATTCCTCCAGTGTAAACAGAAAGAGCTGCCAATAGCCAGACACCACCAGTATGCACACAACTAAAAATGGGAAACTGTGTGCAGTTTAATCATTACAAGGCAGGACTCTCATGAGGGCATGACACTGTTAGAGTTTTTTGGTGCTGTGTCAGTTTGAGGTTTATCCAGCACGAGAGAATTAAAACAGATTTTTATATGTGTTCCAAAAAAGGCAGAAAATACTAAGAAAAGTGTGTAATAAATACAGATCTAAATTAAACTTTGTTTGCCATTTAAACAATGAGAATTGAATGATGTATTCTTAGCAGAAAGTTGTCTGCATTTCTTAAATGAACAACCTTATGCTTGAAAAATAACAACTGCACTTTGTTGCATATTAAAATAAGTAATCACATTTTACTCTAGTCAACATTGTACTAAAATGGAGGGAAGGGAAAAGTGAAAGTAAAGGCTAAGAGCATTGTCAATTTCTGAAGAAACAAACTCCTTCGTGATGGAACTGTGCTGTGATACAGAAAAGCTGTTGTCTCTGGAGAAAAAGCTTAAGGAAATGACTATGGCATGGTACTATCTGTTACAATACAGTTACAGCAGAACAGTATTGAGGAACAAAATTAATCTGAATGCGTAATAAAAAGTGAAGTCCTAAACTTGAATAGCTCTGCACTATAGTTAAAAATAACTTATTTTGGGCCAGTTATTCATTGCAGAAAGAACAGCTATTCAGGAATGGGATTCTGGCAGTGATGGTCAAAACCACCTCACATAACTGTTTTTATCTCAAGTCTTATCTAGCAGTCTTATAGTCTCAAATTCTCAGGCATCCCAAGTCACAGGAGTGCGTGCCCAGACCTCCACCTCTCTCATCCTCACTGTGTGCAATGTGGCAGCACGTGCTGGGGTCAGCCCTTCAGGGAGAGGAACAGCAGGTGAGCTGGAGGTGGTGATACAGGAATAGGGCTCGTGGTGCATGGAGGTGTCCTAGGTTACAATGTTAAGATTTATTCTATTCCCATCCTCAAGGGTTGAAACCAGCAGGGGCATTGTTTTTTCCTCATCTCATGTTAATGGGCCCATCAATGCCTTTGCCATGACTCAGAGATAACTCCCTCCAGGAGCTATTTCTGTTTAATGGACCCACCACATGACTCACGGAATGATAACAGCCCATTGTGAGCTGCTCCACCCAGGGGGAGGAGCTAAGCATCCCCACCTGGATATAATCTGGGATTTGGGACAGAACAGTGAGCTTTTCCACTGGTTCCCAAGAGGAACAGCTGGGGTTTTCCACTGGACTCTCAGAGGAACACTACACCCTTCTACAGGATCACTGCTCTGACAGAACCACATCTGCCACTCCAGAAGGACTGCAGCCATTCCAATTTGGGCTGCTACCACCACCCTAACGAGCAGGGTGTCAGGTTGTATTCTGACTCTGTCAGTAGTTTTTCTTTTGTATTATTGCATGTATTTGGTTCTTTTTTCTAATTTCTGTGTTCCTAATAAATTGCATTTCTGACTTGGAGTTTCTCACTGGTTTTGCTTTCAAACCAGAACAGGAGGTGACTCCAACAGGGAGCTGACACTGCTGCCTGCCTGATGGACCATCCTTGAATATTGGACATTGCTGCTGGCTTCAGGACACATCTCTCTCAGCCTACCCTGAATACCCACTTCAAAGAAACTGACTCTTTGCCAGAGGAGCCAACAGGAGTATTTTTTGGCTTTGTCTGAGCTGCTGTTTGTTTTCTATTTTGGCTATGCTCCCTCCTGATAAAAGCAGCCTTTGATAAAAGCGCAGCACTTAATGCGCATCTCCTGTTCCTCCTGGCTCGCCCCTCTCTAGATACATCTCTGAGCATCTCTGCTTCTTGTTACATTTTTGCTTCTAGTTATCTAACAACTGCTTCTCTGTTCTGTAAATCACTTTAGCTCCATGCCAACATTGTAGGCTTCCCAAAGGTTCAATTATCTGCCACTTGCTCCTTCCCTTCTTTCTTCTTGTGCAATTTTCAACACTAATTACAAGTTCCACACCAAAGATACCCAACTGTCCCTAGACTTCACCACCCTGGTGGCTCCATACTCCTCTTCCTGACCTCAGCTATGCTCTGAAGCACAAACAATGACTTCATCTCAACATTCTTCATAGAAAGGGCTCAAAGGCAGAAGTGTTTCTAAGAGGAATAAGCAGTTTCTGAAGACACAGTTCCCCATTATTTCTCTTTCTGGCTCCTCAGGATTTGATTGGGCTCTAAAAGGCATTACTAGTGGAGCAATCCCAGAAAAATCCCTGTCAGTGCTGCAGTTGAACATCACTGTAAGGGAATCAGTGCAGCCCCACAATTAACAACCTATCAGCAGAAGGACCTCCTTGCCCAGTTAAGTGGTGCTGATACAGGGGGTTGTGCTGCCATGGTCATATTTTACTGTTGCAGTAAGGTAGAAAAATTATAAAAGCAAGGCCTCATAAAATCAGGTCTGCTCTGTTATATCAGTGGCTGGCCTTATCAAGCCAGCAGTTTGCAAGCTCCCATGGGAAAGCAATCCTGGTGTGAACAGTTCATAACATAACAACCTATTCCTGGGTGAAGAACAACTAGCACCTGCATAAACATTAAATCTATCCCATGAGAACCAGTGCAGAAAGTACATAAACAATTTAAGAATAGAGAGATTTGATGGACAAATGAAATTGTGACTTCCTCTTGCTGCACACACAGCCATGACTTTGACTGACAGGATCACAATCCCACTGCACTCTTACAACTTGGCTGTCTGGGTGGAAAGCCTCATTCATGATTGTGTCTTTTCACTGCCTAACTCCTTCCATAGCTCTCAAGTCCTCGCTGTCCAGATAAAGTTACATAGAAATGGTTGCCCTTCCTTTTCAGCTGGCAAGAGGTCACATTTTCACATGAACTTCACCCAGTGCTCTAGGAACACTTCCTGACTGCAGGATCTGCCCCAGGAGTTGACCTAAATTGCTTTCTGCACATCAGAACCATCTCTTGATATCTAGAGCACACACTTGCACTTCCTGAAAAAGGTTTTTCTATACTTTAAGCTGAGAACTTTCAAGAGACTTTGCAGGCTTTAGATATTTATCATAATGAAAGATGAATATATCTATTTGATAATTTAGGAAATCCATGTTTTCAAACTAGTCTTGCATAATTTCTTCCTTCCCCTGTCTTAAACTTGGTTTCTATTTTAAGTGACTGTGCTGATCATCATTACTTTTCAAGAAGTCCCAAAGATGCATCATAGTCATATTATCAGAGACATTACACAACATAAAGATGAGCAGCATTCCCTGTAGACATCTGTCCACCCAAGCTAGGACTGAAAAGGAAAAACTGCTGTACTGGATGGTTTAGAAGGGACACCATGCTGAGATATTTACAGTAAAAGAAAAGCAATTTGATCTCTGAATCAATACAGGAGCATTCGGCACATCCCAGACACGCCTCACCAAGGTAAATCCTGAGCTTTTATTAAAATCAAACCCATTTCAAGAGTGAATCCCTTCATGCCTGTGCAGTTAATAATTGTCTTGCTTTAACATTGAAGCACTTGGTGTTAAAAGCCCTCCTGGGTTTTCTGGATAAACCCAAATAATCTCTATTTACACATCTGTCCCCAGTCCAACAGCATCAGAACTCTTAAAATATGCAATTTAGTCGGTGTAAGTGAACAGTCAACCCTATTGAGGGCTCTGTTTTTCAAGCTGTATTTCTAGAGCTTGCTTGAAGGGCAGTCACTCTACCCCACATTCAAAGATGCCCTTTCTCCAACAGTTCACTTGGTGCTAAATGGGAGGTACCACAAGTCCACTACACTCCTCTCAAATACTTCAGTCATAGCAGAAATGTTTCCTGCCAGTGGTTAAATATTGGTTACCTCTGATGGCCTGTTTTGGACAGAAGGTCCTTAACATTTGATGCAACCTAAGAATCCAAACTTTGCTCATTTTGTCTAAAACCTTATAAAGACAGCAAACAAAAGGAATCACTGCAGCTCCCACCACTCACACTTTCTACACTGTGTCCAAGAATGTTTTGGTGCATAATCCCAGTCTGCAGGCTAAAAAATGTGTATACTTCTACAGCTAGACTTGCACATTTAAGGAAAAACTCTTTAGGGAGTAAAGAGGATATTTTCTTACAGTTTAAAGCAACCAGAAAATAGAAAAGTAAAATATTGCAGAAAGATTAGAAAGAAAACTCTTAAAATGTCCATAACATACTCATGACCTATGATACCACTTTGAATGGGGACAAATAGAACACCTTTATTAGGATTTAGACTGAGCAGGCACAAACACATTCTAGAACATCAAATTAAATGTGTTTGTGAGCTTTAAGTAAAAGTCTGAACAACATCCCTTTGCATGAGTATGAACAGATCTACCAGAACAAAGTACACAGGCACGTTGCTCCCAGCTAGACTCAAAAATACTATCTGATTATCAAAGAATCCCTGGCCTACATAGAAACATTTCAATTCCAGAATATCAAGAGAGTCCATCCACAGTGGTAAAATGTATGTGTTTCTGAAGCGATAATCCTATTTACATCAGCAATTTAAATACAGCCACTGCACACAAGCATATACTGTATTACTGTTTAGACTTATTCTAACACCTGTGAGAACTGCTGGTCTGCCTGAGTACAGTCACAGCATCAATTCACTTGGCAATTACTGCAGATTGTGATATAGGAAGATCACGAGAGATTATTTTTATTTTGATTTGGTTTTGTTTTACCTTGTATAACCTTGCTGTGCAGAGTTAGCTGACACAGCATGTCCCTATAATTAAAGCAACTGTATGAAAACTAAAAAACTCCAACAAATGCTGCATATAAATACATCACACGTTAGAAGCCAGAAGGAACCTCTAAATTACTTCCTCTTAGCTCATGTCATTATATTTCATTAATTTCTAATGTGTCAAACCCAGTAACTTATTAAAACAAGCTACCTTCCCCAGAGGTGAAATAATTTTTTGATTTGAAGATAGAGGTGGAGCATTTGTTACCTCCACACCTAGTTTGTTATAATAAGGGGGGAAAAAGCACCATCTCCCTGTTAAAAATGTATGCCTTTTCAAATTAACTTCAGGTTTAGGCTACTTCTTGTTGCTCAGCAATGCCCTGCTAGGATAGAGAGGCCTTTGGTAGGTTTTTTTTTGTCTTCAAGAGACACATATTAATCTGTCTTCCTAATGCAAGACAAAATGAGCTCTTGCACAACCTTTTCTCTTCCTCTGAATCATCTGTGGTTCTGTGCCTTAACTACTATTTCAACATTCCTTCTGAAAAGTAGGCACTCCTTCCTTACTTAAATGAAGCTACACAACAATAAGGTTTCCCCTGCTCCTCATTTTTCTCATAGTTATGGAAGAGATATTTTAGTATCTTGGCTCACAATAAGAACATTTGTCCAGTTCTAACCTTTAATCCTGTCGTATAGTCTCTCTAATCTTAGAAGCAGACATTTTGCAAATCTTTCAGATTCTGTCCTCCTACACTCATAACCTGGCATTAGCTGTATTGAAATGATACAAGTCACACGTTGCTAACTTCAATTATCAAAAAAGCTAATCTATCTTTGGAGTAAATGCTATTTTTTGATTTCCACCCAAAAACTGTAAGAAAAAGATACAAGTAATTAAGGTAGTGGAACTTCTCCCAGGAAACACTTTTGAAAATGCCAATAATGCTTTGTTGACATTTTAAAGGGTAGTTTGTCAGTGGTAGGAAGCACTTGGCTCTTTAAAGCAGTTCTTGGCATGAAGGTCCCCATTTGTTTTGGCAACATTTCACACGATCACGTGATATCACACACAAAGAGTGTGTACAATACTTTGCACTTCCTGCACGTGGAAAAATATTCAAGCTTCCAAATAAAATGGATTTACAGAGTAACAATACTGTAATTTCCCTCCCACCCCCTCACATAGGAAGTGTTCATAGCCTAGTGACATATTAAGAATCATGTTCAAACTGCACTTTGATTTTGATACACTAGCAGATATATTAGGAATGTTGTAATTTTATTCTGTTCAGTCTTTCTGAAGTCTAAAGAATATTGGTAAGGAAGACAGGAAATTAAACATTTACATCCTTCTTCCCCCAATACTTCCTCCTAGTCTTACAAACCTGAATGTCAGAGCTCAAAGTCTTTACCCTTTCAAGTGAGGAAAATGTCATTTCATAGGCAATTCTTCGGCTTGGAAGAGTTGAAAATAAACAGGATTCTATAGGTTCAAGAGACCTTTTTGCTAGGTTCCCATCAGCTGAATTTAAGTAGATGGATCCTGCTGAATGAGTGGCTAAGGCTTCATTATGTAGCAATTTTCAGAAGCAGCCTTTTAGGCCCTGTGATAGGATTGATATCTTCAAACCAGTAGTATGATATTTCACATACAAACTCACTTTAATTAGCTTGATTTCTCTATGAAAACACCAGCCAGCTAGGAGAGAGTGAGACTAAATGATGGATATCATTAAATACCCTTCCTTAACTGTCCACATCACATCAGTACCCAAGTTATTCATGAACCAGTTTCTGAACAGCTCAGCATTTTCAGCTCAACTGATCAGTGCAACATCCTTTAAAACAGCCCCTTGCAAGCTGCAGTGTAGTTGAGCACCCAGGGACAGACAGACTGTCAGGACACTGAAGTCTGTGATCAATTGCCCTCAAGAACACATACAGAATAAAAGCCACAATACAGGACCATAAGGGACAGCAAGCTTGTCACAAAAAGGTTAAGACAACTGATGTGGGTATGGATGTCTTAAGGGCATTTCCCCTCCTGCACTGCTTTAGCTGATGCTATAAAAGCAATTCTTTCTTCTCCAAACCTTCACATCCATCTTTTCCATATCTACCTATGAACAACTAAATGAGGATCTGCATGGCCACTTCCACACCCAGAAGAAATTGCCTGCTTTCACACACTAAGCTCTTCTCAAAGGGGAAGGAAGTGCTAGTAGCCTATATGGTGAATACTTCAGAAACAAAGTAAAAGGTAAAGTAGGAAACAGAGGCACTGAGATCCCTTCTCAGCAGATCCCTACAGATCTGCTCTCAGGCTGCAAGGTGGACAAGACTTGCAGATGCTACAGTAAAAGCATGAGTACCTGCAATTATAAACTGGGCTGAAGCCATGTTGCAACCCCTGTCATGATTTCATCTGTTTTCTAGAATTGTGATGTCTGGTATGAAGACAATCACCATATAGAGCTACAGTTACAGGTCTCATCTAGCAACTGTGCAGCTGCTCTTCCACTCCAGTCTGTTACAGTTCAGTAGCAACAACTGCTGTAGCAAAAGCTGACCATGATTGCTCTGCACATAACCATGATCTTGTTTAGAGCTAAAAAGACAGATAATATGGTGGTTAAGGAAGATACTAGATCCCCTTTACTATGGGCTTCCCCTGTATGTTGAAAAAGCTGCGAGGAAGGTGAAAAGAAGATGAATTTCAGTTGTGTAGTATCTCCCTCCCTCCCCACCAAGCATTCAGAACTCATGTAAATGTTGCTCATCCTTGCAGAAGAGTTCTATAGTGGCTTATCTTTTCCCACTATATTAAATCAGTTAGGTTTATTCCAATTAGGTTAAAACCAGGCAGACGGGAGCCATTTTAAAATAGTTATCCTGTCCAGGAGTCAAATGTAAGACATTTTAGTACAGACTTTCTATATGGGAATTTCCAGTTACATCCTGAGGTGCTATGCACCAAAACAGTAATCATATAAACTACTTTAAAAACTGCTTCTCACATAGGAAAATGTCAGCCAAAATTCAGATCTTCAATTAGATCCTTCTGTGATTAATAATTTCATTATAACCCTGTATGTGATTTATAATATGCTCCAAATAAAGGCAAAGGACACTATACACTGATCCTTACCCCAGATATGAAGATATAGTCATACACACACTCCTGATGTATCACTCATCATGTACTTTTAAAGTCAGTTTTATCAGGTGCCATCTCTCAGCTCAAACAGCAATATAATCTGGTACATTAGGAATGGCTCATGTACACTTATGACATTAACAGCAGATTTCCTCAACTTTCTGTCGATGGATGCCAGGAAACAAACAAGCAGGAGCTGTTCTTGCATATGACTATTCAAGTCTAGCAGTGTCCTATTCCTAGAATTAGGATGCCAGCTAATAATTCAGCTTCAGCAGTGCCGTAGCTCATCCTCCAAGGCGTAGATTTTTGATTTTAAGTCTTTTAGTTCTCCTTGAATTTTACGTGTTAGTTTGTTTCCTTGGCGGACCTCACGTAGAATTGCAAGATCCTGGTCTGGTCCCAAATTCAAAGCCACCTAAAAACAAAAAGAAAAACAGATTAAGAAAAACAAAGCTGTACAGAGTACAATTTAGGGAGTATTATGGTAAGTATATGAGGGAGAGAACTCTAAAGGAGACCCTTTGTAGCCAGCAAAGAGGATGTGCAAGTTAACAGCACTAGGATAATGTGCATCACCAATAGAAAGGTGCTCCAGAACCAAAAATAAAGAACAAAGCTTTCATAACACTATGTTGTTGTATTATAGTACTAGCAAGGAAGAAATGTTAATAGAATATAACCATGTTGACTCATAGCCTGTTGACTCCTTTCTAGTTCCTGTGTTATTTAGAGACACACAAAAAGGGGCAAGTTAAAGTATTTATCAAGTAACTTGTATCTAGTTCTAAGTACCTCAGGAGATAAGATGACATTTTATCTTTTGCTATTTCAACTAGAGGTGTTCTAACTGCTGTGGCTGACCTGCTGCCCTCTGAACTGCACAGAATTCAAGAGCAGTTCTAGTCCAAAGCCTTGACTCAGGCAGTGCCTGCACTGAGCTGAACAAAGGCTGCTGGATAATCAGAATTCCTGATGGCAAGCTGGCCAGGGCTGACATTTCCTGTCACCCTGCAACTGGATAGAGCATGCCAGCCCAGCCACTTCCAAGGGCACAGCATTGGAAGCTGCTCAAAAATTCCTCTATTCTCTTGACCCACTATGGTTTCTTATTGTGCCATCATGTAGTTCTCAGTCAAAAATTTTAATATGCAAATCAGGAAGTTTAGTCATCTCGACCTCAAGTGAAGAGGAGGATTGAATGATCACTCTGGAGACTTCTTGCAAGTATTTTGTTCCCCTGCCCTCTTGTGGCTAACAGTGTTAAGAAATTGAGAATACAATGAAGAGCACACCCACAGATGTAAGACATACAAGTCTCCAGTAAAAGGCATCATATACACTTTTCCTCCCCTTTCATATACTGCTGTCAGTCCTTAAAGAATAAAGTTCAAAAACCCACAGGCCATTAAAAACAAAACAAAACAAATTGAAGCCTTTAATCAAAATAAATGCATTAGTCTGCATAAACTGAACTGTGCATCAAAAGTACAGGAAAAGAATGAATCAGTAGCACTGCCAGACTCCTGCAGAAGAGTCTAAGCTATGCCAAGATCATCCTCTCAAGCATATTATAGATAAATGTCTCATCCTTAACTCCAAGCAACATCAAGGCTGTGTCTTTCCCTCTAAGCTGTCCTGATGTTCATCTACACATCTGGAAGCTACTACAGAGAACACAGCTTCAATTTCCAGCCACTGCTCCTGCAGTGATTTTTGCAAAGTCACAAATGACATACTAAAGTAATAAACAGAGTATTCACAATACTTAAGACAATGATCAAGCTCTTACTGGAACAGAACGAAACACTATGGCTCTCTCAAAGAAAATAATCATTTTCCTTGCAGGATAAATTTCTGAATCAAACCACTGCCTTGCAATTTTGAGACAGCTAAGTCAGCTACAGGTATCACATAAGAACTTTTGAGAGTGGAAACAAAAATACACAGCTAAAGTATAGCAAGGACAGCTCTTGGTAAGCTTGATGTCTAATTGATAAACAAAGACAAATATTTTTTGCTTTGTAAAATACAGAGGAGGCAAGTTTTGTCAGATACTGATATTTAAAGGCACACTTAGAAAATGAATTGTTTCCTTAACCCTAGGGAATTAATTAAATACTGAGAATACATCTCTATAGGATAAGCCCACAACAGTCTGCCTCAGAAAGGCTTAGCTGTTACCTTATAAATCTTCTTCTCTACATCTTTCAGTTTCTGCTGAAGCTGTTTAATTTCATTCTTGAAGCCCTCTACTTCCATACTACGACGTTTCTCCAAGGCTTCACATCGCTGAGTCATCAGTTTCAGGCGTGTTCCCATCTTTTCTGAGCGTTCCTATGGAGATGAAAACTCAGTAGGCTATACAAAATAAATGCTGGAAGATCATCACACAGCCAGCAGACAATTACACACTAATTACCTTGAAGAGTTCTTTGCCAGCATCTCTCTCCTCACGGATCCTAGCCACCTCCCCTTCCAGGGAGACACACTGCTCTCTGTACATGTGTGACAGGTGTTTTTCCTGCACTAGCTTGTCTTGCAGTAACTAGGACATAGGAAGAACAGAAAAATTAACTGAAGATCGTGCTTACAAAACTTCCCCAGCCTTGGACAAGCAAGTGTGATAACACTGCCAATATGACAGGAAAATAAAAATTAACAACTAGAACTAGAGCCCCTAAGTATGTGAGGACAATATTCTAACATCAGTCCCATTACCAAAACCTTTGAATTAAGTTACCAGTTTTGTATGGCTGCTCATCATTAAAAATAACATTCAACTAATGCTGTAACTCCCCCTTCACAGCTGCTTGCCCAGTGCTGCATTTCAGAGGCATCTGAATTCAGGGGTAGATGGAAACAATTCCCTATTGCCTGTTCCCTTTCAAATTCCTTATTCTGATCTCCCAGCTTCACACTGGAAGTGTAGTGGAAGAAGAAGAAAAATTCAGACTGCTAGACAAGAGCTGGAAGACATCAATTGAGAGGACTCATTCTCCCCTGACAGCATCAAGGAAGATCCAGACACTGCATTCTAAGACCACTAGCTCACAGCATTTACAGGAACAGAGAGCCACGTGCAGTCAGCAGGTTAAAAACTGTTGGCCCCACTTATCACACAGCTTACGGAATTTGGGATTTTTTTCTGGGCATGAAAGAAACTGACAGTGACATGCTACCATAAATCCTAACTATACATTTTATCTGAAATTTGAAGGTAATGCTGATTTTGAAGCAGGAGGGGTTTTTTAGTTAGATTAGTGCCAACAATGTAACTTAAGGCAATCCAGTACAACTTCGAAACTGCTGCTAGTGACTGTGTATTGTGCCAAAGCCAAGGTGCTTCCAATTTTCTAGTCAAAAACTGTTGAAGAGCCTCTACCAAAGACAAAAAAAATTTACCTTTATTTCTCTGCTGTGGAGTTTTGAAGCTCCATCGCTTGCTTGAAGCATCTTCTTCAGCTCTCTCTGTTTCTTTTGTCCTGACTCTGTGCTGAAAGCAAGATGATCCAGCTCTTTGCCAAGTTTCCTCAACAGACTGTCCTTCTCTGCCATCCATGCTTTCTCATTGGCTCTGGCATCAAGCTTGAGCTGGAGAAAGTCCCGGGTACTCTCATATAAGAGATTTTGAGTCTTATGGAGCCTGCAAAAAGGGATCCCAGTGGAGTTAACTTCTTTCCTAGTGCCTACCTTAATTTCATCAGTCATCATTGCAAGTTGGAAGAAGCAGAGAAAACACATGGTCTAAATGTGAGTTTAACTCTTCTCATCTAATGAAAGAAGTGCTCTTCTTCCAATGTGAGAGAGGATTTTTAATAAGCAGATTATTCCACTCATCTTCCACACACACTACCAGATGGCTGCATAATTTGCTTTGCTGCCTGCTGCAGAAAGCAACACACTGAAAGTCATAACATTTCTATTGCTCCCTCTCTTCTCATCTGATGACTACATCATGGTCATGCTCTCACACTCACTTTTCTGTTACAGCTTTTATCTTGTCCTGGTCCTTCCGATGCCGGACCTCAGCTTCCTCCATCTGAATCCGCCTGTCCTCAAGCAGTGCCTCCACCTGTTCCTTGGTTAATCGTGTCTGTTCTTCTATCTGAGCTTGCAGGGCCTTCACCTGCATAAGCAAACAAAGACATTACAGAACAAGACCTCACACCAGCTCTGCTCCTGTTAAATTCCAAGATTTAGATCAAAAACTGTACCTGATAACACCTGTGGCAGTTCTAATTTCTCAATCTTTTGTTTAAATGCTAAATATTTCAAACAACTGAAGCATTTTTAAAAAAATCATGCTGTAGGCAAGAGAGGCATACTATAAGGAGCAACATTAGATTGTTAATATTTTTATGTTGTTAAGATTTAAATTGCACACATCTAACAAATCCTGTGGAATATGCAGAGACACTTCTGTACGTTTACTTGAACAAATAATATTAATAATAAAAAACAACAACCATCATCAATATCTGCTGTACAAGTTCGTCCACTATTTGCTTGATTCATCCCTCCTCATACTTTGCATACAGCTTCTGGCATCTTCCCCAGTTCATGATTCTGTACATTTTATCTTTCATTCTGTCATGCTACCTATACCTAAACTTTTATGGAAGTCTAGAAAAGGGAACATTTCATTGTATCAGTGCACCTTATGGAGCTGCCTAATAGTGTCTCAAACACATTGCTTTTGTCAGACTTCCACAAAACACCCAACCCTGCACATCTTCAGTGGGTTTAATGTAAATTCATATCTGCTATCAAATTATGGGAGATAACATCAATTACACATTCTATACTTAAGGACAACATATTTCAGTTGACATTACTGGAACATCTGCTTACATAAAGCTTCCAGAATCAGTTCTTAAATTTACATTCACAGCAAAGAAACAGCTAAGTAAACTGACAAAATGTAAATCCATAGTAAGATGCAGGGATTTATACAACCGGTACATCTACATCTTATCTTAAGCAGACAGAATTTTTTTTATCATAATTTTCTGCAAGCTAGCAATTATGTCCACCAGTTAGCAAATGTTTTTACCTGTAGTAGAAGCATGTCATCATCTTTTTGATACCTCTCAGAACTTCTTGATTTCTCTCCTTTTGCTGTTGGTTTTGAAGTGCTCTTCTCTGTACCTATTGAAGAAATTTAACTGAAGTAGGAAAGGATTTTCCAATGTACTTGCAGTACTTTTCCAAGCATGACATATTTGTGTTCTGGTGGGCCTACAGGAACAGCAGAAAGATTTCCACTGATACAGTCACAAGGACTTCTAGGATCTCTATCATACTGTAGTATTTAGGCATCCTCCTAATTTTGTTGGCATATACAGAAAGAAAACTTGACATGTTTTTTTAAAATAAATGATGAACAGGCAGATGCCACAGCTGCACAAACATCAAGGCTTGAATGAGTTTTTTGAGCTTGTTGGCTAATTTCAGTCAGTTTAATGAAACAATTATTTCAAAAGAGAAAATTAGTATGTAGGCATATGGACCCACACTACTGTCTGCAGGAAAGGCAAGCAGAACCTGACAGCTTGGAGCGGCTGTGGCAAAGGTGCCTGGCCAGTTGGTACCTGCACAGCTCCAGAACAGCCACATGAGAGTCATACAGCCTCCTCCTCAGCTGAGCACATCAGGGACACGAGAGCCAGCTAAGGCTATTTTAAAGGATGCTGAAGGGAAGCCAAGAGTACTGCATGGATATGGATATGTACAGATACATTCAGGGAACTTAATGGAGATTTACCAAAGCATTCACAGACAGGAATTATTTTGGCATACAGGAGACAAGACACACAAAAAAAGCAAGAGCTGAGCTGCTGTTACTCAGCTTGGTGTGGTACCTGTGCTAGAAGCACCATCTTGTTCCTGGGTCTCTGCTGGCCTTTGCAGAACAGTAACCTACAGAAACAAGACATCTGCACTGAGCATCTACTTCTCCGAAGGTGCAATGGTCAAGAACAAACCTTAAAAAGTTAAAATGAGATATCCAAAAGAACAGCATTACCTTAGTTCTACCACAAGACAAGGAAGACATTCACAAGTGTAATGCCCATGTTGAAAAGTTTCCTTTATCATGGATGAGTTTTGCCATTACTGCCTCTATATTTTTCACCAGAAAAAGTGGGAAGTAATTCTGCCTTTGATGGCTTCATTAGGATGAAAATCAGCACCCTCAGCAGGAAAAAGAGCATTTTGGAGACAAAGAGAAGAGGAAGGTGAAGATGATATTATTTCCTTCTTTTATACTCCTTCTTGTCTCAGCAAGACAGAGAAACATGAAGCTTCATTCATTAGCACATTCATTCAAGATACTGAACAAGCCTGAGATAAAAGCTAAGTGATAAAAATACTGAAACTCAACTGTTGAACTGAAACCCACCTAAAAAAAAAAAAAAGGAGGCCATGAAAGAGCAGGTTATAACCCCAATGCTTATCTTTAGGTTGATATTACATAATAGGCTTAATTTTAGAGCTACCCTAAACCAGGAATTTTAAAGCTTTTGCAAGATTTTTGAAGAGCTTGAGCAGTGCAGAGCAACCACGAACAATGCAGCATATTTCAGCCTTTTTCTGCACCTTATTCCAAAATAAATCCTATATTCCTGTCATAGTCTCCGTATATCCACATCACTCATGACTTTCCTGATTAGGTTCAGCTACATTGCACATCATATGTACTGCCATTTAAACAATTCAACATCACTTCTGAAATACACAACACAATGTTGTCTAGAGTGGATGGTTCTTCAGCAATCTTCAGCCCAGGAAACTGCTGCAGCAACCTTGACACATTCTTCTTTACTGAAGCTCTAAGAGACAGGCATTCTGAGATAGCTGAACTTCAAACACTGTGCCTGGTCATTTCCTGCACTTTTTTTTCCTTTTTGTGGTGTTCTTGCCACCTTCCTGACAACCATTTGCCAGATGACTTCAGACTCCTATCTGAGATTTCAGAGGCTGAGCTGGAGGTATGTTTTGAAGGCAGAAGGAGGCTGATGCTAAGGCTGATGCACACCTACTTCACCTACTTTCAGTGTGCTTGTCCTTACTTACCTTTATACTACAGCATTTATACTAAAACCTGATGTTGCTACAGACCCCTCTTGCTTTGGGCTCATTTAGCAACCTTTGACTTGTGGGACAGATCTGGGATACAGACACTCATGTTAAAATCCAAAGAGGAGATCTACAGAAAAATGGAACTTGCCTTATGTGGAGGCTCCTTATGAAAATATGTAACTTCTCCTTCATCTGCTCCCAATATAGCCAGGAGTTGTTGGATTTTTTTTCTGTCCTCCAATTCCCTGGAATACAAAGGAAGTGGTCAGCAGATTTTTTAAAAAAATACATCACGACATTGTGACACATTGTCCTTTTACTCTACCTGTTGATGCTTGCAAGTTTTCCAACCTGTTGCAGTTCCTGAGAACATTGCTTTAAAAACAAGCTCCCAAAGACATTCCTGATGTTGCCAATACAAGAACACCACCAGTTTTGCTGAGATTGGAGAGCATTTCTCTTTTCAAGTGTGACAATACTATGTAGGCTGATACAATAGCACATGGTGAAAAGAATTTGCATTAAGAGTTATGAACTACCTAAAGTTCTCTCAGATTGTAAGTGTCCATCATTTTTAAATCAGACTACATTAAGGGCTGTATCAAACTTTTTATCCCACTCCTGAGAAGTGTCAAAGCACACCAACACATGCTTTGACTTAAGTTCTTAAATCTTGAATGAATAAATTCATGCTGGAGCACAGAAAGAGTGAGGAGGAAGAAGTACAATATGTAATGAATTGACCACAACCCCCATTCCCTCCCACCCTGTGCTCCTCAGGAGGAGGAGGCAGAAAATTCATGAGTTGAGTGAAGTTGAGCTGGGAGAAGAGAGGTGTGGGGGAAAGGTATTTTAAGATCTGTGTTTATTTCTTATTATCCTACTCTGATTTCATAGAATGGTTTGAGTTGGAAGGGGCCTTAGAGATCATCTAGTTTCAAGTCCCTTGCCACAGGCAGGGAGCCTTCCACTAGACCAGGTTTCTCACAGACCCATCCAACCTGGCCTTGAACACTCTCAGGGATGGGGCATCCACAGCTCCTCTTGGCAACCTGTTCCAGTGGCTCACCATCCTCATAGTGAAGAATTTCCTGCCAACAACTAATCTAAATCCACCCTCTTTCAGTTAAAGCCATCCCACTCATCCTGTCACTACATGCTCCAGTAGTAGTCCCTCTCCAGCTCTCTTGTAAGCCCTCCAAGTGCTAGAAGGCTGCTATAAGGGCTCCCTGGAGCCTTCTCTTCTTGAGGCTGAACAGCCTCTATTCTCTCAGCCTGTCTTTGTAAGACAGAGGCTCCAGCCCTCTGGTCATTTAATTGTTAATAATTTCCCCCAGTCAAGTCTGTTTTGTCTGTGATGGTAACTGGTGAATGATCTCTGTCCTTATCTTGACCCATGAGTCTCTTCCTGTATTTTCTCTCCCCTGTCCAGCAGAGGAGGTGAGTGACAAAAGATGCCTTGGTATGCCTCCATATGCCTTGGTCTTGGTGGGCAGCTGGCATCCAGCCAAGGTCAACCCACCAGAGATGGCTTCAATCAAAACTTCACATTCAAAGTGGTAACACACAATTCAAATCTAAACCAACATTCAATTTCTGCTCTTCCTTCTACTACCAGAATAGGAGGAATAATAAGTGGAAACATTTAGCAGCCCAACAGATTCACTGGTATGGTTTCATAGGAAGCGTGGAATAATTGCTACTCTGAGGACTGCAGGTCTGGCTGAGAACACAGTGCACAAATTGCTGCTGGCAGTGCCTCAGCCCCCACACTAGACAGCCCACCTGAGTTTCAGACGGTCATTCTCCGAGTACAGGCGAAGGACTTGCTCCTTCTCCTGGAACAGGTACACCTGCATGTCACTCAAAGCCTTCTGCAGCTCTGCAATCTCCTCTTCCAAGTTGCGGATTTCCCAATGCAACTGGTGCTGAGTGGAGAGAACAAGGTACTTGAAATGAAACAGAGCACTGGACAACACTTACAAACTTCAAACTGCTTGTGCTCTGAGTCTGGAACCAGGACAGAACAGCCAGCTCAAGAACTATTTTATTCTCCGATAACATTTGACCAGATGAGGGCAGTATTGGAAAAATTATTTAAAAATGCTTCAGCTGGTAGTTCAGAGCCCTGAGAATCACTGTCACTACACACACTGTCACCAACACAATAAGGCCTCAGCTTGGGTCTCCAGTTTCCAGTGGTTGCATTTCCACACTGGTGGTCAGAGCAGGTCTGGGGAGTCTGACATCAACAAACACCTAGCAAAGCCTCTAACAGCATTTAATTTTGAAATAAATCACCAAAGAACACACATTAAAATATGTGTATGGTTTAGCAGTGAGAAATCCAGCTAGTTACTATGTTTCATTTTTTCTACCTGGTATAGGATGCTACCAACCACTCCTGTATGAAAAAAAAGCATTATTTTGCAACCTGCCCCTCTTTTTCCCACATGACAGTAAGATGTACAGTACATTCTTCCCCAAGGACTTTCAGGCTGCCTCAAGCATGGCCAGTGCTTGAGGAGGCACCTCCATCACCTCAGAAGTGACTGTTTTATTCCCAAAGAACCATCCACAACTACAAAGATGACTGCTAGGCAGACACATGCTATAGCCCATATCAGGGCACTGCACTTAAAGAATATCCTGCAGACATTCTTTAAGACTTCTTCCTCTTAAAAGGCAAATTTTTAAATTTCTGCTTAACAGCTTATGGCCAAGATTATGAATTCCACTGCAGTAAATACAAATTATATCCATACATCAAAGCCTATTAAATTTGGACAAAAGAACATTCCTTCAATACAAGAAGTAAGGGAAAGAAGCTGGACAACATGGGAAATGAGCAGCTAAACTCAGGCCTAAATATATATTTAAAAAAAAAGAAAAAAAAGGGCAAAATTCCCACTGTGAAGATATAACCAAGCCATAATGACTTTTGAGGCAAGTTTCTGTTTGATTTGACAGAGGACAGACAGCTAGATTTTAAAATCAACCACCAAAATCTACTTATTTCTTCCTAGCTCTACCATGTTGCTGGTAAATCCCAAGACTTCTGTGCTGAGTTTTCAACTAAAACTACTAAGTTTGTGAATGTAGTCCATCATTGTTCAAAAACTCATTTCCTCACCTGCTCCTCATAGGTTTGCTTGTATTTCTCCAGCCTTTTTACCAATTCCTCATGTTCCTCATCGAAGTCAGCAATCTTCCTGCGGTAATATTCCAGGAGCTCATGGGAGGGGTTCAGATGGGCCAAGCGCTCACTGATTGATGGCAGAGGAGTAAAGTCCTCCTGACTTGGAGACCGGGACTCACCAGATCTGGAGGAGGCACGGGGGGTTGGCACCCTGGACAGAAAGAGTCTCTGATGATGTGTAAGCCTCAGACAGGAAAATTAAAACACTTTCTAAAGTAGCTAAAAAGATTTTAAATTTTTACACAGATTCAGTTTAAAACACAGATTAGCTTGACTGTTCTCTAGGTATTAACAGGAGATAACAGCATTTAGGAGAACCAAGTGATAAAGAGCAGCTTGCAGGTGTATTGTACTGTGGAGGAGGGCCCAACTGATGGAAAAGATAAAAAAAGATGTTATGGAAGCAAAGCCTCATACATTATTTGGGGAGGATAACTATGAAAAGAGGAGAAAAAGAACAGAAGGACAGAAGTCAGGGGATAAAAAGTCCATTGCTGTTCAATTAGAAGCAGCAGCCACTGTGAAATAAACAGGAAAATATAATCTGTGACAGTCCCTATCAGACACCCAGACAGAAAAACATTTTCTAAAGACAGACTACTGAATGAAGATGATAATTCAGGCTAGCTAATGCACCAGCCATTATAATTTAAGGTGTAGGTCTAGGAATCTATGTGCTTTCCTTTCTGGTGTACTTGATGTTCTTATCCACATAGCTCGTCCACCCTCAACACTGAAATAGAAGCTGCCAAGTTCTTCAATCTTATGTTAAAGTGCTACATGGAAAGCAAGTCAATGTTATATAAACCAAATCAAGGATATATATAATTACATACTGTATTTTTCCTCAAAACAATATTTAGTGTATTCAAACATTTAATCTGTTCAAACAAGCAGCAAATTTGCAAATAGAGCTGCAGAGTTAAAAAAAAAAAACCTTAGGGTTCTTTCCATTATATACATTGATATAACAAACTTTTTTTTGTAAACGATACTATGAATAACAGAAGCTAAGAAGCCTCTTGACTAAAAAGCTGCTTAGTGAAAACACAGTTCAGCATCTGGTCGTGGAGAATCAGGAATTTTGATGAAAAAGTGATTTGGTAGGTGACACTGAGGCAATGGTGACTTTATGGAGCCACTCACTAAAGCTGCTTGGATCAGAACCCCAGTGCACATCCATGAAAACTCTGGGCACTGCAGGGAAGCATTAAATATGCAAAAGTGTAAGAATTGCGTGCAGGAACTTGCTGTAGGACCAGAAACTCCTTAAACAATACACTTAGAGAAACAGCACCAGAAAGGAAGAGGTAACCCAGGCACAAGGTGAGCGTTTAACCGCTGAAGAGCAGCAGAAACTGAAAGATGGAAGAACAAGGATGCACAGCAGGTACAAAAGGGACCCTACGGCAAACCAGTCTACCAGGCAGTAAGGAAAGGGCTCCGGGAGCCGCGGTGTCCCGGCGGCAGCAGCAGCAGCCCTCACACTCACTACCTTGTGCAGCGCGGGCTCTCCGCAGCGCGGTCCGCTCCGCTCATCGTGCCCCTGCGGAGAGCCGGGCTTTCCGTGGGTGGGGGAGAGCGGCTTCGGGCACCCCGGCAGGTAGGTGGATGGGTGAAGGGGGGTGCCCGGCGGGAGCCCCGCTGGAAAAGCCCCGGGATAGAGGTCCCGGGACGGGGGTCCCACCGCCGCCTCCGCACGGCCCCAGCGCCCCAACGGCCAAGCAACGGCCACACCCGCCCCGCCGCGGCTTAAACGGCGCAACGGCCCGCCCCCGCGGCCTCCTCCAATCACAGACAGGCTTTCATGCGCGGCCGGTAGCCTGCGCCAATCAGCGCTCGCGACACGTGCGGCGGCGGTTCCGCGCCGGCGCGTCTGGGAGTTGTAGTGCTGGGGTGGCCGAGGGCTTGTGGCGGAGCGTCGGGCCTGTGCTTATGGACCCGTGTTTGTGAGGGCAGCGATTCGGGCTACGGGCAAAATAAAGGCAACCTTTATCCACACCAGCAAAACACGCCATGCAAAACGCCCCTATTCCTTTGAAAGTGACCTGGCATTCGGGAGCAGCCACAAGAAGTTACTGGCACAAATTCTAGCTGAATTGAATGTGTTCTTTAGGTCATCCCGGTGCCTTTTAGCCTCCTCATCCTCCTCATGAATCCCCAGTAGTACCTAGTAATAGTGTCGCCATTTATGCACCAAACGATTTCCTAATTTATTAAGTGTGCTGGACAAAAAACAATTTGCTCAGCAATAGGCCAGGGTTCTCTTTTCCTTGAGACTTTGTTTAAAAGACATGGACTTTCTGTATGACAAGAAAAAAAAAAAAGGCTTATTTACATTTACGAAACCATGAGGTTCTTCCCCATCATAATTTGCAGCTTCCTTGTGAGGGGAAGAGGAGGGGCAGGCATTTATCTCTTTTTGGTGACAATGACAGGACCCAAGGGAATGGCCTGAAGCTGTGCCAGGGCAGGTTTAGGTTGGATATTATAAAAAGGTTTTACCCCCAGAGGGTGGTTGGGCACTGGAACAGCTCCCCAGGACAGTGGGCACAGCACCAGCCTGCCAGAGCTGAAGGAGCATTTGGATAATGCTGTCAGGCACACGGTGTGACTCTTGGGGGGTCCTGGGCAGGGCCAGGAGTTGGACTCGATGATCCTTGTGGGTCCCTTCCAAATCAGAATATTCTGTGTCTCTGTGATTCTTCTTCAAATCAATTTTTTCATGAAATAGAGAAAATAGCAGGGTAGATCATTTCTCTTGGCAAAGTCCAGAAGAAAGGCTGCTGTTAGGGACTGGCCCTGATGAGCCTTCTTGGTTGGTCCCTTCCAGCTTAGGATATTTGTGATTCCCCGGGGTAGACAGGGGGCTCTCCCCACTCTCACAGAGCAGCTGCATACATTGTACGAGGGGCTGAAATCTTCTCTCAGGGAAACAATAAGTAACCCCAGATAACCAAGGAGAATAAAAACTGACATGGAGTACACATGGACAGGTGTTTTAAAGGCCAACAGCCCCAAAATCAGCAGGTAATAGAGAAAAGCTTAAAATTCTCTTTTAAAAAGGATCCCTTGCAAGGACTGATAAGATGAGAAAAATGCCCCCTCGGGTTATATAGGATATTTAGGTTTTGCTGTTAAGAAAACCTGCAACATTCTCAGCATTGCCTCCCAGAGACCTCCAGAAGCCTAAACATATTAACACAAAACCAAAACAACCTTGAAGAGTCTACAGGGAAACCAGCAAAAGACTGGATCTCAAAACAAAGCTTTTGAGCACGGAGATTTTTCCCTCTGGTATTCCTGGCTAAATCATTGCTTATCTTAGAAATTGGGTACGTGGTGATTCTGCTGTTGGCAATACAAGACACATGTGTTTCCTCAAAAGAATCTGGTAGAGCTCATCAGAAGAGAGACACAACCAAATAATAAAAGGAAAAAAAAGTGGAAGGAACTTGTAGAAATATATAATTTCTAGATGCTAATAAGGAAACATCTGCATCCCACACGCTTATATAGTCCTACATAAAATTATCAAGTGTCCATGTCCGAATCCCCCTATGAAATGCAAGAATACTTAGCAACAACACAATAACCTCAATTTGCTCAATGTTTTATAAGATCAGTTTGGTCTTACATCTAACTTCTGTCAAAATTAGTCGTTTACATTGGAGGTGTGTTTCCCACACGTAAAATGTGGGTGACACCTCTTCAATCTGGCAGGGAAGTGATGCAGATAAATGTTTTGATCTGCGTGCAGCAGATCCTGTAAAGCCTCCTGGTAATGGGAGGAGGGAATTAACTTTTTCTGAGGCTGAAATAGAACACCAGCACGGAGATTTGAATAATCAGTAAGAATAAAGTGAAACGTGGCATTTGGTAGACGCTGAAGGCACAGTTCTGGTTAAACCCAAAAAGACATACAATTGACTTTGGAAGACTGTGTTGCAATGGACAGGTAAAAGATACAGATCTCTCTGTGACCACTGACAGGACCCGAGGGAACGGCCTGAAGCTGTGCCAGGGCAGGTTTAGGTTGGATATTATAAAAAGGTTTTACCCCCAGAGGGTGGTTGGGCACTGGAACAGCTCCCCAGGGCAGTGGGCACAGCACCCGCCTGCCAGAGCTCAAGGAGTGTTTGGACAGTGCTCTCGGGCACACGGTGTGACTCTTGGGGTGGCCTGGGCAGGGCCAGCAGTCGGACTCTGTGACACTTGTGGCTCTCTGCCCCATTCCGACACTTCCCTTCGTTACCGTCGCTGCTGAGGGCAGGACGGGGCGGGGCCTGCGATGGGGCGTGGCCCCGGAGGGGGCGTGGCCTCCAGCGGCGCTCCTGACGTCCGGCACAGACAATGGGCGACGCGGCCCCGCGGAACGGGAAGTGAATGGCTTGGACTTCGTCGCACATTCCTCCGCGGCGGAAGTGGTGGTGGCCCCGCCCTCCCCGGTCCCCGGTCCCTCCTGCCCCGGCGCAGTGCCCTGAGGGGCGGCGGGCGGGGCGGATTTGCTCTGAGATCTGTCGCGAGGGCGTCCCCGGGAGCGGCAGACGCGGCAGCCACGTCTCCAGAAGAAGCGCGGTGGAGGGACTACTTTTTGGATCGGAAGGCAACGTGCGAAAACTTCCGGGGAGGTCTTAGAAAGGCGCGTCACTTCCGGCGGGCCGGGACGCGAGGAGCGGGGCTCGGGCGGGGGCAGTGGTCCCGGCCGGGACAGCGACANGGCCGAGTTCGTGCCGCCGCCCGAGTGCCCCGTGTTCGAGCCCAGCTGGGAGGAGTTCAGCGACCCGCTCGGCTTCATCGGCCGCATCCGCGGCCTGGCCGAGAAAACCGGCATCTGCAAGATCCGGCCCCCCAAGGTACCGCCCGCCTTGGCGGCTGCGCCCGGGGGGGCCCCGGGCTGCGCCGGGCGGTCTGAGAGCGGCCGGGCCTTCGGTGGCCGGGCGGAGGACGTGAGGAGCTGGGCAGGCCGTTCCCCCGCGCTCCGCACTCGCTCGGGGTTTCGTGTGTCGCTTTCCGTAGGCCGCGGTGTCCGTGCCAGGGACGCCGAGGAACCTGTAGAATCTTTGACCTCCGAGCGGGGCTTTGTAGAGGCTGCTTTGGAGCAGCTGAGAAGCGAATAGTGCATGGCGCTGCCCGGGACTTCATGCTATTTTTACTTCCAAAACGCCAGCAGTCGGCTTGTGAAACTGGGGAAGGCTTTGTAGGTGAAATCGGGCGTTTGCTCCGGGCGGGGAAGAGGGAGAAGGAAGGGTGTTTGCTCGTTATGGATCGTTGTTCATAAACACAATTTTTAGACTGTTAGGAGGAGGACGGCCAAACCTGTACGGGCATTAGGTTTGTGCACAGCTCTTCAGCAGGCAGCAGCTTAATCTCTCCGACGGCTTGGTCGTTACTTAGGGTCACCTGCCCAGTGACCTGGCAGGGCAGGTCATCGCAGGGAGAACGTCAGGCAGCTTGGCAAAAGGCACTTACATCAGTGAGTTATTACAGTGCAAATAAACTTCAAATGCAGCTGTTAATAAGAGACTTGAAAACAGTGAGGGAGGTAAAAGCCTGAAAAGAAATTGTGTAACTGAGAACAGTGTGGGTATGGGGGTTGCTGATTGGATTTCGTGGTTCTTTCTCTCCTGACCTGTTTTGGTTCCCGGAATGTGTTTAGTTAGTTTAATGACCTGGTGAAAACTTGACCTCCAAGGGGCTGCCCTTTCTAAAATAAACTGCATAGCTCAGGTTGAGAGGCCACAAGGAACAGATCCAGATCCTGTTCATTGAGGATAACTGGAACTTTCCTGGCTGTTGGATGCATTTGTGTTTCTGTGAGACTGCTGAGCTGCTTGCCTGGCAGGGTTTCACAGGACGCACGTGTTGGGTTGATTTGCAACCTGCAATAATTGCTAAATCAGACATTTCATACTACCCTGACTGATTAATTGCTGTTTTCTATTATTAGAAGTTGTAAATATTTAAGGTTGTGCCTTAAATATTTACAAGGCCTTTACGTGCTGCAGCAGATTGTGTGGCTTGTCCACCTGTAATGGCGTGTCATTCTTCTGGTGTGGTCACTGCCAGGTGGACGATCTGCTGTAACCAAAGCTTTGGTCAAAAGTGCTAAAAAGCTGAATTACTTGTTTTGATATTGTAACATGGTTTTGAGAGATGGGGCTGGGAGGCACTTGTGTTTGCACCAACCCCTGACAGTGCTGAGAAAGTCATTATTTATGGCTCCATTTCTGTTAAAGAACTGGGCTCCCGACTCGTGGTCTTGTCTTTATTGAAATGACTGTAGACAAGCAGAAAACCATTAGATGTGCTATGATGTGCCTGATTTTGTTTTTGTTGCTGTTGATACTGAAGACTTTTCAGTGTGCAGGATATATGGATTCTTTATTTAAAGTAAATAAATAACCAACCAGCTACAGAGTGTATCTCATGTTTAAGCTTAGCATGAGGTAATGCATACTGAGATGCTTTGAACCTTATTTTCTTTGACATTTTTGAATCTGTGAGGATCTTTCTTCAGACTAAAATGTGGTGGGAGGAACATTGTTGTATAAGCACAAAAATGTCTTAAAATTGGAAAATGATATCACCGGTTGTTCTTAGAAACTAATTTACTATTGGAAGCTTGTTTACTCAGGCATTGTTAGGGTGTTTGGTTTTGTGCATTTTTCAGAGAAGTTTCTGGAAGCAGTAAAATGTCTTTCTGTCTCTGTTTAGGACTGGCAGCCTCCATTTGCATGTGAAGTACAAAGTTTTCGTTTCACTCCACGAATTCAGCGCCTGAATGAACTGGAGGTGAGCTTTTCCACTGTTGATATAATTTTGTGTTTGCACTGAAAGAAAGAGGTCTCCCTGCTTGAGATTTGCATCTTGGCAGGTTTCTGGATGGGGGACACTTCAGAAGCCCATAGACCACATCAGTGTTTATACTTGGCAGTGGCAGAGTTTGTATAAGATAACTCTCCCTCGCTTTGAGAAAAATCTGGTTTTTATTTTATTACCCAAAATAACCACAGGAGTTTTTCACATTCACCTGGTAGTGTCTAGAATGAATTCCAAATATCATGTGTGTAGTAAGAGCAGTCAATGTCTAGCCTTCGTAGCTCCACAGGCAATGATTTTGTCCTGCTAAAGTATTTCCTGCTGCTCTGATGCCTCTGGTTACCTCATACTGTCGTGACAATGCCTTTTAAGCCTTAAAATTATTTTTTATAGGCTTATAATAGCTGGTTAATTTTATGATTTAAAAACTTATGTGAGCTGTCTTGAAAGCAGTATGACCTCCATTCTGTCCTGGTTTTTCCTTTTCTCTGTAACATTTCTCAAAGCCTTGCTTTGTTCACATACCAAAATGTCATTTGGCTTGTAAATGGGTCTCCTTATGGAAAGTGATTTGGGTACTCCAGAGAAGAGGCCCTTTGTGTGGATAAGGCATATATAAAAACTGGTAATATATAAAAACTGGCATATATAAAAACTTGGTAATTCCCCATCTCCCCACAAATAATTGTCCTGTTCACACATGACACCACTGTGTCCAGTCTTAACTTCTTTTTGCCAGGGCTGGGATTAAATGCTCGAGATGATATTTCTTGGTATTTGGACTGAGATGTTTATTAGTTCTTATCTATGTTACAGTCTCACAAGCTGTGAGTTCTAGAGCACTTCACTCTAACAAACTAAAAAAATGGAGCTGTATCTCTCTCTCTACAAGGCCTTTTAATTGCTAATTAAGAAATGGCACTTAAATTATTTTTACTTTTAACCTAATAACCAACCACCTGTGGCCCGCAATGTGGACTTTTTTATCTAATTACACAATACCCCCCAAAAGAAAAAGAACTAGCCTCCACCCTAAAACCTCTACCTTGCTTTTTATATATTACTGTATTCTAAAAATTTAAATTCTAAATTTTCTCCCATGTGATATTACACACTTTCATTCAAACTACACACCCATAATCTTAGTTTTATCAGTCTGTTTGGGAAGCCTTCTCCACAGCCTCAGGTCAAATGCAGTGTTCTCTTGGGGGTCACAGTTAATAATTGTTCTTGTGTTTCTCCCTGGAATGCTGATTATTTCATAAGCATGCATTTTACTTTCAGACCAAGAAATTATTTGGTAGGAATTTAATTTCTAGTGTCTTGAATGCAGAGAGAAAAGCATATATAAGTTTCTTTTTGTAAAGTCTTTCTTTTTAACAATATTGCTATTTTTAGGGGTTTTTTTACCTGACAAAGAAATGCCTCCCCAGGCAAGCTGCATGTTGAAAATGGAAACACTATAAAAACTTAACTTGTTTTCTCTCAGGACTGTAAGATTTTGTCACGTTTGGTTTTGAACATACGAGATTGTCTACCTTTACTGATTCCAGGCAATGACAAGAGTGAAACTGGACTTCTTGGATCAGTTAGCAAAATTTTGGGAACTCCAAGGATCCAATTTAAAAATCCCTGTGGTCGAGAGAAAAATACTGGATCTCTATGGTCTGAGCAAGGTAAGTATTTGTAGGCCTTAGGCAGACAGGGATTTCAGTTTTCATTCAAGCTCAAGAAGCCAAGCAAGAGGAAGGGCTTGTTACAGCCAAGTACAGCACTACAGCAGTACAGGGCAAAGTTACAGCACTAATCTCATTAATCTGGAGATTAAATAAGTGGGAAAAATACAGTGAAAAAACATTTCTAATTTGAATGTTTATGGCAGACGTGTCACAGTGTAATTAAATTAGTTACCTTTGGTTGGACTGGTTGGATTCCATACAGCAGGTATTTATTACTTTGTACAGCTTGAATGTCCTGATGTCAGCTGGCCACTTGATTTTTAGTTCTGCATTTTTACATGTGGTGGAGCTGCAGGAGTTTGAGGTCTTCTTTGGGAAGGCAGCAGGATGCCTGTGTGCATTTCAGCTCTGATCAACAATTCTGTAATGAATTGTTGCAATTTCTCCTTCCTCTCTTCCAGCAGAGGTTTTTATAAACACGTATCTTTGAAAATATATAATGTCAACTCCAGGAATACTTACTTTAATTTCCAAAACAGACTTGGCTTAAAGCTGGCTAGAAATAAATATTTCCATAGTTATGTTTGGTGAACACACCAAACTTCTTTCAAAGTTTACGCACAAGTCTCTGTTGGAATTTGGTTTTGCACTGGCAAAATATATGTACCATTATAGACCTACCTGATAATAAATATAAAGAGGTAGATTTCTTCTTGCAGGGAAAAGACCCTAGTGCTTCTAGGTTAAAGCATCAGTTTCCATTCCCCATCAAGATTTATTTCTCTTAGGTAAGTAAAAATGTAAAGGCCTGAGTATATTTTTGTTTTAAAGAAAGTCAAGTATTTTGGAAAGTCTGGAAGGGCTGATAAAATGCAGAGAAAAACTGATAAAATGTCTTCCAGTGTTTTTTTTCTTTTTGTGTCTATGGTGGCTTACTGGGATATGCAGAATATTAGAGAGGTACTGGAAAATATCTGGGTCACTGTAGTGAGCTGGAACATTTCAGTTGGCTTAGGTTGGCAGTTCTGAGTTGATTTGGTTTGTTACTGGCTTCTTTAGCTGTTGTTCATGCATAGATAATTTTAGAAAACAAGTTTTCCTGGAAATTTTAAAGATAAGTTGAAATTTAGGACAAGTTTCATTTTAAAAGGCTTTTCTAGAGCTTTTCTGTAAATAAGAGGAAAATTAATGATCAATAATATTATTGTTTTATTTAAGTGTAACTGTGTGATTATAGGAGAAACCAGAATTAACAAATTTACTTGTTACTGTCACAGACTTCTCAGTTTACCTCAGCCTCACAAGCAAACCATAAATTTCACTTCAGTAACAAAATGTTTTTGCCTTGAGGTTTCTAACAGTATGTGAAACATTAAACTTGAAATTTAGTCCTCGGCTGTAAAGAAATGCAATGCAAAACTACACTCCTGTAAAAATGATACTAGTCTTACAATAATATAAATGGAATTATAATCCATTTGTGTTTTAAGTTGCTTGGCAGTGAAACCGTAAAAGGAATGGAGGCAGTGGAAATGTGGCCTGTGTGTCGGAGGAAGCAACTCATATGCTGTTATATTGGTTGCAGGAAAATGGTCTTGTTTTTAATTGTATATACATATAGATGTAAGCAGTGATAGTTCTGTATGGGAATTACTGATCTGAAACCAATTGAAGTCATGTGTAGTAACTGGACTGAGTTGGAAGGTAAATTTCCTTTTCCCTCTTTTTATAGTAGTCTCTCTTCCCTTCAGTTTTGTGAGAGTTTTGAGCTCCAACACTCCTTTCTACCTGGAGTCTGTTAAAATGGGCTTTATTGCTGACCAGGCTTGTGTTTTACAACAGAGTACAAGTCTGGTGAGGGTTAACTTTTCAGTTTGTTCTTCTGGTAGGTTTTGTATCTTTTCCAGCACATGATAAACCTTAACTGTTGGACTCCTCCTGTCACAGACAGCATGCAATTTACGTTTGCTAGTAAATTAAAAATCACATTAAATATATGTAGCAATAAGAATAAGCAAGTGCTTTGTTATTAAAGGATTAGTCTTTCAGGAAACTAAAGCTAATTTCAGGATTCTGTCACTTTTCATGGAACCTTTTAACATTTGGTTGGTTTAATTGATTCTTGCTTTACACAAGCTGGTGAGAGCAGCTCAAAACCCTTAACTTTTTATTTATTTCAGATTGTTGCCAACAAAGGAGGCTTTGAAGTAGTGACCAAAGAGAAGAAATGGTCTAAAGTGGCGAGTCGGCTTGGCTACCTGCCAGGGAAAGGCACGGGGTCATTGCTCAAGTCTCACTATGAACGGATCCTGTATCCCTATGAGCTCTTCCAGTCCGGGGTCAGCCTCATGGTGAGATGCTTGTCTTTCACACTATGAGGAGGGTGCCCAAAAGGCACACAGAGTGCTGTGTTACTCCATGTGAAACTGGGACATGGGGTCAGTGCTGTTAGAAGCTCCAGCTGTGCCAACAGAGCTAGAACCACCCTCATAGTTACCTGTGACAGAATAGTGCTAGAAGTTGTAACATGACCTTGTGTAGTTATTTTCTGGTATTTCTTTATAGGACTGAAGTCAACTGTGTTGGGAAGGAAAACAAGGCAAAAGATTATATGCTTAATTAGAAATGTTTATTTTTCTCTTGATAACCTGGTAGCTGGGATTCAGTTTTCTTATTTGAAGGGTGAATGAATTAATTGACCTTTTTTCCAAATGGTGTATGTAATGCTGTGTGACTTCACTCGTCCTGTTTCTTAGCAAATGGAATGATTCATAGGCTCTGGAATGATTACCACTGCCTGACCAACAGTGTCCTGTGCTCTCCTCCTCTAGGGCATCCAAAAGCCTAACTTGGATCTTAAGGAAAAAGTGGAGGCTGAGGACCTCAGTTCAGATGCCCAAGCTTCCCCAAAGCAGGCTTCAAGGATGAATGTTATGCTGAAGAGAACCAGGCGTGTCAAATCCCAGGTATTCCTGCTGATCAGCTCTTACAGACAGAGAATGCTTATTTCTCCCACCAGTGCAGCAGCCTTTGGCTGTGGGAACCTGCTCAGAAGCACCATTGGGAAGCACTCTTCATTTAACTAAAATCCAGAGAAGTAACTCTCAGTTTGTAACTCTGAGATCTGGTTTGATACAGCATATACACTGTTTGTGTCAAAACTTCTAAAAGTTGCTTTTTTTTTACTGACAAGTGATCTAAGTACATTGGTAATGAATGTATCTGTGAAAACAAGACAGGAAGCTGTTTGTGACTTGATGTTAAAGATTCTGCTTGTGCAAAGTTCTAGAACTTTTTGAAACCTTTTTAAAATATACCTCTTAATGACATAAATGCAAATACATGTAAGTAATGGTTAATTGCATGTGGGACTAACTGTCTCAAGCTGGGCAGGCAGTTCTTCTGAAGAACTGAAACAGATGTGTGAGGAGATGATCAGTGATGGCTGGAATTGTGTAGGAGTTCTACAGTCTTTCTGCTGAAAAGCAGTTTCCTTCCTTCTGAATTATTGGTATTGTAGGAATTTCTGGTATTCCAGTAGGTGATATTAACTCCTGGGAGGTACCCCTGAGATAATCTGAGTTCAGAGTGAATCACCACCATTTAAAATTGCTGTCTTACTGAAAATAATTGTAGGGTATTGCCCTGATGCACTATTTAAATCAGGCCTTCCCCTTCTGACAGATACTCCTTGCAGGCAGCATCCTGGAGCTTTTCACATGGAGTCTGGTGGCTCTCTGCTGGCTCATCAGCAGACGTGGGCGAAAGCTGGATTTATATGCAACCAGCTTCCTACTTGCTTCATACTATTCTAGACTTAGCTCCAGCACCACAAGTTTTTTTCAAATGCTCTTTAGCTGCTTTTTTTTTTTAACAATGCACCTTCCTTGTCACCGAGGTATTTGAGTATCCTTTATAATTTTTCGCCTTCTTCTCTGATGATTTAGACTGAATTGCCTTTTTCAGTGTGTTTTCTCAGCTTGCTAAAGCTGACTTGAAGTTATTTATGATAGCCATATAGCAGTGCATCACACAAGCAGTCCCAGGCTTGTTGATCTTCCCAGATCTCTCAAACAAAGTATTGGTAGTGAGCTATCCAGAAAATCTGAGAGTGCTGCAGGAACTTCAGCAGTCATTTGCTATGTGGAATTCTTCTTTGGATTTGAATGAATCTTATGGCAAAATGCCAGTATGTCCTTTTTCTCCCACATGGTGTAAAAGTGTCACTGTTTTATTAAGGTCCTGTGGGATCTTTTTTCCTGCTGATTTCAGTAGAATAACGGTACTTGTCATTTCTCCAAGATGATTCTTTGGTGACCCTGGTGCTGTAAAGCTGTTTCACTTTGTTTGAAGGGCCTGCAATTCAGAAATAAGAGATAATTTTATTTAAGCTGCAAAAAATATATATATTTAAATGCCTTTTATTAGGCTGGTAGCCAAGTTATCTTTTAAGCATTACAGTTATTAAAATGGCTGAAGCGAGTTCTAGAATACAGGAAAAACTCATCCTACTCGCATAGACAGGAGAAGTAGGTTTTGGCTGTGTTGGAAGCTGTGTATAACTATCTTAAGTCATCCCTGGAGCAGCATGTAGAGACAGATTTTTCCTCAGTAGTCAGAAATGGTAGTAGTGTAAGTAAATATCTGAGAACATGGAGACTTTGTTCCGGATTCCAGTGCACCTTTTTATTGTAGACAGGACTCTGTTTATTGTCTGAAATGCATACCTGGAATTGGACCGGAGGTTGTCTAAACAATCTTTAGAGAGCTGGTAATATGCAAGTAATGTAAAAACCTACTAAAGAAATGTCATTCTGCTCTGGCTGAAACATCTGAATGATTTGTGTGTAGTGTGCCGAGTAGTCCAGTGCCTGGTTAGTGAGCATGGATAATTCCATGACCTTTACAGATCCTTAGATCTTTTCCAGCTGGTAGAAGTAATTTGCAAAGATCCTCTGCATCTTCTTACAGATAACTTACCTTAGAATGGGCAATTAATAAGAAAGTATAAATATAGTATTCAGAAATTACTGAAAAAGAGGAACATCCTCAGCAGTAGAAGGGGATGAGAGACTTTGAAAAAGCAAATTTCAGGATTTTTCGAGAACGTGAAAAATGAAAGAAAATAGGGAATGAGTGTCCTCCTCTGTGAAGCGTAGCTTGAGAATCTTTGGATACTATAATCAAATGTCAGTTGAAAACATTCTCTCTGAATAGGAAGGGAATAATTAGATGGTGGGCAATTACGTTCAGAAAATAAACTTAATGCTTTATTCTCTCTTTTCTGTGAAGAAAGCTTTCACAAATAAAAGCTGGAGAAAGGCAGCTGAGTTCCTAAAGGCTTGTAAAGAAAATTACAATAAAAAGTAAATTAATTCAGATTAGGAAAAGAGAATATCCTTAAGGAAAGCTTAAATTTAGGAGAATACTTTCTTAGAAAAGGGTAGTGGTATCTTCATAGATGATCTGTTAGGGTGTATTTTAGCTGACAAGGGATTTGTCTAATGAGGCTATGTCATGGTGATTTCTGGTAAAGACTTGCAGTACTGGAACAAAAGTACTGTCTTCTCAAAGGATATTAACCTAATGTCCAGAGAATTGTCTTTAAAACAATTCTAAGTAATATATCTGCTTTCAGGCTTCTTTATGATTGCAGAATAACACAATAAAATAAGCTTCAGTTTTTTTGCTTGAAAGATTGCTTTCCACGTCAGTAACTGTGAAACAAATAGCGAAACAAAAGATCTCTGTGAGATGCTGACAAATGTCCCAAACATGTAAATATTTTGGTTACTGGTTGTAACTGTTGTAGTCTTGTGCATTGGGGGTGGAGGAGTGGGGTTGCAAATGTTTCAGAATTGATGAGGGGTGAGACAAGAGAATAGTGAGTGAATCCAGTGTAACTGGATTGTGTTATTAGGCTTGGCCCATATACAAGAAAAACCCTTGGGTTGTACTTTCAGTTGAGAAGGTAAAAAACACAGTCTGTATCCTTCAGGACAAAGAGGAGATAAGAGCAGAATCACAATTTAATCAAGTTCATTTCAGTTGCATAGAGAAAATATAATGCAAAAGTGAGCTGAAGTTTTGTGTTGTTAGCAGTGAGAGAATGGCAAGGAACGCTTGATTGCTTCTGCTTCCATGCACTCACAGTTGTGAGTTTGGCTTTTTTTTTTTACACTCTTAAAGGACACAGCAGAAAAATGCTTAGTGGGGCTTCTGAATACTTCTGGTATTTACACCTTTAAGTATCAATATCTGGTCAGTGTTCATGAGGTTACATAGGAATCTGATTTTTAAAAAACATTAGTCTTCCAATATGCAAACTGTTCTTTTTCAAAACTCTGTAGCTCTTTCCACCTGAGCATGAATGGATTTCATCCACTAAGGTTTAGTGATATCCAAGTAAATCTGAGCTGAGGAGTTATGAAAATATATTTAGGTAATTAGTATATTTAAACTAAGCTATAAAACTTCCCTGCTGTGTGTTAATGATTTGCTTTTATTAAATATGATAATAAAATTATTTTTAATATCTCATTGAGAAAACTATCTTTGGTCACGATAGTAGGAGAAATTGAGGAGATTGTTGTTGAGATGATGTCTTTGCTGAAATATGTGGGTTGATTCTGTCAGGTTCCATTAGCTGACAGAATGGTTGAGTTGTTGATGAATTTCAAATGGAAAATGAGGGACTAGGAAGTCTCTGGTATGTTTTCCTTATGGCTTGTTAGCCAAAAAATGAGGAATTAGTGAGGAAAAATTTGCACGGTTGCACAGTGGGCTTACAAAGTTGGTCACATATAAAGTGCAAATAATTTAATAGCAACATATAAATGTTCAAAATTAGAATATCAGCAGTAATTAGGTTGGAAAGATGCCTGTTGGCATAATGCATACCCAGTTCGGTGGGAACAGGGACTGTAAATATCAGTAAAAATTCTTTAGAGTAATAATGCATAGGAAACTATATCTTCAAATATCTTCTGGAAGCAAGAAAAACAACTGATTAAGGCAGAAGAATAATCTTTTTTAATTTTTATTGCCAGTGTATTAGAACTTATGTTAAACACCATTTTAGAAGATTTTTTGGGGTTTTTTTAATAATTGATTAAAGACTTTGAAGGCATGTCACCCCAAGGGACAGGCATGAGATATTAGGCCATAACTTTGAAAAATAACAGATGAAGTATCATCAGGAAACTAACTGAAGAATAACTTCTTTAAAATTACATGCCCTTCAAAATTGATAGTCTTGCTGAGATCTTTTAAGACCAGTGAATTTCAGGAGGAAGTTTTTGAACAGTGGGAATTTAGTGGCCTTCTATACCACATCAGAGAGATTTTTCAAAGTATAAGGAGGCACCATAAAGAAAAATGCCAAGGTAATTGTGTTGCAGATAAAAGCAGAATATTTTCTTCTTTTTCTTCTTTTTCTTGTTAGATTAGTGGCAGTGATGTGAGAAAATGAGGTAGGTCAGTAATGGGAAACAGGGAGAAGTTCATTAGAGCAGAACACTTTAGGAAACATTGCAGCCAGGGGCTTGGAGCTGTCACCAAATGGGTCTTTTTACTTCTGATTTTGAGCCTGCAACATGAGTAGCTGTGATCTGAATTGTACTCAGAACATTTCATCACAAATAAGCCCAGAAGCAGCCAAGCTTAAGGAAGTTGGTTGGAACTCATTAGTGTCGTGTGGATGTATCTACTCAAGGAAGCAGATAAGGAAATCCTGTTGAAGCTGCATTAAAATCCAGGCACTTGACTGAATAATAGTGATTTTGAAAAAAGTTGCTCTGGCAGTCTTATTATTTTTTTGCAAAATGTCAAACCTAGTTCTTTTATTTGGTGTAGAGGTCACTTCTTGTAGCTGATTTGAAATATTACATGGGAAATAATTTGGAAATTTGGGACAAAAATTCTGTCTCTTACTCCATGTGCATATGTTCATTGCCTTTAGGAACAGAAAATCGTATCTTTTCAGGCCTGCTTCTTTTGATGAGCACATATTCTGGGAGAGTGGAATAGAAACAAATGGTGAAGAAACCTGGAGGGGAAATATTGGTGGTTTGTGCTGATGTAGTCTTGTATTTATTTTTAGGCAGAGGCAGGAGAAATGAGTAGAAACACCGAACTGAAGAAGCTGCAGATCTTTGGAGCTGGACCCAAGATGATGGGACTGGCATTGGGAGCAAAGGATAAAGAAGGTAATTAAATCTTGGGCTCTTAGCTTTCTGTGAGTTCTTTGCTTTCAGTGAGACTGTTAAATCTTCCTGAATATCTCTAGAGACAGTATTAAGAAGAAGGCAAATCAAAACTGGAAAAAGAAAGCTAAGTGTTCTAGGGTGTCATTCACGAGAGATTTACAGAGTGCTTCATATAACTTGGCAGAGTTTCAGCTCTTTATGTATTTTATAGTAACAATAACAATTAAGCAGCCGTTCCATGAACTGAGTGACTGAAAGGGGAAGCAGGATTTAAAAGTACTGAAACTGATCCTGCCAGCAAAGTGCACAACTGAGGTGTCTAATTCACTGGTTTTCATGAGGCCATTGGGATCACCTGTGAGGATAAGCAAAAGATGTTTTTCCTAATCCCTGCTGATTTTAGATTGGCCAGATATAACATGCCATTTTTGCTTTCCTTGGACTGCTAAGTAGTCTCTGATCTGAAAGGCAGGGTGCCAGGCTGGGTGTGTGTGGTGTTTTTACAAGTTAAGTCTATCTTGATGTCATATTAATAGCATTTAACTTCATTTTACTTCAAGATGAGGTGACGCGAAGACGCAAGGGAACCAGATCAGAAGCATTTGGAATGCAGATGAGACAGCGCAAAGGAACTCTTTCTGTCAACTTTGTAAGTTTGATGCCTTTGCTGTGATTTCTGATAGAAAGGACTTGGTTGATTTAGTAAGAATTTTCTTTTTCCTCTAAAAGAACCCCCATCCCTCCAAACAGATGAATGAATGCATGCTGCAGCAGATGATACTGTTATGGGAAGAAAGAACAGTATTTTGAAAAACAATCTGTGCTCAAGGCTTTTGTTTTCATCTTTTGGACAGGAAGGCTGTTGCAGTGTGAAGCACTTGCTGATCATACTTGCTACATGCTTGAATGCCTTCAATAGTTCAGTTTTTGTTAGAGCTCCCCTTAGTAGAACAACTATAATACTGCTTCTTTTCCTTAGAAGAGTTTCTGAGGTGCTCCACTACTTCAGGAGTTTGTTTTTAGCAATTCCACATCTTGTGTCTTTTCTGTTTTGAATTTGAATAGGAAAAATAAAACATTTAGTTCTCTGATGTTTGTCCATGGAAAAGCAATGTACAGTTGTTCTTAATGCCTTTCATAGAATGTGACTTCCTACTTTTAAAGTGTCATAACTTAACATGTGTGTGCAGCCATGAATGAAGGGCTGTGCTTTTATTGTCTGAAGAATTAGACTCTTCACTTAGACTTCAGCTGTTCCTTTTTTTTTCTCTTAGCCTGAGAACACTTACAAAAGCTTATGTTAAATTTCAACCATGGAAGGCCAAGGCAACCTAAAGACTCCAGCAATCACATTTTTATATGGGGTGGAAAAAGTGGGAGAATTTGGATATTTAAAAACCAGATCACTGTGCCATTGCAGATCAGTTAAGATTTGTGTGATTTGAATTTTTTCAGTTGTGCTCCTACTTCTGAGTATATGGTTTTCCTAGGCCATGTAAATGTGATAATTTTAACTATGCTTTAATTTTAAAATATTTTGTCTAATCTCTTGGGTTTTTTTTTTTTTATGGAGCACTATTATTTACTTACTCTTTTCATTTAACCTATATTTATAAGAGAAAACAAAAATGCTGTTACAACAGAACTGTTGTTTTGAAACTGTATTGCTGTAACTCTAATGTTTTGAAATTCTGTGACTTATTACTATTTGGTTCCATGTTTTTTTAAATACTTGGATAAGGAAAGCAGTCCTAAATGCACTGGTGATGCATTTACCTCATATAACACTGGGCTGAAAAATACTGTGGTGCAGTTTTATATGTATTTCTCCATCATTTATTTATCTTTTTTCAAAGTGCTAACTATGAAATTGATTTCATTTGGTGAATTGTTGCAGTAAGGTAGAAAAATCATAAAGAAAGGCTTCATAAAATCAAGCCTGCTCTCCTGGAATCAGTGTCTGGCCTTGTCAGAGCTAGCATTTTGCAAGTTCCCATGTGAAAGCAATCCTGTTGTGAGCAATTTGTTAACATAATAATCTATTCCTGGGTAAAAAAATAACCTGCACCTGCATAAACTGGTTTTGCACCATTAGGTAGAAAAATGAAAATTATCTTTCACAAACAACTGTTCCTGCATGTAGACACCAAGAGTTGAGTGACCAGTCAATACAGAATAATAACTTGTTACTGACCAATAAAAGTAATTGGCAAGAAAACTACTAACCAATTGGAGTCCCACACAAGGTCTGTAAAACTGTATAAAAAGGAGTTATGTGAATAAAGAATGGTCTTTTTCCACCGTGAAGAAAATGGAGTCCTGTGCAATTTACTCCCATAGTGAATTACTAACTGGGAGATAAAATACACCTTTTTATCTCCTCCTCTCTCCCTGATGCATATAATTATATATCATCATAGTCTTACACTGTTTTATTACATGGCTAGCAGGATTTTTTGTGGTTATTGCATAATCACAGGTCTGCTTGTTGTGAATATCTGTTTCAATGCAGTTTTTGTATTTGCCACATCATCACATATGCTAACATAGAGGTTGCATATGTTAATAGGAATTTAGAGAGAAGAAGGTATTACCAGTGAGAAGTAGCTAGTGAGGACCACAGGAAACTTAGGATTGCTACTTTCATGCATTGCTAAGTTTTGGGATGAGAATATGAAAGTGCTTGCTGAAGTACCTTCCCTCCCTTTTATGTACTTGTAACAAAAGCAGCTGGTTTGGTGCTTTGGACAGGCATAATGTTCCGTGAGGGTGAGTGTGTGGATTTTTTTTTTAAAGGGGAAAATGATACGCCTCTGAGTAGAGCTGCATTATTTTTTAAAATAGTTTCTTAAGAAATCTGAGCAGTCTCCTTAAGGAGTATATTACTGCATAGCTAGGAGGTTGCATGCTTAACTAGGCCACTTGTAACTGGAGATGGGTTTGTCATTAACTATTTAATCCACCTGAGCCTAATCAGCTGAAATGCACATGTTTTTGTGACATCTTGATTAAATTAACAGACCCCACCAAACGCAGCCCCACCTCTTCTGGTGTTATTTTGAGCTGTGTGAAGGAAATACACACAGCCTGAATTGCCAGGGGCTGTTGGGAGTAGTAGCAGAATTTGGAGTAGGTGTCACTCAGGAAGTTCATGCTGTTAGTAAAAATTTATACAAAAGGTAATTTCTTAGCAAAGATAATGTAATACCCAGGTTTTTTTTCATTTAGATTGTTACAGTTCTCCAATATTATATTAACCGTTTCTATTAATTAAAATTCTTTGCACTCTACCAGAAGCTAGAGCAAAGAAAATTTGAAATCTCTTCATATGGTTTTCTCTCTGGCCCCAGAGAATGTCTCCCCAGTCAGTGTTGTTCTTGTTGAGAGACTATCTTGAACAACTTCCAAAAACTGTTTTCTGTTGTATTGGGATTAATACTTCTCTGTTATCGTTGGGAGTTTTTATTCTTTGCTTTGGAAAAAATGAGAAAGAAGTTGGTACTTTTACATGTGGTTTCCTTTGCTTCCTCGTGAATTTTTAGATTGAAATCTGTAGGTTTGTGGATTTTATTATCTCATTTTCATTGCAAAGATAGCACTGTACTGTTGCAAGTGATGATGTGTGTATTTCTGAAATATCTTTTTGAGATTTTCCTTAGGCATGCAGTCTTTGTAGAGATTTAGTTTAAATAGTTTTCCATGATAAGAGGGCTGAAGAGAGGGAATTCTAAAAACGATAACTTACTCTTTTGCCTTAGAATAACATGAGTGAGATGCTGCTTGAGTTAGATAGCAAAAGATAGTCCAGCTGAACTGGATAGTTATTTTGCAGCATCCAAAGTCCTCCTGCCCCCACATAGTGCTGCTTTGGGAATGAAACAGAAGCTATCATTATTAATACTTCTTAAAAACCAGGGTTGATGCTCAGATATTGAACTTCAGGATATCATCCTTTCTTCCTTAGTTTAAGTAAGGCAGGCTCTGGATGAGAAACTTCTTGTAACATTTTTCTTTTATTTTTTCCCCCCCACAGGTTGATCTCTATGTTTGCTTATTTTGTGGTAGAGGAAATAACGAGGATAAACTGCTGTTGTGTGATGGATGTGATGACAGCTATCACACTTTCTGCTTGATTCCTCCTCTTCCTGATGTACCCAAGGGTGACTGGAGGTGTCCAAAGTGTGTTGCTGAGGTACAGTTCAAGAACTACTGAAGCTTTGTATGTGTACTTGTGTGCCTGGAAAGAACAGAAGAAGAGCGGTTCAGCAATCCATCCATGTAGAATGCATAGTTTGTTTTGGAATATTGTCAGGATGAGCCTTGAATTTTGGTTAATGAGCCATAAGGAAAGAGAAACATTCCTTCTAGAGCTTGGGAATAAACCTTTGTTTATGATGTGGCTATGTGACAGGTAAAAATTTGGCCTTGGTATATTAAGAGCTGAAACTCAATTTGATAATCTGGTAGTGTGAAATTAGGGGTGAGAACGAGGGTTATAATGGATGTTCCCACATAATTATGACACAATTTGTAAACTATGAGGCAAATAAAGGATGAAATTTAGGCATAACAGGGAGCTTTGACTATTGGAAAGACATTATGGCATTGTTCAGAATGGCCTGTAGCAGAAAGTGAAAAAACTAATTTAAAGTTTTTGTTGTAGCTATTTTAGATTTGGTTTAGTCTAAAAAAGGAACTGCTCAGGCTCTGAAAGTGGAAGCTAGTTGAATTTCATTACTAAAAAAAGAAGAGCTACCTAGTTCTAAGAGGTGATTGATCAATAGAGAAAATGTCACTTGATAGGTTTGGTATTTGCCTTAAGGAAACAAATTTTGCAAGCTCAGAAAGTTGGTAGATGTAGGAGTCAGAAGAAGAAGCTTGCTGTTTGTAACTCTGTAATTACAAGGCTGACTTTCACTCTTGAGGCTGTGTTGTTTCCAGAAGGAGCAGTTGAGCACACACGTTTCTAGGCCCACTTCCCCTCCGTGCCCTTCCGCAGTGTTGGCTGCTGCTGGTTCCTTTATGGTGGTGTTTGGAGAGTTGTGCAGCCACAGGAGCTGGATCAGCTCACTGCTCTAACCCTTCACTGAGAGATGAGGTTGTCATATGAACTCAGGCAAATGCTGCTTAAAGAAAGGTGGAAATTCGTAGCTGCAGGCAAGGGAAGAGATGAAACTTTGCCTTTGGGCTGCTGCTCAGAGAGTGGATTAACGTACTTATTTATTTTCCCTTAAGGTAGAACAATAAAGAAGTATTAGCAAACTGCAGCAATCTAATACGGAGTTAATTTAGACACTATAGTAGTAAATAGAGTGGCTGCAACAGTTCAAGAATGTGGAAACTCAAGAAATTTCATTATTGCTAGTAAAAACAGGAATAGATGTTACCAAAGAAAAAAATGCAGGGACAAACCCAGGAAAGATAAGGTGTCAAGTAATTTTTTACTAGCAAATGATACAGAAAATATTTGAAAAGTTTTGGAAAGGCATTGGAAGTAAGAGGTAGGAGAAAACACATTACTATAATGTGTACTGGAGAGTAAACAAGTAACAGCAAAAAGATGTTTGCAGTATTCACTAGTACTTTTTGCCTCAGTTTTTACTTTAGATGTTAATTGTGCACAGATTCTTAATGTAATTTTACAGCAGGATACTGGAACAGAAGCTGGGAAGAATAGGGTAAAGGCTCTTTGTATGTATTTAGGTCAATATTGTTTGACAGTGTTCACAGATGTAGATTCTCTGTCACAGGCTCCATTTAAGAACCACTTTGATACATGTTGGGAATAGTCTAAGGATAGTTCCTCTTGGAAAAAAACCCAAACTACTGATGAATTCCTTTCCAGTCTGTTGTGGTGGCCTGTACGGGGAAGAGATGATGCTGAGTCCAATTCAGAAGGCTGAATATTTTATTATTATTATAACTATATTTCAATACATTAATATATATTTAAAGAGGAGCTCTTAAAACTACATCTTAAACTTCTAGCTATCATATCTAACTACTGTAACTGTAACTAACTCGTGACCCCCTCTCAGCCGGGAGTCCAGACCCAGGTGCATACAATTGGCCATCAGGGCCAAACAATCTTCACCAGTTTCTAATCAACCAATCACTTCAGGTAAATAATTCTCTAATGCATTCCACATGGAAAAACAAGGGACAGGAATAGAAATTGTTTTCTTTTCCTTCCTCTCTCTGCTCCTCTATGAAACTTTCTTCAGGGAGCAGAGATATGAGCACTACACCAGTCCTGTTTCTTTGACTGAAAAGCTGACTATTAGATAGTTTTACATCATCTTTGTGTTCCAATATGTCTTGTATATATAAACGTGGTGTCAGTTCCAAAGGAGCTGAGAAGGACACATTAAAGATGAGTGGGGAGAGGAGCTGAAATGTGCACCAGTATTTTTTCATTTTCAGGATGAATGGGGATAGAACAGGGAAAGACTTGGAGATTTTCTGTCAGATGGGCCACGTCTGTTGTTGGCTGTGTTGCCCTGTTCTAATTTCCTTTTTCCTCTTCCCTATTATATATTTTCACAGTGTCAAATCTATTGATGATTTGCTGACTTGATAAGACTGAAACACTCGGGGGGGTTTGTTCCTGTGCAGTTAATTCTGCAGGTGCTTGAATCCAGTGTGTCTACAGAAATGTCCTGTGGCTGTCTAAGCATCTTGTGCACAGTCTTGCTTTGTGGCTGGCAGCAGTAGCTGATGAAATGTAGCTATGGACAGGAAAGCAGAAGTGTGGGGCCCTGGGGTTGCAGTGTTAGATTAGCTTCTGTGCCGTTAATTCTGGTCTGTTTCCGTTGTGGTATGACTGCCTCGGCTGGAAAAGTCTCAAAACTGGTAGCTTCTTGTGCTGGGTAAGGACTCAGATGGACACTAGGGCTTCTTGCTAAAAATGTAACTGTGTCAGAGTCTGCTGCAGGGAACTATATTTCTATGTTCTGTCTCCTAGGAATGCAACAAACCCCGAGAGGCCTTTGGATTTGAGCAAGCTGTCAGGGAATATACTCTCCAGAGCTTCGGTGAAATGGCTGATAACTTCAAGTCTGATTATTTCAACATGCCGGTCCACGTGAGTTTCAGCTTTTGTTGGGATTCCTTGTAAGGGAAAAAGGGAAGAGGTTTCAGCTGGTCTTGGATTTTTGCTAAGACATCTTAGGCTTGTTTAAAGAGGCACTATAAGCTTCAAACATGTAAACAAATTATTTAGCTTGCTGGCATCTGGTCTCATTTCAACTTAATTTCACCCTTTCCCTGCAATGGGCAGACAGCCTTATTTCTTGTTGGAGTTTACTGTAATGGGCACACTCTAGTTAATGTTCTTGCCCTTTTTGATAAGCTGGACTAAGTATCTTGTCCTTTGGCATAGGGCCCCTTTTCCTGCCCTCCCTATGCCTTTTGTCTTGGTTTAGTTTGTCTAGAGGATAAATCTTTTGTTTTCCTTCTTCTTACAGTATTTTCTTGTAGACAAGTCAATAGACTGAATCTGTCTGATAATCACAGTGTTTCTGGGTTTTTTGGGTTTATTTTGTTATGCATCACAGCAGCATTTTTCAAACTAGGATTTCTGCTTTGGCACAGTTCTGCTGTCCTGTGGACTGCATGCAGCACCAAGGTCTTCCTCCTCTCATGGTTCTTTGGTAATTTATGGACATTGTTGCTAAAGCCTCTACCTTTTAAGGACTCCAATTTACAAGACAACTTTGGGATGTGGAACAAAGCTTATTTTAAGAATAAGCTTTGTAAATGAATACATGTAAGAGTAATGATGAGTTATATGAAGATCAAACTCCTGAACACAGTTTTATATCTGAATTTCCTTACTGTTCTTCAGAAATCCTGGTCATTATCCTCTGAAATAGTTTGGAATTTGCATGTTGGTTTGTTCTCTTTGCTGCTTGATTTCTGTTGGCTGTCTCCTCTTCCCCCTGTGTTTTGCTGTATATCTGGTGATTCCATCTCCTTTTGTTTATTCCTTCTCTCTGAAACATTCCAGCCACTATGGAGGAATACAGACCAAAACTATGACTTTGAAGAGATGGAGGGGAGAGGGGGAGTGACCTTGGTGTATGAAAATTCATGGGGAGTTAAGAGCAATTTATTGCTTGAATGATAATTTTTGTTATCTGCACATACCATAACCTTTCTTCTGCTTTCAGATGGTTCCCACTGAGCTGGTAGAAAAAGAATTCTGGCGATTAGTGAGCAGCATAGAAGAAGATGTTATTGTGGAATATGGGGCCGATATCTCATCCAAGGACTTTGGGAGTGGCTTCCCAGTGAAGGATGGCCGACGAAAGCTGATGCCAGAGGAGGAGGTAAACAGGATATGCAAAGTGACCCCATTCTTTGCTCTGCATAAGATTTCACGTTAAGACTTTAGGTCAGAAATCAATGTAGATTTTTTCATGAGGAAATTGTTTCAGGCTTTTGCATGTACTTAACATTCCTTTTGAGCAGGGCATTAATCTGATATTTGAGGTTGTTTTACAGATCTGGTTGCTGATAACAAAGGTCTGTTTCATGATTTAAGTCACACCTGTTTTCTATCACTTAATCTTAGCAGGCAAAGATGTGCAAGTTGTTGCAGTTTGTCTGAGTATGAGCAGACTCTTCAATAATACTTTTTCTTTCTTGTTCGAAACCTTTTCATTATAGAGTTAGTTACAGAAACATACGTCCTCCTTAGGACATTCTTAATGAGTGAAACAAACTAATTTGATTTAGCTTATTTCTCTGTGTGTATCTGCTGTAATAATGTAGATGCAGATACACTTACCAGATGATCCTTATAGAATTTTTTATAACTGAATGCTGTATTACCTATTTTCCCTCAGACCTTACTGTAGCAAAGCAATTTTCTTGCTGCTTGTATGCTTAAATTCAGACATAGTAAAGGTGTGGTTTCCTGATTACTCAGCCCCAGATCAATTTATACTGCTCACTGGAAGAGGTAATCCTGTTCACTGTCGTCTTCCACCTCTTCCTGCACCTTCCTGTGTGTACCTTTGTTGTCTATGCTGTGATTGTGTAGCTGCTTAGTGAGTCAGCACTGATACTTCTATTTGTATGAAGGTAGTCACTTAAAAAATTTCTTAACCAGATCACTTAGTCTTCTGACTCACTACAATGTCTTTGTAGTGTCAGAGCAAAGGAAACAGCAGCAATGTTTGGCTGAGCTGAGGGTCTGACCGGTCCTTTCAGCAGCTATGGGATATATCTAAAATTCCAATCAATCTGTGCTTACAGCTTTTGTAAAAGTGGAAAGTAGATTAATGCTAAAGCACAGTAGTGGGCTTTTAAGGCTGTCTGGGTTATAGTTTTTTGAACAAATGGTGTGTATTTGAAAGTAAAGGTGAGAGTGCTTAACAGGTGATGCTGTCCTCTCAAAAATGAGTGTGTAGGAATTTCTTCCCTTGAGAAAACTTTCTAAAGTAATCTATACAGTAGATCAACATAAAGTGCAGCATGGTGAAATGGGTGTTTAAAAAAAGCTGGAATAGTAACATGAGATTCACTGCGATGTTTACAATTTTAAGTTGTCCTATATTACTGAAGACTTCTATCTTTAGTTCTTCTGCTGGCGTTTCTGGTATTTTATTCCACCAGAAAAGCATGAAACCTGCAATCTTGTGATGGGGAAGAAATTAAAACCTAAGTGTATAAGCCTTGATCCAAAAAAGATGGGCTATGTTGAAATACTAGGACTGTTACTAAAATCTTACTGTGACTATTTGATGACTACAGTATTTAAGGAATTATTTCTGGGTTTGATGTTTCATTGTTGCAGGAAATATCCCATTATCTACTATAGAAATGGATGGGCTGATGTTTTCATTTGTACTTTGCTTTTCTGGACTCGGTGTCCTTATGTTCTTCTGATTTGTTCAAATTTTATTCTTTTGGCAGGATTATGCTCTCTCTGGTTGGAACCTGAACAACATGCCCATTCTGGAGCAGTCAGTCCTTGCTCATATCAATGCAGACATCTCTGGCATGAAGGTACCCTGGCTGTATGTAGGGATGTGCTTCTCCTCCTTTTGCTGGCACATTGAAGACCACTGGAGCTATTCAATCAACTACCTGCATTGGTATGGGCTATCCTTTGTGCATCTGCCTTACACTGCCCTGTTGGCTTTAGGAAGTTTGTAGTTCTACTTCAAAGTGCCTCTGCACACTGAGGACATGTGTGAATGAAAAGCTGAATGTGCAGAGTGGTCCACGTTCTTAGCTGTGGCTGATTGAAAGTGAATACAGATGCTTTTTAAAGCATTGTAATGGGTTCAAGGCAAGGCATTCAATTAAGGCAAACCCAGGACAAGCATATTAGTGCTTTTCATTAACTGATGGAATATTCTTGTGTGGCCAACATTCCAGTATCACCATAAAATTGTGCTTTACAGGATCCTATCTTTTTTAAGAAAGTTTTTTTGTTCAGAACTAAGAGTTCACTGATTCCCTCCTTTATGATTTAAAGTTGGGATGTCTGTGTGCTAGAAGTGGAGTCTGCTGTCTCATGGCTTCTAGAGGCATCAGAGTTGACTGTTCAGCAGCAGATCCATAAATACTCCTTATAACGAGAAATTTGGAAGTAATTCTGCCTTTTGGAACAGTCCTGGAAGTGTTGTGCTGTTCAGCTTTTGTATCTGAATAGAAATCTCGTGACAGATTAACTGTGAGAATTGCTGTTTTCCCAGTTCATAGGACACTGTTGCAGTGAGTGGAGCAGGGGGGAAGCTTTAGAAAGGTTGCTCCCTCTCTGGGAGAGGAGACTTGATGGCCTTCAAACCACTACTGCACATCTTTGAAGAAGCATGTTTGCTAGCAAGGTCTGATGGGCACGCTCGGAAAGGGCATTACTGTTGTTCCCGGCCGAGTTACTGTGCGGCGGGTCCGTGTGTCTGTCCGGCGGGTCCGGCATTGCCGGGTGCTGCCAGCAGGGGGCACCGCAGCCCGCCGGAGCCGCCGGGAATGCTGCTCCCGGCCTCTGGGATAATACATGTCCATAGGGCTGTGTAAGCCCCGGCAGGGGTTTCAGCACACTCCTGCTTGTACTCAGTAACATGGATTTTAAAAATAAATCTCAGCACTGTAGATGCTAGGTCGTGGCAGTTCGTTTTGGTTAAGAAAGGACTGGAATAGTGCTTGATTTATTTGTTTGGTTTTGGTCCTGTTAATCTTTTTGTTCCCTCGTACTTAACTAATTCCGGTTATTTGGCATTTTTCATCTTAGTGGTCCAGTGGATCCCTGGTTTTTAGTAATTAGTTAAGAATATTAAAGAGATTGCATGTATTTTACTCCACTGGCTGGTATACTGTTCTGTTGGTTTTAGGAATATGACTACTCCAAGCCTAATTGAATGGAGGAGTACCATGATCTTTCTTAGACTGTAGGTGTGACAGCCAAGGTTTTGTTTATTAAATCTAATACCTTCTTCCTGAGGGAAAATAATTGCCCATTTTACCCCTTTGGGGAGCATGGTAAGTGACAATTATCTTCCATGTTAATCTTGTCAATCAAATCTACTGCCAAGCATGTTCAGAATTGTGTTGGAGTGTAACTGATTTTTCAGATTAGAGTAATACATCCTGAAGAAGATGCTTGTTGATTAAAGACATTTATTTAATCTAGGTGTAAAATGGCTCATGAGGACAGTGCTGCTGGCTGTGAGGTGTGCTTTACAGCTGGGTGGCACCATCAGTTCCCTCTCACTTGTGTTCATTCCTGTGCTTGTGTTTTGGTAGGGGAGAGCCAAAGACGTGGTATGGTGTGCCCTCTCATGCAGCAGAGCAGCTGGAAGATGTGATGAAGGAATTGGCTCCTGAGCTGTTTGAATCCCAGCCTGATCTCCTGCATCAGCTGGTCACTATTATGAACCCCAATGTGCTGATGGAACATGGTGTACCAGTGAGTAGCACACGAGCGTTTTTTACATAAGTACTTCTACGTGCTCTCTTTTTTTCATTCTCTACCAGATTTGTATAACAATGGTTTGGCATAACTCTGAAGATTTTTTTATGGTAGGCATTTGCATATTTATTACTTATAGGATGTTTTTTAAAGCTGTTTTCTAGACTCTTCCCTAGACTAACCAGGAAATTAAAATTTTCTCATAACAGAATGTGCCAAGCTTCCTACATAAAATACCTTCCAGAACAAGCATATGCTGTGTATTACAGTTAATTTTTAATAAAAAAATCCCTTCCCTTGTGTAACAGCAAGTTTGTCTGAAATGCCTTTCAGCTTTTGACAGTAAAATACTTGTTTTACGTTCAGTAGAAATCTCAGCATTACAAAACACTTTTCTGACCAAACATAATTGACTGCAGACCTCTAAGCAGCAGTCACTATCATTTGCTTTTGTCTTAGGATAAATTGCTTCCTTGGCAAATACCCCAACAAAGCAAACCATAAACTTTTTTCCAGAAGCTTTTGGACTTTGTGGTACAATGGATTAAATGATGATAGAGAAACATCCCTTTTGGGATTCATAAAGACAGTTTTCAACTGTTGGCTTATATATTCAGCTCTTTTTGAAAAAGGCTGAAAATTGAGTATTCATGTTAAGAAGGCAGAGACAATCCTTACCACTATTGGGATAACTGTGTTGCCTGTGGTGATCTATGGGACAGAAAGTGGTGTTCAAACATCTTGTACTTTTGTGTCTTAAGCTGTTGCATGTTACATTTTTTTTTCCTTTATCCTCCCTTTTTTAGGTTTTCAGGACAAATCAGTGTGCTGGCGAGTTTGTTGTGACCTTTCCTCGTGCCTATCACTCTGGATTTAACCAGGGATATAACTTTGCTGAAGCTGTGAACTTCTGCACTGCTGACTGGGTCTGTTCTTTTGTATATATTTGCTATGTGACTTCTGCAGGTGGTGTGTTAGTAACTTAACTACCTGAACACTCAGTTCAGTTAAATGGTGTATTTTATCTTTGTAGTTCTTGGGACAGCAGTTAGAAACAGAGGGAAGTTTCATTATACAAAGTAATTCTAGTATTAGGCAACTTCAATCTGAAACTTTGGGCACGTGTTCTTCCTTTTTAATTACTGGTTAACCAAAAAGTGGCATCTCACAGTACCTTTAGCTAATATTTCTGTGATGCCATTTTCTGAATTTGATACAGGTCTGTGTCCTGTCTTGAAGTACTGTTGTCATTTGAATGTTTGAGATAGGCTTATAACAGTCTTTGTTCCTCCTTTGTGCCAGCTCATTGTGCCTTTTAATCATATTAGTGCTGTTTTAATAGCTCTGCCACATCAGTGCATAGCTCGTGTGCATTGTTCAGGAAATTGTCAAAGGAGTCTTCTGTTACTATCCAGGGTTTACAGTTAGAAGTTATAATCTCATCTCTAGTTTATCTATCTCTAGCTTTGTTTTTTTAACTACAAATGGAAATTGTAGCCCTTTTTCAGAGACTTTTATTCTTTTATCAGAAAAATTGTCTGCAGGACTGGCAGTGTGTCAGGGCTCTTTTTTTTTCCTCCAGCATTCATGATGTAATATGAGTGTAGACTCTGTGGAAAAACTGCTTAACTTGCACCAGCCATGTGAAATTTCCTTTGCTTATGTAAAATGTAACGAGAAATATGTGCAGTAAATTCATTTAGTATCTTTTTGCTTTAAAAGGCACAAAATGAGTGATACCAGTTTTTGTTAACTCTAGGAATCTTAACATTAAATGGTTATGTCCAAGCATAGTAATATCCAGAGGGGAATGTATTCACCTTAGCATAGACTAGATGACTTCTCTTTGGTGCCAATTTCTTGCCACTGGAAGTAAAAAGAGCTCAGGACAACTCAAACTTTTGTCTCTATGTTAGTTGCATAAGGTTATGGAAGATGCCCCTCCTCAGCACTGATGCCCTCTTTGTCCTCATCTGTGACATGATTTAAGGTTGTTATCATTTTCTCTGTCCCATCAAATACAACTCTTAGTCTGTCTTTTCCCAGTTTTTGTCAAAGGAAGGAAAGTGGGAGCTGAGAGATGATTTTATTTTCCCCTCACTGATGATGATGTGGTTTCTGTAGCTCCCCATTGGACGTCAGTGTGTGAGTCACTACCGAAGGCTGGGACGTCACTGTGTGTTCTCCCACGAAGAGCTGATCTTCAAGATGGCTGCAGATCCAGAGTGCCTGGATGTCGGGCTGGCTGCCATGGTCTGCAAGGAGATGAATATATTGATAGAGGAAGAGACACGGCTGAGGGAGTCTGTTGTACAGATGGTGAGTAATAAGTGCTTCCAAAAGAACTTGCTGCTTCCCTCTCCCCCTGCTTGCATTAGAATTTTTGAGCAAGTGGCTAATTCTTCTTGTCAGGGAGTGTTGATGTCTGAAGAAGAGGTGTTTGAGCTGGTTCCAGATGATGAACGTCAGTGCACAGCTTGCAGAACCACGTGCTTCTTGTCAGCTCTTACGTGTTCCTGTAATCCCGAGCGCCTGGTGTGCTTATACCATCCTTCTGATTTATGTCCCTGTCCCATGCAGAAGAAGTGTCTAAGGTACACAGGATGTTTTTGTCCCTACTTTTCTTCCATGTCTAATAATTTGCTGTAGCCCAGTGGCCAAATACATTTGGTCACACTTTTTTTCTCCTTCATTTAAGGAGTATTTTTATCCTCTTTGTTTCTTGGTTCCTAGGCGAAGAGGTGTTGTACATGTTCTGTTTTTCTGGCCTTGCTCTAGCTGGAAAAACTCAATATTATCAATATCCTGACTTTCATGTGGGCATTAATACTTTTTCTGTCTTTTTTTTCCATACCTTCAGGTACCGCTATCCACTAGAAGACCTTCCTTCTTTGTTGTATGGAGTGAAAGTTAGAGCGCAGTCTTACGACACTTGGGTCAGCAGAGTTACAGAGGCTCTGTCTGCCAATCTCAACCACAAGAAAGGTCAGACTTCTGTCATTCTTCATAGGATGTCCTGAAACTCCTACGTGTGTTCTGTGCTCTCATTAGCATTGTGCATTTCAAATTGAACTATGCTGTTGGAACCTTGATTGAAGGCCATTGAAGCAGTCTAAAATATCTCTTTTTTTGCATACAAATTATTTATGTGCTCTTATTACAGATGTGATTGAGCTGAGAGTAATGTTGGAGGATGCTGAAGACAGGAAGTACCCGGAGAACGATCTTTTCCGCAGGCTCCGAGATGCTGTGAAAGAAGCAGAGACCTGTGCTTCAGTAGCACAGCTGCTTCTGAGCAAAAAGCAAAAGCACAGGTAGGACAGGCAGTTTTTCAATACTTTCCATCTGCCTCTTTGTTACCTCATTGGACTTGGAAGAGTTAAAAACCATGAGGTCTTACTGTGTGCTGTGTAAAAGCTTCTTTCAGTGTTTCCTTTCCTTAGTGCTGTGACTCACTGAGAGGTAGGGAGGGGTGGAGGCAGATACAGTGGCACAAAGGGCCCAAAGGTGGACTTACTATAAACATTCTGCTTTCACTGACTTAGGTACTGAAATGTGAAATCCTTTGGGGAAGTTGTGTTTGATTGCTGATGAGGTATTTTGCTGAAAGTGTGGGAGAGTTGTAGGGAGAGACAGCTGGAGGTAAAAATGTAATGAAGATAAGTTTTGACTGTGGGTGTTTGTGACAAAAGGATCTGGGGGAGCACAGCAGTACAGAGAGCAAAACCACTCCATAGTTTGAGTGAATTGGTACTTTTTGGGAAGGACCATGGGAGGCAGTGATGTGTGGCTGAAAAGTAGTGGCTTGCCTCAGTTACACTTGGGGCAGTGTAACTCCCTTGTTTCTCTGTGTTGCCTGCCTTGCCTATGGCTGCCTCAGCATTACTCTGTCTCCTGGCCCTGCCTCAGCAGTCTGATGGATGTGTTCCTTGTTCTGCTCTCATGAACTTTCAGGAGCATGTTCTTCCTTCTATGCTGTATGTTTTGTGCACTGAATAATAAGTCCCATAGAAAATAGCTCAATGAGGTGACTGTAATTCTTGTGGCAGCAGTTGTACAGTAAATTTATGTAGCTTGTAGTTCCTCTGTTGAGGATAAGATTTGGTTTTATAGTTGGTTGTATTTCTTGCCTGTGTGGTTTCTGTGTATTACTTAAGACATTTTGAGAGAGTAAAAAGTAAATACCTTTTATATATAATGTCCAACTTTGCTGCACAGAACATAATATATATTATATCACAATTGCTTGAATTTGAGCACTAAAATGTTAGTTGCACCACAGATCCAAGTGTAACAATCTGTGGAAAACTGTTAGACAATAGAAAAGCATTTTTTCTGTATTTGGAGGCTAAAGAAGGCTCTCCTGATTGTTTTCTATTGCTTATAGAGCCCCACTGCCACAGAAGTATTACTCACTTAGAACTCTGATCCAGGTGAGGGAAACAGCATGACAGGGGTTGCATTGCCCTATTCTAGTGAAGTATAATTATTTTGATAGCTCCCAGGTGTTCCTGGTCTGGTGCTGCTTCCTCCTCTTCCTCCTGCTGTTGGAGTATGACAGCCCTCTCTCAACAGTCTTCAGTTGCTGAGATGCATATATCTCTCATTATATATATGTAAGAAGAAATAACTCTGCAGTTAGTTATTTGGTGGGTTTCCAGAGCTACCCCAAGAAAGACAAGGGGTAGAAGGATTTGACAAGTTTGTGTCATGTCTGATCTAAAGATAAAAGAATTTTATGAGGCAAAAAAAGGACTTGTATATACATTTGAGGGCTGTTGTATGCTAACTAAAAATATTTTACAAAATTGAGGTGTGAGTAAGATCTTGAAACTTCTTTGAATGGTGCTAGGCTGTGTAATTATAAAGGTCACGTTCAGTTGCTTCTGTAACATTTATGTTCATATTTAACACCTGGGGAAGGATCACATTTACAGAAAGGATAAGGTTATTAAAAAAGCAAATTAAAAACAAGTGCTCAAACAGAGCAATTTGGCAGGGGTTAATGCAGCAATAAACTCATGGTCAAATGTAGTGGAAGAAAATCTGTGCCTTATGCATCTCTTTTTGAATAAACCCCAAAAATGGATAATGTGTAGCTGTGAAGTCCTGTCCAATATTCTAATCCTAGATCTTTACCTTCTCCTGGAAGTTGTGAGTTTCCACAGACAGAGGGATATTTGTACCTTTTTGTGCAGCATCTCATGTTGTGGCAGTCTGTGGTTGGACTAAGGCCAGAATGCCAGTGTGACACTGCTGAGTGTCCCCTCCCTCAGTTTTGTCCCTTGGAGCCCTCTACCACTTTGCCCTCACTCAGGGATTCTGGGGGCACAGCAGGTCTGCTGCAGCCACTGCTCCTCATCACTGTGTGTTGGAGCAAATCAAGCCTGCAGGATTCTTTATTCTCCTCTGAGGTTTAGCTGATGTGTAATTATATTTGATCATTAATCTAAATTTTACATTTACAACTTTATGTATAAAGTCCATAGCGTAAGATAGAATTTTTTTTCTTTACTATTTCTGTAGTATTAAAATGTAGATTCATTAGCAGGGAACAGCTCTTCAGTATTTGAAATCTGTTGTACTTGGGAAGTTGTGCCTGCCAGTGATCTGTACACCACGTATTTAATTTATGCAGTGTGTCACTTTTAAGTCTTTTATGCCATTCAATGGGCTTGTTACACTTGCTTTGAGTGATATTTAATGGAAATGTCTTTGCAGAACCTGTCCCACTGAATATCAGTCCTCTGTTGCAAGGTCAATTTCAGCAGTTCTCAGGCTGCAAGAGAGAAAGCACTAGATAGTAAGACTTGTGTTCAGGGCTTGTTGCTTTTATGTATGTCAGACTTCTTGTCAGTGCCTGGCACTTTATGAGGCTATATTCTTCTTTTTTTAACAAACTCACTTTGAAACTCACCTAGACGATTGTACCTCTGAAGGGCAAGGTAAATGGTCCTGAAGGGGCTTAGGGGAATTGTATTAAATTTTGTTTTCAGGATTTTGGAATTCTTGTTTAGTTCGAGTTACATTTTTCTTTTCGAGTTCTTAGGTGATTAAATGCTTTTGGTAACTTCTCAGTAATCCTGATTGATAATTTCTGTCACTGTGAATAAATCCAGGGATCATCATCTTATCTCTCACCTAATATTTAATTATGCCCATTTGTACAGCAGAGTGAGCCAAGACAGTGGAAGGACACGGACCAAGCTGACTATGGAGGAGCTTAAAGCATTTGTGCACCAGCTGTTCAGCTTGCCATGTGTAATCAGCCAGGCCCGACAAGTAAAGGTAAGACTGCATCTGCTCCTCTGATGATGTTGTGCCTTTTACTTTGTTCTGGTTTTGTGGTAGTGTGTTTTTTTAAACAGGCAATTTTGCCTGGTGTAGAGGATGAAAAGCTTCTGATGTAAAACATATGTGCACTTTTTCCAGGTGCCTGGTACAATAGGCGTTGTCAGATGTGGTGGTGCAGCTAAACAAAGATAGAAGATCCCCTTCCCCTGTCACTGTCCAGTCAGCCCAGTTCTAAATCTCTGAACCAGTTACTCTTATTCCATCATCATTAATGCTCTCTGTAGAGGTTAAGTTTCTGGCTAAATCCTCTCCTTTATATGTTTTTGTAGACATCTCTGAGGGTTACACTGGTGTGCTTTTTCAGGGCAGCAGGAAAGCAGTGCCACATTGTCAGTTATTCCATAAATGCATCTCAGCCTTGCTTTCCAGGCTACAGCATTCTTAATCTGTATGCATGGCCTGCATTTCTTGCCCTTCATATATATCTTAGCACCTGTCTCTGAATGAATCTAGACTAATAAGTAATCCAGATCATACTGATTCCCTTGGCTGCTATTACCATTTATCATTCTGGCACTCTGCATCATAGCAAGTGTTTTCAGCAGCAGTCTTAATTTGTTTCTCTGTCACTGGTGATGGAATACTTAACAGCATTTCACCTACTAACCAACTTGTAGAAAACTCCTTAAGAAATATCCTTAATAAAGATTTTTTTGCCTAGAGAAATGCTTTCCTGAGATGTATGTTAATCAGTTATTAACCTGCATGCTCTGCTTGTGCAGTTTTACATGTGTTGTGTAGTACTAGATAGAGGGCCTAAAATCCTGTACATTACCAAGTTCAGTGTTGATAAGAGAGACTTTATATTGAAATTTCTTACTGTTTACATAATACTGGCATTTTTTTTTCTGAAAACAGTTTCCTTCAGAAAACCATAGGGCTCTAGTGTGCAGGTTTGCCAGGCTTGTTGATACTGTCTTTGTCCTTCAAAGGTGTTCTTTAACCAGTTTGTCAGCATCTAATAAAGTGGAAAGTGCTTTCTCATCCTCATATGATGGGATGGTTTTACTTCGCTTCTTTACACACACATTAGTATGTAATTACACATACTATTAGTAAAAGTACTAATATTTATTAATGAAATTTTATCATCGTCTATTAGGTAGACATGTAAGATTGTTCTCAGAAGGGCTTTTTTTGTTTTTAATGTATTTAAAATTTGCTTCTAATTAAAACATAATTCATAGATGAGAGGGCTGCAGGCATGCAATTAACTCTTAACAGTTTTAGCTTGTATTTTTGTCTAATACCTTCTCCTAGCTAGTCCATCTTCCCCCACCCCTCAGCATTAGGAAGGAATGTGGTTCTAGTTCAAGTACTCTGCCTATGCATGTGCATGCTCTTGAAGCCTCAGCATAATCATTAGTCAATAAATAAATATTATCATTTTACTGATTACAAACTGTAGTCTTTTCATTTCTGAATGAAGTCAGATAATGATCATTTATGCCTAAGCACTCACTAGCTTTTAGCATGGCATTTGAATGCAATTATCCATCATAATGAATAGCAAAATAATTGTCATGTTGGATGATGAATATTTTCTAACACAAAAGGCATTGTAATTATTAAACTGTAATAATTTACTGTTGCCACTATGAAGCATTCCGAGTATGTTCCCTAAATCAAAATCTTTATAATGTAGATCTTGTTCTTTCTTATAAATGCCTTCCGATTTTCAGGCAGTCATGGAAAGCAGCATCAGCCAAAAAAGGCACTAAGCTAAGGGTTAGGAGATGCAGGGTTTGCTCCTTGTTGTGCCATCAGCTTGCTGTCAGAAATGCTTGCCTTCTTCTAAGAGACTTGGGGGTCAATCCATTGAGTATCCTGGTTGAATGTCCTTGAATGAGTCTCCTGCAGAGATTTTTTCCTGTCTGTTTGCTGTCTTTGATTTTTTTTCATTGCAGTGCCAAAACATGAGGATGAGGACAACTGCAGCGGTGCAGTTGAATTTCTGTGAAATTGTCTTCTTTAATAAGAGGGTTTTGCATTTTCATTTCTTTCTTTAGTGCAATAAAGCCCTGATGCTTATAAGTGGTGGTCCTGCTTTAGGGAATATTACTTTCAGACTTCACCATTGTTATTTTCAGGACCTGTGGTATTTGTGTTCTCATAAATCTCTGGCTTGTTATTTCTCCTCAGCATGTTTTTTTCTGCTTTGTGGTGCTGTCATTACTGTAATGCCCCTGACACTATTGAAATGATGACCTGTTTGCAGGAGTCCCTCTTGTCCCCACTCTTTTAAAACTCACATTGACTGGGCAGTGCTGAATATTCTGTTTTGTTGGGAGCTGTTGTCATTTGCAGTTGTACTATTTTAGGTGCAGAGTTTGATGCAACTAATATGCCTAAGGTATGAAACTTTAGGCCATCAAATAAGTTTAGATGGTCTGTTACTTAATTTCTGTCAGACTTGATGGCTTGTGACAGATAGCTGGCATTGTGTGTAGAAGCTTGGACTGATGATGTGATGATCACATACAGATTCACAGCTGACTGATCCCTCAGTTGGATTTTCTTTTGGATTCTGTGGGTGTTTTTTCCTAATTGATTTGTACTGTATGTTACTTCAGAATCTGCTCGATGATGTGGAAGAATTTCATGAGCGTGCTCAAGAAGCTATGATTGATGAGATCCCAGACTCTTCCAAGCTGCAGGAGTTGATAGACATGGGCTCTAGCCTTTATGTTGAACTTCCTGAACTGCCGAGGTTGAAGCAAGAACTGCAGCAGGCACGGTGGCTGGATGAGGTGAGGTCCACCCTCTTGGATCCCCAGAGAGTCACCCTGGATGTGATGAAGAAGCTGATTGACTCTGGTGTGGGCTTGGCACCACATCATGCTGTAGAAAAAGCCATGGCTGAGCTGCAGGAGCTGCTCACAGTCTCAGAGAGGTGGGAGGAGAAGGCCAAGGTCTGCCTGCAGGCCAGGTGAGTGTTCCTTTACAAACTGTTCTTAGAGGTCATGCACTTACGTGTTTCTCTTCCTCTTTTGAGATGTGAGGTGAAAAGTTGGGCCTTTGAAGCTGTAGTTGCCTTTCTTATTTTGTTGGGTTTTTTTTTTTAACCTCTCAGCAGTTAGATTGCTCTAGAGTTGGATTTGAGATTGATGACTTGCAGAAGTGTTGATTCCCTATCATGCTGCACAGTGGCAGGAGGCTGAGGCTGTGCGTGTTGCTGTTGTCTTTGCTATTCATCCCCCTCCACAAAGAACTCTGACTATGCTACCAACAAGAAACAGCTTTCTTGGTGTTAAGGGGTTGTGATGCTGTGCCCTTCTGAGCTTGATTATGCCAAGCCCATCAGCTTTCTCACCTCCTGTTATTTGGCAGCCAGTAGCATCCTCCAAGCATAGAGCCATGGTGTCCTACGCTGCAGTGTAGTGATGAAGTTGCATCACTAGCCTGTCAAATTTATGGCTTTAGACGACTGGCATTTTGAGAGGAGGCTGGAATTGGGTTTTTCTTACTTTAGACCACGCCAAAGTATGATGGCTCTGGAGGGCATCGTGAATGAGGCAAAGAACATCCCTGCTTACCTCCCCAATGTGCTGGCACTGAAAGAAGCCCTGCAGCGAGCTAGAGACTGGACAGCCAAAGTGGAGGCCATTCAGGTAGGGGTTACAGCAGGGACTTGTGCTCTTTTATTTGGATGTGTCCTTTATTCCTAGCACCTCTCCTCACAAAGGTGGCCTGAAGAGAAGCCTTGCTATGGCTCTTAAATGTGCTTACCGGAGCTTGTGTACTTGATTTTCTTTTTGTGCATTTGTTTCCCCACTGGCTATCCAATTTCTATTTCCCTTCCTTTTATGTATTTCAGAGCAGATATAAAAGCTAGCAAATCCATTATGATACGGTATTTGGTTGTGGAACTGTTGAGCATGCTGTCACTGAAAATATTTAGCTGCAGCAGAGGGTGCTCTCAGGTTTTCAGTTTTGGATCTGCCTGTGGGAATTTTGTTTTTTATGGGAATTTGTTTTTTTATTTTCTCCCTAAAATGTTTCAAGATTTAATGGCAATGGTGGCCAGAATTTTCTGAAAGAGATGAATTAGTTCAGTAACCTCCCCTTCTATTGGTCTACCCACATAACTTGGTCCCGAGTTCTGTGATATTTGTGGGTGCTGATTGCTGAACTAGAACTGCTTATCTTATACCAGGTATTGTTGGGAGATGAAATGAGAATCCCCATAGATTTCACGTCAGCCCCTATACAACTCTTGCTGTTAAACAGACAGCATTTAGATAACTGTCTGAAAATGGAATGTTGTCTTACTCCCTAAGCCAGCTGGCCATATCAAAGTGACTGTTAAAATAAAAGCTGTATGAGAGAATTGTTTAAAATAACAGTAGATTGAAACACTGCCTTCCTTTCCTTTCCTGTGGAACTCTGCTTTAGACAGTGACAAAGTAGTGTATGGCTTGAAATCAGGCTGGCAACTGATATAATGGTAGAATTGTTGGCTTAGAAAAATTTGTTTCGCCCCAGAATGGGAGCAACTATGCATACCTGGAGCAGCTGGAGAGCTTGTCTGCCAAAGGCCGCCCCATCCCGGTGCGCCTTGATGCCCTGCCCCAGCTGGAGTCCCAGGTGGCTGCAGCTCGTGCCTGGAGGGAGCGCACAGGAAGGACCTTCCTCAAGAAGAATTCCAGCTACAATCTGCTACAGGTGAGCAGCACGTACTTCCCTGTTGGGAGAGCACACTTCTCTGTCAGAAATTGGTCATGATGGCCCTCAGTCGTCTGGAGGGAAGAGCTGGCTCAGTTACACTGGATTACAGTTCCTTTTCAGAATAGAATATAATTTCAGCTGTTCTTCTGTTTGGTTAGTCCTGTTTTATGTATAGACAGCCTCATCTCTTACTTGTGAAAGAAGAGGAAAGTAAAGCATTTTTTTTGTCATTGAAGAAATGTAGGCCTGACATGGACACAGACCTGTCTCAAATTGATAAATGTTTTCACTTGCCTCACTGTTTAAAAAGAAAATAGAGTAGATATTTTATAAACTGTTTAACTATAAGAAAAAAGTTAGTCAGCTACTGTTTATTTCACTTCAGTGAATGTAGTGACTGTCCTTGTTTTAATAAAAATCAATCATGTGTTTGAAGATCTATCATATCTGCTTGACAGACTTCCCTTTTGTAAGGAAAACAGTTCCAGTTCAGCTGCGTTCTCAGAGGCTGTATTTTTCATTCGCTTATGTTGTTAATTCTATGAGGTTTGTCTTCAGTTTTAGTGAGATGTCCAAATCCAGGCAGAATCCCCACTCTGACTTTCCCTAGTGCCATAGTTACATCTTGTGTCTCAAAGGGGGTACTGATGTTCAATGTTTGCCAATGGGATTTTCCCTGTTGCAACCGCATCACACTAATTTTTGTTCACTTTGTGATACATTCTAGATACAGCTTTTTCTCTATATTCTTCTGCTTAACTAGTTATTTAATATGTTCTGGTTTTGCATTTTCCTAATGATAGCAATTTGAGCTTTCCTATATTGAATTTAATTTGCTAGATTTTATATTTAAGTATGCATTCCAACTAGTCATGATGACTTAAAGCTTTATTCTTGTCCTTAAAAGTGCTTTTCAACCTCTCATATTGAAATTGAAAGGCTTATAGCATACTTTTAGGGGTTTTTCAGGCACCAAATCGCTGATGTAAATATGAAGTCATTTCTAAGACTTGATTTATAGATGCCTCTGAAGGGAATGTTGAAGTATGGATGTCTAACTGCATGTAGTGTTTTGGTTAGCTGTATGTATAATAGTGTAATCTGAATAAATTCTGTAATTTAATCAGAAAACACGGTGGCTTTCAGTTTGACCTGCCATGTCACTGGTTGCTGATTACAGTTCCATAATTATAAGATACTTCTATCCTCATCTGTTTATTCTCTTTTTCCTATCATTAGTTGACAGGTATCAAAGGGGTTAGATTGCTGAGTAGTTCTTGTTCCCTGGTGACACTGTTGTCATTCCTTGACATGTCCTTGAGATGCCCTTGGCTCTGACAGGATAAGTTTCCTTGGTGGTTCCAGGTTCTGAGCCCGCGGACTGATATCGGTGTTTATGGGAGCAGTAAGAATAGGCGGAAGAGGGCGAAGGAGTTGATGGAGAAGGAAAAGGAGAAAGATCTTGACTTGGAATCCCTGAGTGAACTGGAGGATGGGCTGGAGGAGGCCAGGGACGCTGCAGCTGTGGTAAGGAGCAGTGAAAAGTGGTGTGTCCTGCTTGTGTGGGTTTAAGTCATCTCTAATCTGTAGAAATTCTAGGGAAGAACTGATAAATGAATTTCACTGAAAGAGGTACCTCATAATAGGTGTTTGACACAAGAATGTAGTTCAACTTTAATTGCAGTGAAAATAGAGGGAAGCACAGTTCAGAGTGTAACTGCTGGTATTTAATCCCATTGGGTATGTGTAAGACTTAAATGCTCTTGGGTTAGTATCTATGGCTGCTCATCTGATATTAACATTTATTGAAATCATATGGAAATAATGAGGTGCAGCTCAGCCCTAACCAGGACCAACACATATTTGGTTAGGTCAATTCTGTGGTCAGCCTGCAAATGCTTGGTCATGGACACTGGGCTGGAGGGAATGTTTTGTTTGGTTCCTCTTTTTTGGAGGATACTCTCATGCTGCTTATCAGAATAATTTGCTGACATCTGTTTGCCCTTTCCCTGGTAACAAAGAAAATATGTGCAGGGTCATTAATATGGCTTATACACAATCTTTTACTGTAGTATGCTTGGTTTTAGTTACCTGAATGGAAACATTAAGGAAGTGCAAGTTGCTTTCAGGAGGTATGTGGTCACTCAGATGCTTCTGAAACAATGCTCAGCTCCATTGTCTCAGTAAACAGTTGAATGAAACAGATTGAGACTTCTTCTCTGGAGTCAAAACCTGTTCTCCTGGTGGCCTTATGACAGATTTAATTAGGAACTTCAGAAACTTTGTAGATATTGAGAAGGTTATCTAAAGTTTACATAGCATCTCTACCAGAAGGACTCTAGGGAGTAATGAGCAACTGAGGAGGAGGTATCTTAGATAAAGTTTTAATTCGATGATGTAGTTCCTAAATTTTGGGCTAGGTTTAGATCTCTTGATCTGTTAGATCAAGATGTTGGCTGGTTTTTTTTCGTTTTCCTGTGTTGTTAATAAAATTAAATCTCTCTTTGCTGTGAAGGTCATGACATGTTTTTGTCCTTGCTGGGCAGGTGGCTGTATTCAAGGAGCGGGAACAGAAGGAAATTGAAGCCATGCATGCTCTCAGGGCAGCCAACTTGGCCAAGATGACCATGGTGGACCGAATCGAAGAAGTCAAGTTCTGCATCTGCCGCAAGACAGCCAGTGGGTTCATGCTGCAGTGTGAGCTGTGCAAGGACTGGTTCCACAGCGGCTGCGTGCCCCTGCCCAAAACGAGCTCTCAGAAGAAGGGCTCCAGCTGGCAGGCCAAAGAAGTGAAGTTCCTGTGTCCCCTGTGCATGCGCTCCCGCCGGCCGCGGCTGGAGACCATCCTGTCCCTGCTGGTGTCCCTGCAGAAGCTGCCCGTGCGGCTGCCCGAGGGGGAGGCCCTGCAGTGCTTGACAGAGCGAGCCATGAGCTGGCAGGACCGAGCGCGGCAGGCCCTGGCCACCGACGAGCTGTCCTCTGCTTTGGCCAAGCTCTCCGTGCTCAGCCAGCGAATGGTGGAGCAGGCAGCTCGGGAGAAAACAGAGAAGATCATCAGTGCAGAGCTACAGAAGGCAGCAGCTAACCCCGACCTGCAGGTAGGGATGGGGAGATCTTGCTATTCCTTCTGCTTGCCCTAATTTAGTGTGTCAAAATGCCTTGTTTTTCTTGGAGAAGCGTGGGGGAGAGGGGAGGGCAGTGAAAAGTTGAGGACTACACATGGTAAAACTTCTTACTTAGTTCGGTGCTACACAGGTTGGCTGGCTTCTGTTTTGTACATTGCTGCTCCAGGAGCAGGTCTGTTGCTCTGTACTCCCTGTCAACAGCAGCAAGGTGCTTGTAAGAAACATCAAGTCAGCTGTAACAGCTGGGTACCAGCCTCAAGATGTGTAAAACAGTTGCCACTTTGGTGTCCAAATTCCATTTTTCTCTTTACGGAATACAACCTCTCAGTATTTATAACTTCCCATGAATTGTCATTCAAAGGCGTTTGGTGTCTTGTTAGTAAATTTCAGCAAGAAATGTAGTCAAACACTGATAATTCCATAGCTGACCTCTTCACCTTGAGAGTGAGGTCAGGTCATGTTGTGGTGAAGAAGCTGTAATTTGTAGCACTGAAGAACAGTATCTAGATCTTTCCAGTCACTATTATTAAGAAACAGGTAATCAGAATCAACAAAACCTTTTACTTGGATATTTCCCTGTCTTTTTTCACATCTTGCTGTAACTAGTCTCTTTTGTGATGTCCAGGCAGTTATCCTCAGGCCAAAAGAACCAGTGTTTTCTTTGTTAATAACTCTTTAGGTTTTACAGATTTTTCCTGGAAATTTTAGTGTTTCATTTCCATATTCCATTTTTTAGGGACACTTGACAAGTTTTCAGCAGTCAGCCTTTAACAGAGTGATAGGGAGTGTGTCCTCATCCCCACGGCAGACTTTGGATTATGATGATGAAGAGACAGACTCTGATGAAGACATCAGGGAGACATATGGCTATGACATAAAGGTAAGTAATCCAGAGTGGTTTGTTTGCATGGAATAAATACAGAACACCTGTCTTTTATTAATCCATTTTTTCAGAATATTTCTTGTATCTTAAGCTGTCTATGTATATTCTGCCCTAGTGCCCGTGGCAGAAGAGGTACTTCTTGATTTTTATCTGAATGTCCCCATTCTATGAACTATTTTGAAGTTTTGTAATGTTTTGATGCAAAATTTCCAAAGTCCTTTCCACCTTTTGAATTTCAAAAGGTGCCTTTTAATGCTGAGGAAAAAGATACACTTACAAAGGGATTTGTATTTATAACACCCTGGAGGATGAGCATTGTCTTTATGCCCCATTCAGAGATACCACGAGTCATAAATATAAGTATCCATATGAAGAGCTCTTGGAAAGTTTTTGTTACAGCAAAAAGATTTGCCTTCAAAAACTGCATGCTGTGTAAGAAGCTTCCTGATGCCAGAGCTTTGTTCATTTTTCCATACCTTTCTCTTCATTCAGCCCTTGTATAAAGGAAGTACATGTGTTCCATTTTGGAGTGTGGAATTTTTTGAGACCAGATGTCTGGATCATGTTGTAAAATTAGTGTCTGGATTCAGTACAGAAATTGTAACTGCAGTTAAATTTCTGACATATTTTATCTAGAGAAGAACTTCCATGAGAAAAGGCAGTTGTTGAGAAAACCATGTGTTTTCAAGGTATTGAAATGTCCTTTTGAAATACGTAGAGGCAAAGGCAATGCCACAGTTTCTTCTTGAGCAGTGTTTTCTTTTTAATGATAGTGTCATCTCTGCCTTTAAAGATGCTATCTTAAGAGACATGTAAATTCTTCTAAGGCAGATATTCTGATTTATAGAGGTGCAGCACATTCTCTAGGTATGATGTGCTGTAATCTTCTATTTTTAAGTGTTTTGTTTCTCACAGCAGCCTGGTGCAAATACACAGATTTGTCTTACAGTCCCCTGTGAAAAGCCAACAAGAATACATTGCTGTTGGGTGCTACAGTCTTTAATTAATTTAGTTTTATGTGTAAAAGTAATGCCCAAAACTGTTCCTTGTGTCAGGGGTCTTAAGGCATTTCTGAAGGATGTGGCATTTTCTGAGGCTGTGATAAAACATGTGTCAAGGAAGGTGGCATATGCTTGCCAGGATTTCAGGGTTTTGCAGGAGCATAATTTCATTTGTTTAATGATTCTACTGTCATAATTTAAAAATCTCATCCTTAACCCTTTTGATTTGGATGTTCATCATAAAAAGTCTGTTTAAGCAAAGCTGATAGAGACCAGAAATGTGTTCTGTTAGGTCAACTAATATGATTGGAATAGAAGGCAGATTTTCAGGCAACCAATAAAATTCTTCACGTATAAACTAGGAGATGCAATATTATAAAAAACCCCAAAACAAAAAAAAACCCCAACCCAAAGTTGCTCAGAATTTAATTATTTCTATACTGTTGATTTTTAAGGGTATTTTTTTCAGTTTTTGATACATAGACGTGTTCCAGTGTGTTTAAAAAAAGATACATATCATTGTGCATTGTGTATGAATTTGCTCTTGTTGTGGACCCTGTAGAAATAATCCTGAATTCCTGAGGGTCTATAGACTGTATTTTGAAAACCAGTGTCTGGCTTCTCAAATGCTCAGTTGTTACAGAAAGAGATATGAAAATATGATCTGTCTGATTATATTATATGTCTCTTAATTAAAGCATGGTTCTTGCCAGTAAATCTTCATTAGGAGTGCAATAGCTAGATTTTTTGTAAGGTTTGTTCCAAGTGGACACATTCACTGGTGAAATCACCTGTAATTTGTTTTCATTTTTTGTTTTGTGTGTTTTCTCATTTCTTGGCACCGGTATTGCCTATGGCCACTAATGATGATTTTTTTAAAAGTCAATTTATATGTTAGTCCTGAACTTCCTTTAACGTAGTACAATAAGATACCCATAACAAGATATTGTTCAAGATATAAACTGTTTACTGTGTAGGGAGAAATACCTTCCTCTTTCTGAGTATATTTATTTTACCTTTTCATCTGGGCAATTTAAATTTGAATTTCCCACTTGTAGTTCTGTACAGAAATCATTAGTTTGTATATCACTTTCTTTTAAACATACAGCTGAAGGCCACAGAGAGAGAGAGAGATTACCATTCTTAAACTCCTTTTTTGTGTCATGAAATGGCAGTGTCTTGCCCAATACCTTCAGCTGTTCAGTGTCTTACTCAACACACTGAGCTGAGCACAGGCCAGTGCCACCATTACTCTGCTCATGGAAATATTCACAACAGCCCTCTTCTTTCAGTGTTTGGTCCTAATTTAAACTGATTTAACACTGCCATAAAAGTACTGATCCCAGGGCAGCATTTGATTGCCATTATGTTGATATTTCTTGCTGTGCTGAAATGCCCTTTTTTTTCCATACTTCTAAAATCTTAAATAATTTCTTTCTGTAGTGACTGTAATTTAGTCAGCATACCCCTGCTATGAAAGATAAAGTCTTCATGAGCTTGCAGTCAGACTTTTCAAGCAAAATAATAAATTATGTAGGCTAAGAGAAAGCCTCTTTTCATCATGTTGACTTCTGAAGACCATGCTTAAGGTGCTGAGGGAGGAAACTTGTCAAGCATTTTTTATGCACTAGTTGTAAATAAACTGACCTATCTCCATAGTTCCTGTATTCATCCAGCATTTAAGTAGGGATATAATTTTTACCTTTGATCTTGGTATCTCTGATGGAGTGATTAAGAGGAGGGCTTTAGGAGCAGCAGACTGCTCAGTCTTAGTAGAATTTACTTTGAAGTGGGATTCTGGATTCAGATGTTGCGTGTTTTCTGTGGATCTTTTTCAGGACAATGCCAGTGTAAAATCTTCCAGCAGCTTGGAGCCCAATTTGTTTTGTGATGAGGAAATCCCCATTAAATCAGAGGAGGTGGTGACACACATGTGGACTGCTCCCTCGTTCTGTGCTGAACATGCCTATTCCTCTGCTTCTAAAAGCTGCTCTCAAGGTATTTGCTTTTGTATGCATTGAGATAAAATTAAATAGATAACTGGGATGAGCAGTCAGTGAGGAGTGGAACTGCTCTGTTATCCATACTAGCTCTACTGGATATGTTGTCTAGAGGAACGTTCAGCAGAGTTACATTGTAGTTAGCTTCCTGATATTTGATATATAAACCTGTGCTAATGTGTTTCGGTTGCTACTGTTTCCCACCTTAAAACGTTGTAAAAAATATGTAATTTCTTTTGGTTTTGAGCTCTTCCTTTTATCTTTATGTGGCTTTGCTTGGGGAGGTTTAGGTTGGATATTAGGAAAAATTTCTTCACTGAAAGGATGCTCGGGCATTGGAACAGGCTGCCTGGGGAAGTGGTGGAATCGTGTCCCTGGAAGTGTTCAAAACACATGTGGGTGTGGCACTTGGGGACATGGTTTAGTGGTGGGCTTGGCACAGACTCCATAATCTTAGAGGTCTTTTCCAGACTTAAGGATTCTGTGTCCTGGCTCCTGTCTGACAGGTTCTAGCACGCCAAGGAAGCAGCCTCGGAAGAGCCCGCTGGTACCTCGCAGTTTGGAGCCCCCTGTGTTGGAGCTGTCACCTGGAGCAAAAGCTCAGCTGGAAGATCTGATGATGGTAGGAGATCTACTGGAGGTATCTCTGGATGAAACTCAGCACATCTGGCGGATTTTACAGGCCACGCATCCGCCCTCTGAGGACAGGTTTCTTCATGTCATGGAGGTAGGGAACTCAAAGAAATATTCTGGTGTGGAACAGAAATCCCACCACATTCTGTTGGTGGATTTATATAAATATGATCTTGAATAGTTGAGTGCTCAGTTGCTTGTCATGTTTGGATTTCACCTGGAGAGAGTAGTAGATTACAGAACACAATAGAGTAAGTGATCCAGAAATTCAGTTCTTGATCACTCATGCCATAGCACTGTCCTCCACAGTTAACCATATTTAGAATAGTTTTCTCAAGTAGTTCCATATGCAAACCTTATTTTAGGAGATAACAGATTAAAGGAGGAAACACTCCTCTTGATTATGCCTGGAAACGGACCTAATCTGCAAAAGAGTTACAAGAAAGATTTAGGAAGATGAAAAGTTACACTTAGCTTATATAACATGATACTTGTATGTTACTGAACTTTGTTACTGGGGAAGACATGTTTTGATAATGCTGACAATAAGATTCATATTCTTCCTCAGAATAACACAGACATAGCAATTTTTTTATTGATATACTGTGAAGATGTCCTGATTGCTTTGCTCAGCTGCCAGTGGATCAGGCAGGTTTATCTGCTGATTCTGAGGTCTAGTTAAAATCACTTTGCTACATTGATGCAGAGGGCAAGGAATGTGTGCTAGAAGAGAAGCCTCTTTTGAAGCTTCAACTCAAGCTGCTGGGTTGAAGAGCCAGAGTGGAACCCATTTTTTACCATCTGTCAGCTGCAGTTAGGGGTCAGTTTGAATATGGATTATATGATGGCTTGTTGGGTTACTGAGCTGTACAGGAAGAGCATAAGATGCTGGTTCTTTCTTGGCTTTTTGGTGGTGTACAGTAATACAAGATGGAAGGTTGCATGCTGTGAACAGTGAGGTTAGGTGAACATATGAATTGGTGTCTCATTTTCTGCGTGCCATCCATACACAGTGGGTGAGTTAAAGTGTTGCCAGACTGCATCAGTTGGAAGTGTAGAGTATAAAACTGCCCCTGCCTCCCAAGGACTGCTGCTTTACCACCTTTCAGCCCGAGCACTACATGAGCTTAATGTTCTTTCAGTGGTTTTCTTTCAATGGTTTTGAAAGAAACCAGGGAGTTGATCGAAGAGCAGTTTGAATGCCAGCAAATAGCAATTTTTAAATAATATGCCAGACTGTTATATTAATAGTTAAGCAAAGCTTTTCTCCAGGGGAGTGGGGTGAGGAGTGTAGAGTGTGTGTGCGTTACGACACTTTCTGGTTAACCTTTACTAATACTTGCTTGACCAGAGCTGCTCATTTTGAATTGAATGTATTCTATGTCTGTTTACATACAAAATAAGTAGATTTCTGTGAAATAATCTGGAGAGGATTTGGTTTTGGGTGGAGTAGCTATATTAAGTAATGTACAGTAAACAGTCTCTTTACTGGCTTATAGTATGTTCTTAATCTATTAATAATTAAGGTTAAAGTATATAACTGCATTGACTGAAATCAAGTCAGTCCCCTTTGTACCAAGGACTACACAAGTGAATCTTTCAGGTATAAATGGGACTTGTCACCGTGAATGCTGCCTGCAGGGACAGAGCTGGCCAGTCTTAAGCCCCACTTGTGATCTGAATCTGTTATTTAAGAGCTCTTGATGACACCAGGATATTTACAATGTCTGCAGTTTGGAAGCCATTCAAATAATGGATGTTGCTTTCTCTTCTTGCTTGAGTTGATGATACATTTTAAGAATTCACCAATTACTCTTTCTTAATCTCCAAAACAGCAGTTGCTTTTTCTCGAAAATAATTACAGGCAAGACTGACCTGGGATGAAAAATAAGCAAGAGCATCTAACAAATGATTAATCTTCTCAACTTCTATTAAAAAACAAAGTGAGAAGGGAGTTGTAATTATTGCTTATTTTGCCTTCTTACCCTTGCTGATAGTTTACTTTTTCCACTGGGTATTTTTGGCTGATTGTACTTTGACACAGTTGATAACACTTATGAATTTTTTATAGTATGGTGAAAATGAAGTTAAGTGTTTTATTTGTTTAGAATATATAACAGTATGTTGTTGACTAGATTTCTTCATGCCATATCAGGGTAAAGGTAGAGGTAAGTACGTTTGTCAGACCTCAGGTTTGCAGGAAATTTGTCTTTGAGTAATATATATATTTTTTTTTTTCTATGAAGGATGACAGCATGGATGAAAAACCACTGAAAATGAGAGGGAGGGACTCTTCTGAGAGGAAGCGGAAACGAAAACTGGAGAGAGCAGAGCAGTTCTTTGGAGATATGAAGCAAAAATCTAAAGAGCTGAAAAAACTGGAAAAACCCAAGAAGAAGAAGCTAAAACTCACTATGGATAAGACAAAGGAGCTGAACAAGCTGGCAAAGAAACTGGCTAAGGAAGAGGAGCGGAAGAAGAAGCGAGAGAAGGCAGTTGTGGCAAAGGTAGAACTGGCAAAGGAGAGCTCAGAGAAGAAAAGAGAGAAGAAGGTTCTGGATATTCCTTCCAAGTACGACTGGTCAGGAGCAGAGGAGTCAGATGATGAGAATGCTGTGTGTGCTGCTCAGAACTGCCAAAGGCCCTGCAAGGACAAAGTGAGTTGCCCCTTAGTTCTGTCACAGGCAATTCTGTGCTAAGTCAGAACCCCTGTGCCAGGTAATATTTGAGTTGAGCAGCATGAGAAGCCAAAGTGGTGTGGTTAGAAATGAGAGACAATTGAGTAGTACTTGGGTAGGTACATGGATTTAGCAGATTGAACTGTAGGACTTCCTTATTCTCTTAAGTACTTCAAAAGAGAAGATGGAAAATTAGAATCTGGGAAAAGGTGCTCTGTTTTGGTTGGGAAGTTTAACTTCTTCAAGCTGTGTAATTTTCTGTTGACTGTGTGCAACATGCATTGGCTGATTCAAAGGATTAATTCTTTGAATCAGAAAGAAATGTTCCTGGCTTTACTGTGTTCCTGAGCAGGAGTGGGATGTGTGATGTTCCTAAATGAAACAGATTTTCTGTATTTCTTGCACACACTCTGTGAACAGTGATGTTGCAGGCTGAGTGATCTACAAACTTCAGTCATTGATTTTGCTTGTTGGAGATAAATAATCAATTATTTTAGACCTGATTGGATTATTACAAAAGAACCTTGATCTGCCTCTCTCTGTGGCACTGCCTGTCATGATTGTCAGCTTTTAACACAGACTGATGATCAAAAATGTTTTCAGAATGTTTTTTCTGTACTTTTGTACTTTCAACAGGTGAATGCCATACTTGTCAAAAAATGGCAGATACAGGAATGTAATGACTGAAGCTGCAGCTGTTGATGTCCATTACTAATCACTTTGGAAAATTTGTTCAGGAGTAGTTGGCTACAAACTAAAGTAAAATCTGTATGATAATAATGTTTCTTCATTTTAAATAGGTTGCCACTACTGTTGTTTTTCTGATACAGTTTTGCATTCCCCTGTAAGTGGAAAGCAGAACTACAGCAGTAACAATTTTTATAGCTGTACCAGTGGATGCCATTAAAATGGAGAATCTGTGTTTCTTACCCTGCAAATCAGAGTTTCTGCCCACTGACTCCAATTAACATGTACTTTTATTCAAAGAATTACAGAAATCAAATCATTCATCTTTTTTCCTTCCTACATTCTAACTCATTTTTTGTCTTTTCCAAATTGTTCTACAGCAGGTTCAGCTGAAAGTTTGTATTGTAGCTTAAATGTTCTGACACTTAGGACTTATATTTACAAAAGCTGCTGTTTGATAATGCAGTCTAAGAGGGTGTGTTTGGAGACTCTCACCTATGCTGAAGTAACCATCCCTGAGCATTTTAAATGTGTTTTAGCACACCTCCTTTCATCTGAGGAGAGCTGAGTCATCTTCCTCAGGAATAGTAGAGTGTTCTTGTGTTGTTGCAGTGTAAGGATGCAAGAGGGGCAAGGTTTGTTGGAAGAGTTAGTTTTCATTAAACTGAAGTAGCTTGTTTAAACAAGCTCTACAGGGGCATTAATTTTTGCCCCAGAGCTTTTATATTCCTGGTAGGTTTAACAGAAGGTATTTTCTTCATAGAAACTGTGCCTGTCTGTCCTTCCTTGTAACAGGCTGTGTGTTGCTGATGTGCTCTCTTGCAGGTGGACTGGGTGCAGTGTGATGGGGGCTGTGATGAGTGGTTCCATCAGGTGTGTGTTGGGGTCTCCCCAGAGATGGCTGAGAATGAGGATTACATCTGTATAAACTGTGCAAAGAAACCCCTGCAGGGACCCAGCAGCCCTGCCCACGCCTCACCTCCTCCCTTCTTGTTGAGCTACAAACTACCAATGGAAGATCTCAAGGAGACGAGTTAGCAACTGCTCGATGCCCAGAACTTGTTGGGAAATGGACCACTGGAACCCTCAAACCCACGAGAGGGTTTGAGGCTGATGTAGCTCCTGAGCTTCTCTTCCAAGGATGTACAGACGTGCAGCAGAGTTGGTCCGTTCCTTACAGCTGGCTTCCTTCTGCAGCGGGAATGTCAAGGCACAGAGGCACCGACTCATCTATGCAGACACCGCCTGATGGGGAGCTCCAGCCAGTGTTTTCTGACTTGAGTGTTTCCATCTTTGAGTGTGGCTGTTGCTCTCAAGGACTGAGCAAACTCGAGGCTGTTAGACACTTCAGGGTGTTAGAAGTACATGTTGGCAGTGGAGCTGGCCTGGAGCTGGTGGGCGTAGGCTGGAGCTCTTAGACCTACCTGGTTACCCTCAGGAGGTGACTTTGGAAGTTATCTTTTGCCTCTCCATGCCAACCCAGTGTGTAGAGCAATGTCTTGGGAGAATGAAATTGCCTCCATATCCAGGCAGCTAACACTACACTATAAGGGTGGGAGCAAGTGGATGAATTTCTTTTAATTTCTCTTTTGTAGCTAAAGGGCAGAGGAGCTCATAATCGCAAAAATCAGCAGAAGTTCTGTTTACCAAAAAAGAAACCCAACTCTACTCCACTAGGCAAATTTTTTTCCTCAGTGGGAAACAACCGATCTTCCCGTCCTGAGGAGGGCCAGAAATCATTGATAATGTCTAGCTAGACCAGAACTTGGGAAGAGCAGAGTGCTTCCCTTTCCACAGGGATGCTCTCTCCTGTTCTAGGCTTTGCTTAGAGTTCTGCACTCCTGCACATTAAAGTTGTGTGGCGCAGGATGGAGCTGGCAAGGAGGTACAGCACCCAGGGCACAGCTTCTGAGATCTGTACCCAGGGATGGGAAGGAAAGAAGACAGCCCACTTACCTCAAAGGTTACACTGACACGTGCTTCTGTGAAAAGTTTCACTCACAACTTTCCAGTATCACCAGGCTACAGGCATGGCCTTCTGTGATACCAGCAAGCAGTCTGCAGATACTGTTCACAGTGCTAACCCCTCCCTGCTGGCTTTGCTGGATGTGTACCAGTGTACAATCAGCAACAGTTCTTGTCTGAAGTTGCCCCTGGCTTTGCCGGAGGACCAGAGGGCTTGGGGTCATCCTGGGTGACAGTTGTTTTAGTAAATCCATTTTTAAAGAAGGACTTGTTTTTACTTTTTTCTAAATGTCTCAGACTACTGACTTGTTCTATAAATAGATTATTTTTCTTTGATTTTTTTATACTTACCACTGTTAACCAGCAGCACAGACAGAGGTTCACAAAGCAAAAACCTGCCCGTGGGCTTGGGTTTTTTTACTCCATTCCTTCCTTGTAGTACAAGGAATTAGCAGTTACCTTCCCCATTCTAGCTTGACCAGCTGCCTGTGTTTAAATAGGTAAATACATTTCATGTGCTACCTTTGTATTTGGGTTTGTTCCTATTAGTGGGGCATCTGGGCCTTAATGACTCCAGTGGATGCTGGCCTTGTGTATGTGAATGTCTGAAGTCAGCCCCTGGGCTGTCTTGTCCCCCTCTCCACTCACTCCCTATTGTTTCCATTCTTCTGCAGTTCTAGGAGTGTTGTAAGTAGTGTCCAGTCTTACTAGGAGCTGGATTGGGATTTAAAGAAATATTGACAAAAACAAAGGTGTGCTGTCTTGACTGTTCTGTGTCCCTTCTCTTGTTCTCTGATATTTGGAAGTTTATTTATTTGGCAGAATTATCCATCCAAAAAAACCCAACTCAGCTCAGGTAGACAGAACTTTATTGTTTTCTTCTATGTGTGCCTGCTACCTGGGAAGAGGGAAGTGTGCAAAAGGAAAAGAAATAAGATGGAGTGCAGAAGATCCAGAGTCTTGGGAGCTTTGAGTGCAAATTGGACACAGACTTCTAATTCCTGCTCCTTAAAGACTTAATGTGATGTTAAAAGCAAAAGCAAGCTGTGGTTAAGCATGTGGCTGAACGGGCACTCTCGTAAATTTAAGAATATTATTTGTTTACTTATTTATGAAGGAGTCTATGCTTTAGATAGACATACCCTCTTTTTGCCTCCAATTACTTTTTTTTTTCTTCTCAATGTACACTTAGTTTTGGTAAACTGATTTCAAGAGTTGTTACTTTTCCTTCAAGCTTTAACTGACGGTACTACGTAAATGTTTCCCGATACGGAGTGGATAAACTATCTGTCACAGATGTTTAATCGTTCCAGAAGTAGACTAGTACAAGATTTCTTAAAGAATCCCAGTGTTCTGTATTCTTTCCTGACTCCTAGAATTTGTGACACAACAGGGGAAATATGATTAGCATCTCCTGTTAGCCACTGAGCATATCCTCGTAACCATTCCTGCATTCTCTGTTGCGATTAAGTCGTTGTATGTAATTGCCATCAACTGGAAAAGAGATCCTTGAGTAAACCTGCATTGCATGTTCCTGTTTCTCTGTGTAGAAGGTATGGTGCAGAGTGTTGACAGAAGCACTAGTTACAGCAAGATGGAAACAAACAGCTCTACAATGCAAGTGTGGTCATTCTGCTTGTAACAAGCAGAGGAAAGAGCAAACAACAGAAAGAAATGTGCAAATCATATGCAAAAGTCACGTTTTTAGTAGCTGTTTTTCATGTAGCCACATGGAGAGCCTCTGTTCTGCTATTGGAAGGAGGTTGCCACACTTTTTTCTGGTCACAGATGTCTCGTCTGCTTTTGGATAAGGTGTTCATAAACTGAAGACCATTATTAGCTTTACATCTTATTGTTTTAAGCTTGTTTTTTAAGAGCATAATTCCTATCAAAGGATTGCTGATAGTATGAACTTATGAATAAATGTTAACTTTTGGAAAAACCTGTAGTTTAGTGGTTGAAAAACCCAAAGCTACAGCTGTGGTGTTGTCTCCAGATCCTAGGGGTTTGAATTTTTATAAAAGCATATGCAGAGAAGCCAGCCAAAGCCAAGATAAAAATGTTCTTACAGGTTTGCTGCAGCTGTGGGAAAACTCTCTCATGCTTTGGGGACAAAATCTCAGTACACAAAAAATATTAGCTCGTGTATCTAGAAAAGGTGCATGTCTTAATGCTGTAGTCTACAAAGGCTACTTGCCACTGCTGCTGTTATTTCTTTTCATGTGTCTGACACAAAAGGTCAAAGAAATTACCTGAGCTGTTGTGAGGAGCTGAAAATGGCCAGGGCTTGAGTTGTATAGCTTGTACAAACTATGTGTTTTCAGGTTTTTCTTGTAAAAAACAGGGCCTGGAATTTGGCAGCTCTGCTTGCACAGAGATAAATGTAACTGCTGACCTTCAGTATCACTGCCTTTAGGATTTCTACTTTTGACAGATCTGCAGCTGAATGCTTGTGCAGCCTGGACCATTGGTAATGAAGACCTAAGAGTCTTCAGCAACTTAATGTTGTTGATATTATGGGAATTATCTGAAGGGATTGGAACACAGTCACACAGCATAAGGTAACAGGCAGTTGTCTGTTATATCAGCCACACTGTGAAACTTGCATTGATCTTTTCAGCTTTTAGAATCATAGAGTAATTTAGGTTGGAGGGTACTTCTGGAAGTCATCTGGGTCAACCTCCTGACCAGAGCAGTGGTGACTTTAAAAGCAGGTGAAATTTTTCAGGGTTGTGTCCAATAAAATTTTGAGTATTTCCAGGGATGAGCATCCAGCAACTTCTCTGATTTCCCGTTTGGTTTTGTAGCATCTTCAGTGCAAAATGCACTTGCTGTAACGTGCCTGTTGCCAGAGGCTGGCTCTGTTTTTTCTCTAATCATCCACTAGGTAGTTGTAGACTGCAGGTCCTGCAGCCTTGGTTTCCAAACTGAACAAATCCAGCTCAGCCTCCCTTGAGCCATGGCATGAGCTGCAGCCTTTTGACAGTCTTGATGATCCTTGTTGCAGGTTGCTCAATGTACTGAGGAGCCCAAAACTGGATGTGTTACTCTAGGTACAGCTTAAAAGTGTTGAATACAGGGGGGAAATAACTTCCTTTAACCTGCTGCTCATACTTTTGCTGTGCAACCTCCTGCAGGGCTGGCCTGTATAGCTCCAACTACTGCTGACTCCTTTTCATTCTGGCTACTGTTAGCCCCAGGTCTTCTGGTTTATAATTTCTCAGATACAGGACTTAAACTTTTCCATCAGCACATCACTTCAGCCAGGAAAGATCCAACTGAATGGGAGTTCCCTCCTCCTGTGTTTTGGGCTCTGCTGCTCCCATCATCTGAGTGTGCTCTATACCACTACCCAGGTGGGTAAGAAAAAACACCTGAGGTATTGCACTTGCAGCTGTCTGTCTCCAAGGTTTCAAATTGGTGACTGCTGGAGCCTGAGCACAGAACTCCACCCCATTTTTCACTGCCATTGTAGGTTGTCCATCCACTCCCCCTACGTGTGTTTTTGCTGTGAGTCGGGGTAAACACCCACTGCTCTCCCCTTCTCCATAGAGTTCATCACAGAAGGCACCCAGACTGGGCTAAGATTATAGTGGTGACTATTACCAGTCATGTTATCCCTCGTGGGCATGGATATTGGTTTGAGGAGGATTGGTTCCATCATCTTTCTCCTCTTCATTGAATGGGCATGATGCACAGAAGCTTCATCACAGTCTATCAAGAACGTGATCTTCCTATTTTTCCTAGGCTTCAGATGTTTTCCTAGGAATGGAAAAAGTTTCTTAATATCATTCCTGAAATAATTGTTAAAATTGCTGTAAGAAGTTGAGTGCTGTGGTCTGCTAAAAGCAACATTTGAGGCTTACTCCAGTTAGATGCAAAGGAAAAGCAGGGAACTCCTTCACATCCTCTCCAGGTGTGGTCACTAAGAATTTAGGCTGTTTGGTCAGGCCTGCCTGAACCAAACAGGAACTCTGCTTGGAGCACCAAGGCAGCAGGAGGTGCAACAAATCCAGCCCTTGTCAGCATTCCAGCCACGCTGGCTTTGGGAAGGTGATAAATGTGTGGGGCAGCTGGAAGCTGCACAGCAAGACATGGAGAGCACAAGTGAGTGTAAAGGAAATGAAAGTAGCAAGGGTTTATTGAGAAATATTTGTAAGGAGCTGTGCTCTGAATGGCTTTGAAACAAACCCTCTGCTGCAGGGAATAGTTTTAATCCAAGGTGGGATGTTGTGTCCAATTTGGTGGCTTTTCAGAGGTCAGATTTTGGTAGTCTGTGTATCACCCCCCCACGCTCCCCCAAAAAGGCATTTAAAGCCAAGTGCCAGAGGGAGCTGCTGCGTGTGTTTATATCTGAGAGCAGCCACCTCTGCACACAAGTCCTGGGATGATGGTTGGTGTCTCTGGCCAGGCTGGCATCTGCTTTCAGTGGGTGGGTGATAGGCCAGCAGCAGGAAGGGCTGCATCCTGCAGTTGGTGCAGCCCGTGCTCAGCTCACCCCCAAGCAATGGGCGTGGCTGCCGCTGCCCAGGGGAAGGAGGCGCTTGTTGCTGCTGTGCTGTGACAGTAGCAGTGGAGCCCACACAAGTCCATGCTATGAATTTGAGGAACTGAGTACCACATTGTTTACTTCTGTCAGCTAATGATTTAACTTTTCACTTCATACAGCTGGGAATTTAGTTAATCTAGACGTTGTCAGTGTATCGATAAGGCTACATCCCATTGTTTCCTTGTACATTGTACATGAGTAAATTATTACTTAGGCAGGAGGTAGGTGCTTTAGCTTTGCCTAGAAACATTCCTGGGAGAGACAGTGGCTGCTGAGAACACCTGGTGGAGAAGTGGAATCATTGGCAGCACCCTGCCTGATGCTGAAGGACCAGCCCCAGATGAGAGTGTGGTGCTGCTGCTCTCACCTGCTGCCAGAAGGGGAGGCTCCACAGGTGTAACCCAGTTCCAGGTTTGTATCTTACTGGTAAGGTTTGAACACAGCCCAGTTTCTCACTTTCTGGGCCTTACCACCTACCATGGCACTGGTTTCCTCTGGTTTCTGCTACAAATAGTCTTGGAATCGTCAGACTCTGGGATTTAGGGCAGTTAGAGAGTACACAAATAAATAATGAACAAATAAATAATGGAAGAGTGCACAGCCACAGGAAAAGTGCTTATAATTTACAGGATTTCTTTTTTTCCTTGCTGAGTAATGTGATTCTAGGAAGCTGATGGGTCAGATTCCTGTTTGGAGCAGAAAGTGGGCATGACCTTTGTGTAACTCCTGTTTACAGAGTGTGCAGAGAGTGCTGCTGGACAAGCAACACCTGAGATTTCTGCAAAAAGGAGCTCACTTTGCTTTGCCCTAAGCAGCAGCTGTTCCGTGTCCCTGTTTCTCAGCTCTGGTGATCTCAGAGAAACATGATTGTTCCTTGTGCTTTTTGCTTTCATCCCCCAGGGCCTTTCCATTGCACCTTGGGCAGTTCCTGTTCTCAGGGAAGTGAGGCCAAAGGAAATCAGCACAAACTCCCTTTGCAGACTTTTGTTTTGCTCCTCCCAAAGGGCTTTTCCTTTGCAGCAGGGGAGGTCTCACCTCCCACCCTCTGAGGGCTGCCTGGGTCCCTCCACAGAAGCTGTGTGACTGCAGACTGTCCATTGGCATCACCAGGACCAGATTTGGGCAGCAATAAAACAGCTGTTTCCTGCTTTGCTTGTGTGAAGCCACAGGTTCTGTTCTAGCCCTAGGGGGTATGCAGTTCAAACCTTGTAGTAGGAACCTTTCCAGGTAAATCAGAATATCAAAGACCAGTCTCCTTTTTCCTCTAGATCCCAGTTATGGTGAACACCAAAACTAAAAGTTCCACTGGCTCCACGTGTTTTCAATTAATTCTCCCATTTGAACACATCACCATGTCTTTTATTTTTTTTTTCCTTCCCTGATCACCACGAAAGCTTTGTATTTGTGTTGTGAAAGACTTAATGAAACCACATTCTCAGCACTTGTCAGATTATTGGCAAGCAGTGCCTGACCCTCTGCATTAGCTTGCAGGGATCAGGAATGAAGTGTCCTTGTCAAAAAGAGCTGTGATGCTATGAGCCTCTCTGGCTGAAGGGAAGTAATTAATGTTCATGGTGGAAATACCTTGTGTTTGGGGGTATTTCTCCATGTGACCTCTTGATCTGGTTAGTCTGAGCATCACCGTTTGAATTCATGGTGGCAAAAGGGTGACGTGGCTTGGAATTTGGTAGTCAAAAATGGCAAAGAGTGAAGCTCATGAGCAGCAGCAGCAGCAGCAGCTGCCCTTTTGTTCCCCAGAAAGGGCTCTCAAGCCACCTTCTCCTTTAGTGTGTGTGTAGTGAGTCAGCCCAAGCAGACCAAACCTGTGTGCCTCTGCTAAACCCTCTGTGCCTCGTGCCTGGGCACCCATTCCCTGCTCCCCTGCTCCACTGCCACTCCTCCTCTTGGCTGGAAGGGTGAGCTTTCTGCAGCCATCAGCTGCATCTATTTTGAAGCTGAACTTTTTCATCTCTGGCACTCATCAATAGAAAAATAAGATTGCCTTAAGCTATCAAAACTGACAAATTACTTTTTTTTTTCTTTGAGGAAAAACGAATAAGCCTGAAAGAGACTTGGTGCCATATGTTGCAACTGACTACCAGAACAGGAATGACTTGTAGGCAGGGGATCAGCCATGGTGTGAAGGCTTGTGATTCTTGCTTCAGGCAGAATTCCATCCACCTGGGAAGCTGAGTGAAGGCTCTAGGTCTTGCTCATGTTATGTCTCAGAGCCAGTGCAGTGGATGAGTGCTGGGGAGTGCAGCCCCTTTTCTCTGTCTGCAAGGACCTCAGCAGGGCAGCCAAGGGCAGGTTAGAGAAGCAGCCTGGCAGCACAGGTCCCTCTGCTTCCTCCTCCACTGCCTTGGGCTGCTGGTGACCACAGGAGCAAAACAACAGACAAATGCTGCTGCTGAATGGTGGCCAGGAGCTGGTGGCTCTCACTCACTCCTTGTGCTCAGACTAGGGGTGCCTATGATGTTTTTAAGAGAGAACATTTCCTGGCAGTGCAAGGATTTTTTTAAAAATCTGCTGTAATTCTGATTTTTGGAAGCTGGAAAAACTGAACTCAAATTTTATTTCTTTTTGACCATTTTTTTTGAATGCCCAAGTTTTCACTTTGTCAACTTTTGCATAGAAAACTTGTTTTGTGAGAAATTTCTGAAGACCTTTCACTCTGTCAGCCAATGACTAGCTGAGTATTAGATTCCTCCCTGAATGAAAACTTTGTGTTCTGAGTAGTTATCAGCCCAGTAGTAGTAAATCCCAGATTGGAAGCATTGTGTTTTGAGTTGTTACCAGCCCCATAGTCGTGAATTATGAAGAATCTTTTTTTTTTTCTTTACTTTTTAGGGTGTTCAAGCAAGTATGAACAGATGCTCTGAGATCACTGCCCAAATCTTGCTTGTTTAAAAACAGATTATGGGCTTTCTTTTAGGAATCAGTTAAGTACAGCCCTGTCTAACCTCTGAGAAAAGCTTTTCCTTTTTCCTGCCAGAACATGACAGAACATTTTCCTGCCCCTTGCAGACAGAAAGGATGCAGGGACATGCAAATCCCTGCCCTATCAATGGCTTTGATGTTCTTCCTGCAGGCAGGCACTTTCAGACATACCTTCACCTCAAAGGAGTAGGATGTGCAGATCATAAGGAAAGACCATAAGTGGTCCCAATACACTTTCTATCCCTCAGTTTACCCTGTACCTAATCAATCTGCTCATCCTATGCCTCTCACTTCTGGGCCACTTAAACACCACTGCTGGAATGATGATTTCCTTTGGCAAATGGTTCTTGATATGAAAATGTCCTCCACTTGTTTCCTTGGCTGCAGCTTCACACTGGTGAGTTTTAATTTCTTGATGCAACTATCAGCTTTCACATAAGGTGGCCCATGACTAGATTTTGGAAGAACAGCGACTTCTGCCCTCTCCCTGAAATGTGTTCAGGCTCTCTTCCCACAGTTACTCTGCAAGGGTTTGTTCAGGTTGCTGGTAAAGTGGGAATAGAAAAAAGGCCTGAGAACTGGTGGTATCTGATAGAGTTGAGGGGAAAATAGAAGGAGATGCTAAAAAAATTGAAGTCTTCAGGCTCAGGAGTCTTTGCTTGCTACTCAGCTCTTGCTTATATTACATTGTGTTTTATTATTTTATAAACATATATATATATATGTCTATACTTATGTGCTTATAAGGGCATAACCTTGCAGTGCTTTCATTTTGCCTACAAAGAAATTAGGATACTTTTTAATTCTGAGCAGAAAAGCCCCTTTTCCTTGCTCATGTGTGCAAAGGGCCAGTGTTTAACAGGGACAGAGTACTAAGAAGTCAAAGTAGAGGTAAGATGCAGATCTGCCTGCTGCACTCATGATTGTGCACGCAATGCTGTGTGTTCCTGCATTTGTCTTGGGTTTGGTGCTCCTGACAGCCAAGTGCACACCCAAGGAGCACCTGCTGCTTTCATCCTGGTCTGGGGGGAAGCTGCTGGCACTGGGCATAGCCAAGGGAGTGGTGAGAGGAATCTGCAGCTTTATTGCTGCTGGGAATTCCTGTAGCAGCCAAAGCAGGTCTAGGGGCACTGTTCTTTTGGTCCCAACTGATCTCCTCCTCTGCTCTGCCCTGGTCATAGAGAGGGACAAACCAGCACACTGCAACCTACACAGCAAGCACGGTGTAAGCACTGCCCGTGGCTCCTGCCTGCGGAGGAGCAGGGGGTGTGGCAGTGATATCCTCAGGAGCAGGTTTTCCAGCACTCTGAGCAGGCCAGCCCACACTCTAAGCAGTCCCTGAGCTCTGGCTCATGCAGAAATGTCACCTGTTTGTCTCCAGTATCCACACAGAACACAGAAGTGAGGCCTCTGCTGCTCTGCAGCTGTCCAGGGAGGACAGGGTTCTTCCAGCCTCAGGATTCTGGTTCCTCAAGCCATTATTTGGAGGCAGTTATTCACTAGGGAGGCTGTCTCTGAATGAGGTTGTTTGAAAGCCTGCTGCAGGATCTTCTGTCATGCAGGCCCTGGTCTTTTGCTTCTGCCACTGTAGTTTCAAAATGTGTGTGCCTTTCTGGGATGGAGTTTAGCAGCTCAAGCAGGAATCAATCCTTTGTGCTTCCTTCGGCTTCCTTCTCTGCTGAGCAGTCTCCAGGTTCCTGCAACGTGTCAGCCACTGCCAACCTCTAATTATCCCCTTTCTGTGCATATTTGTGACAATTTTGCTCACTACAGCCATGGTTGCTTCAAGCTAAACAACATTTTCAGACTGAACAGGCCAGTAGCAGGGTGGTTATCAGATGGAGGAAACGCATCGTATCTGCTCTGGCCTTTGGTTCCCAGATGATATAATGGCAAATTGTGATCCTGGACAATTTGCATTGCCTCAGCACACGTGGAGGCAGTTTGTCCTGAGTGACAGAGCAGCAGAGGGGGAGGTGGAAGTGGGGGGCACAGCTGCTCTCAGTGCTCAGCAAAGGCCGGATATGGCTGATGGTTTTTTGTGTTGGCAATGTGAAGCAGCAGCAGTTGTGCCCAGGCCACTCTCCTGAAAAGACTTTGGTGGTTTGGGCCATTATTCATTTTAAAGTAGTTGCTACTTAGTAAAAGGTTGTGCTTTTCTCCCTGTAAACATTTCCCTCTCCTCTTTTCTCCTCCTCATTCCTCTAAGTAGGTGCCTTTTGAAACCCTCCTCTTTTTAGGTTTGAACTACCTTTCCAGGTGGCTGGAGGTGGCTTGGTGCTTTGGAGGAGAGAAATGCAACACTTATTCCCTGCTCAGCTGGACATAAATGTGAAGTAAGACCAGATCTGGGAGTAGGTTCTGTAGTTGTTACCAGAGCATGAAGTATCAGCAGTCCTGGGTGGGCTGGGGCCAGTTCTTATGCACATCTGTCCCAGGCAAAGTCAAAGGACCATATTATCTCTAGAGGCTTTTGTTCCACATTTGCTTTCTTTGGGCTGTAAGCACTTCCCTGCTAGCACAGCCACAGCTGCTGGTGGAAGACTGGGATCAAGCTGAAGGCAGAAATCTTGGCGAATGTTCTAAGGTAAAGAGAAAGATAGGAGCAAAATGCAGCATGAATCAATAGCCTCTAGGATTTTCCAGCTCTTTTCCTGGCTGAGGTGTAAGGCACTCTGACAGTGACCCCCCTGGTCCAGAGCTCTTGCTCCTCTCCAAAATGGGTGTTGGGGAGAAGTGTCTAAGCCAGCTGTGCCCCAGCTGCACAGCTGGTACAGCTGCTCAGTGCTTGGCAGCCTGCCTGCATCTGGAGGCATTGCTCCAGCATGGATTGTCCCAGTAAATGGTGGGTGACAGCCAGGCTGCCTGGGATGGGGCTGGGAGGAGTGTGGCTGCTCTGGCTGGTGCCATCATCAGCCCTGTGCTCAGAGGAGATTACTGCACAGGCAGCCTCTCATTTCACACCCTTTTCAGGGGAGGCCACCCACAAAGTACCACCTTGTGCCATCCCAGGGTTGGCATGAGATGCTTGTGGGACAGGTGCCAGCATCGGTGCTGCCACTTGCCAACACTTGTGGCACTGGAAGCTCTGCAGCTGCCCGGGGGGTTCAGCTTGCATGATTCCAGGTGGCACACACTGCTTCAAAAGATCTTACCTGGTGCTCTCCTTATTCATGTATGTGTGTGTATCTATCCAAATAATTTAAAATGGTGTTATCTTGGTAGATCTCTGGATGAAGTTGTTTTCCTGTTACTACACCATGCATATTACCTAGGTTTGTTCCTTTTTAATATTTTTTTTAAAGATCTACATTTTTCCATTTCTCTTATTTGTTTCTTGCAAACCTGTTTGGTAAAGCTTTGTTTCAGGCTGTCCCTATTCTTCCCCTTGCCTTAGATACAATTACACTCGAAATCTTAGACATTGAGATTTCATCCTTGGCATTTTTTCCTTTAAATTTTTCATTGCCTTTAACGAGTCGATTAAAGTCCCTCTCAATTTCTTTGCCTTCTACCATTTCAAAAATCTGTATTGAAAGTATATTTTATTTTCTGTAGTCTTAACTGATCTTTTGTTGCTTTTTTCTCTATTTTCTGTAAAAAAATTTTTTAAAAAATCAATATTTCAAGTAACATCTCCCAGAACCATATGGACTTTTTCTTAGTTCACTCCAGAATATGTGTAAAGTGATGATTTACTTTAAACATGCTTTGCTCAGGATTTTCCAGCTTGCTTTTGCACTTGTAGATTTAATATTTCCCCTCGCTGCTTATGTTTACGCTGAACATTTGTTTTCATTTTCGGGTTATTGTTGTGTTCAGCGCAGTCTCATCACATGGGGTGCAAGTCAAATAGTCTGTAATTGATTGCACATTTTCCTACCATAGCCTATTAGCTCCTGCCAATTAACTTGCTGTCTTGTTGATAGGATTATTGCTATCTGTATGCTGCAGTAATTGTGCTTACCGAGGGATATTCATGCAGTGGTGCTGATGAATGCAATAGCTGGAAATTGAAAATATAGTTTGAAAATCTATAGGAATATTTCCTTAATCAATCTCCTCTCTCCTTACACCAATCTGTTGCACAAGGCAAGACATTATTTATCTTTACTGTTGTTTTTAATCCCTGCATTCTTACCCTATTTAACAGCTGCACTATTCACTGTGAGATGGTTTCTGCACAAAATGGGATGTTTTCTGTTTCTCACCATATTGCATAATTTCCCTTCTGGAAGAGGAATTATGGGAAAACCATCTTACCTGGTTTTCAAGAATCACTGATTTGAGGAGGGGAGATGTTTTATTTGGACCACTGTGTTTAATTGCTGCAGAAGAGGAGCAGCTCTGTGTGGATTTGCCTGTTTCCTTTCCAAACAATATTCTGTGGTAATGGCCACAGGTACCATGTTTAATTAATTATGTTCAATGGGAGGAAAAAGTATTTAAATTTATTTTAAATCTGAAATTTTCATCAAATGACATTAGTTGTTTTTTAGTTAATTAGACATTGTGAGATGTAGTGCATAACATACTCATCTTCTCTGTCTTCCTTTTTCCTGGACCTTTGTCATCACCCTCTTTTCAACCAAGGCATCTGTTCCTGAAATGAGGAGTTGTGGCATATTCGATCACTCCTTGAATTAATTCCTTTCCTCTCCCTGCCTCTCTCCCATTTCTCTGTTTCTCCTGCAGGAGGTCTGATTTACCACAGATTCATGTGGTGAAACCACAGTGCTTGCTGGTTCTTTCTCATTGCTCTCCTTCTACCTTCTCAGACTGCCTGTCCACATTTTGCTGCCTCTCTACACACCTCATACAAGGACACTGACCCCAAAAGCATTATTTTCTTCCCTGTTCTCTTTTGCCTCAGATATTTATCAACAGATGTAATAAAAATATTTTAAAACCTTGCCTCACATGCATCCTTGGACCATCACAGGTGTAACATATCCACCATGAATAATATCCTGTTCTGTTTGCCTCTTTTATGGCCTCTAAACATGGAGCTTAATGTCATCATTACCTGCTGTGATCCCAACACCTCCTTCTGGAGCAAGAACAGCTCATTTCACAGCCCACTGCTGGGTGTGCATAACTGGGGCTGGTTGTCTCCTTGCTATGAAACTTTTAATCTACTGCTTGATTGTCTGTTCCCATTGCAGCTTCCAGAGTGGTGTCCTGGGATGGGGCAGTGCTGCTTCTGGAAAAGACCAGTGGCAAAGATCCCTGTGTGTGAGGGAACAGAGTTTGCAATCTGCCAGATTTCTGAATGGGGCTGTTTTGGGCCCTTAGTAAGAAGCAGCAGAGCGCTTAGCTGAGTTTGTTTCCAGCTTTGCTGCCTGCCACTGCTCCTGGCCCCAGCACAGTCCTGGAAATTGCGGGTCAGGCTGCGATGCGGGACCTTGCCCTGTGCCCATGACCTCCCTGCTAAGGAGCAGCGACGGGAGGGAATTCACTGGGAATTCATATTTTGTCTCTTACCTCTTCCCAGCAGGTCTCGGGGCTTCCACTCCCTCAGGCAGCGCTGCGGGGACACCTGGGAGCGGTGGTCTCCCCTTTCTCAAGGGACAGAGTCGGGCAGAGAGGCGGTGGAGAGCGGGAGCCGAACGGAGCCGGCCCGGGACAGAGCCCGGCGGAGGCAGCGTGAGCCCTTCTCACCGGCGGGGGGAACGAGCCCCTTTGCACTGGCCATGAAATCAGTCATGTGTAGGTTTTTGTCCAGCCCTGGGGGGTGGGGGAAGGAATGTGGGTTGGGCGAAGTCTAGGATTACACCACCGCTGAATTTTTTCTTTCCACACTTTAAATAGCCAGCACCTTTCGGTCCTGCCTTCGCCTCTCCCGTCGCCCGCGCCCCGGCAGCGCCGTCCGCAAGGTAACACCTCTGCCCCCGTTTGCTTCTGCCCTGCTCCCCTGTGCCCCTCACCCTGCCGGGGCTGCCGTGGGTGGGAGGTCACGGAGCATTTTCTGCCTGTTTAATAATTTTCTAGCGTGGCGGGGTCTTCCCAGTCCTTCCTTTCGGCCGCTGTCAAACGCTCGCCAGTCAAACGCTCTTCACGTCCCCAGGTGTTTTATAGAGGGACTAAGTAGGGGGAGGGGACAGGTTGAAAGCGCTGATTTGCCCTTTTTTAGTTCTCCCCGGACAGGGGAGGGTGTCATTGCGGCCAGTGCCTTTTCTTGCCCTCCTAGCGAGGGAGTTGCAGGCAGGGATGAATGTCAGGGTAAGGCTGGGGCTGGGGGAGCACGCTCTGCAGGGCATGGAGTAGCTTGAGGGCTGGCACTGTGCGGGGGAAGGTGCCCTCCTTGGCACGAGGTCCTCAGCAATCCCAGCTTTCACACTGGGAATTGGGAAGAACCACAATCCTCACCCTTTTTGCTGTAGAACTTGGCAGCCAGCGGGGCATCTTGGAAGGAACAGACAGGCTCAACCCTCCGAGATGCTTCCAAATGGTGTCCTCTTGGAGGTACCTGGGGGAAGGTGGGACAGTGAAGTGGTGCCCACCTGCTCTCTGCTGATCTTCTCTTAGCACAGGTGTATTTAGAGATGCTGCCAAAGGAACTGAGAGCAGTACTGTGGGAAGCTTTGCAGGAAAGGGGCAGATGTTTGGAAGGGCAACCTTGAGAAAGGCAAGATCCAGATGCCAATGACTTCTGCACACTTCATCCTGCTGTTAGAAGGATAGCACCATTCTGAAAAGCACCTTTTCGTGTGGCCTTGAAGATTGTCAGCAACAGTTGCTGCCATCAAAAGGCACAAACTTGCTTTCCTATCATTTCAGTTTGTTCTTTTCCTGTGCCTAGCACTTCTGTGGGCTTTGTGGCATCCATCACATCTGGTCTGTAAAACCAGGCCTTGGTAGGCAGCAACAGAAGAGAAGAGAAACCCTTATAAAATATCTTGTCAAGTATTTGATCTTGCTCCAGCCTGTTTCCCTCACCTGACACAGTGGGAGCTCCGGCCTGAGCCGCTGGGTCTTCTGTGTAACACTGGGCTTAGAGGATGGGCTGCCAGAGACAGGACTGTTTTGAGATATGGCAATTTAAAATAATGAAACTAATAGTGGCTTTCAAGGACTAGTTCTGGACCCATTAGTGAAAATGCATGTGTACTCAGCACCAGCAGGAATCTGTGTGAGGAGGAAGGGAAGAAGAGTTTGAGATGTATGTGGGCATGTCCTTGCCCCTCTCTTGCCTCCCATGGTCCAAATTTCTGCATCTTTGCGTGGCTTGTGCTGAATGTAATGAAGGAAACTCTTTTTGAAGGTGGGATGGATTACAGTGTCCCCGGTGCTGTCAGCAATGGTGAAATGGTGCCCACACACCCTGGCATGGAAAAGGAGAAGGCGGAAGAAGAGGAGGAGGACCAGACGCTGGAGCGTGGTCAATGGAACAACAAGCTGGAGTATGTCCTGTCTGTGGCTGGGGAGATCATTGGCCTGGGAAATGTCTGGCGCTTCCCCTACCTCTGCTACAAGAACGGTGGAGGTAAGTGCAGCCAGGGCCACCTGGTCACCAGCACCACTCCACCATCCCTCCCAGCTCCTCAGCTGTGCCCCAGTCATGAGTCTGAAGAGAAGGTGCCAACATGGTACTGCCATCTGGGCCCTGACCAGGGGCTTGTTTTGAACCCAATGGGACACGGATAACAGTGGCAATATCCCAGGGTTCCTGATGGCTGTAGCTGTGTTTCCCTGACATGAATGGAGCTCTCCTGGTGAAGTGGGTGGCTGTATGCAGAGGGAAGGCTGGAAGAACAGGGAGAGAACTCAGCTTTCTGAGCCACGTGTCTCACTTCAGGCATCGCTTCCTTGAGGAGCCCAGGCATCCTGTGCAAATTGGATGGTGGGTCCTGGTGGGAGAGCAGGGAGTGGTGTGAGAGGCACAGGGCCCCAGTGTCTGTGCAGGCTCTGTGAGTAGGAACTCAAGGGACCCCCAGGAGCTCTTGAACACAGGTCTTGCTCCTGTGTGTGTCCGTGGAGGGCTGGCCCCTGGGTCCCGGAGGCAGGTGGCAGGGACAGGGCAGAGTGAAGGGGTTTCTTCTGCCTTGGGGTAGAAGTGCAACACCACTCCTGCCCTACATGGTACTCCCTTGGCATCCACTGGAGCTGTAAGGTGTGGGAGGGGGGACTCCTGCCTGTGATCCCCACAGAAGGGCTGTGGGAGTGTGGGTGGACGTGGCTGATGCAGAGACAGGGAAGGAGGGTGTTGCTGCTGGCACCGAGGTGCAGCACTCCAGTGCTGCTCAGGCTGTGCTCAGCCATCCACCCTGAGGCCAGGCTGTACTGTGCCTTGGCAGCACACGTGGGCTCGCTGTGCAGGTGGAGGATTGCTGCAGGCTTCCACAGTTTGTGGCTGCCTTTTAAAGGACAGAACTTTAAAAAATGAAAACACAAAGTTTTTCTCAACTTTGTCTCAGAGACTTGTAGAGAGAGGGAGCTGCTCTCCCTGTCTGGTGATTAGTTGCTTATTGGGCCCTCCAGAAGGGCAGGGGAGAGGGGAAGTGGTGCTCGGCTGGGAGCTGGCAGGGAGTGAGCACTGAGGACCTGGGGCTGAAATCCCCTGGCTTAAGCTTGGGGTAGTCTCATGGGCCTCACTAAACTGCTTTCATCCCAGTGGCATAAAAGAGGATTAAACACTGTTTAGCTACTTTCACGCCATGCTTTCTTCAGTGCTTGTTTCTTTTCACCAGGTGATCAGGCAGTCTCTTTCCCTGTTGAAAAAGGAGAATTTTTCTGCATGTTCTTTTTCTGTGGGAAATGCTTCTTGGCTGCTTATTGAGCTGTGTCTGGTCCCACTGCTGCAACTTTCCTTGGGTACTATTCCATCGATGGGAGCAGAACCTGGAATCCTGTCCAGGCATCCCTTGCCCTGAGTGCCAGGGAAGAGCTCAGGGAGTGCTCTGGGGAGAGGGGAGCTCCCGTGTGAGCAGCAGAGGCAAGACTCAAAGGGATTTCTCAGCCTTTTTTCCCTGGAGAAATGGCCCTGAAGCAAAGTCCTGTGAAGCACTAGAGGCTGTGAGGAATTTGAAGTCCCAGGCAGATTTTTCATCTCCGGCCCCCTTTCCATGAGGTTAGAGCAAGGATGGTGCACGAGACTCTTGTGTGGTGAGGAAAGAGTTGCTGTAAGATTTCTCCTGGGGCAGAGCAGTGTGATGAGGTGGTGCAGGACACTCATGGGACCCAGCCTACCGCAGACAGCGCTGTATCAAAACCCTTGTAACACCTCAAGTTGAATTTTAGAAGTTCCCAGAGGTTTTGCCTTATACTCCTTTAGAAATGCTGGTCCAGGCACTTGCTTCTCCCATTCTTCTATAAAGGTGCAGGGCCTTTATGTAATTTCCAGCCCCAGGTCAATCACAGCCAGCCTACAACCATTAACTCTTGTGCCAGCACTGCCATCAGTCTGAGGTAGTTCTGCCCTGCTGGATGACTCTCTGTCCCTTCTGAACTGTGTGCAGGCAGTGGTGATAACTGCTCACAGCTCTTGCTTTGCCTAAATATGAGCCTCTTCAAGAAATGGTATCTGCAAAATCTGAGTTATGCAAAGAGCCAGTCACTCTTCCTTTCTTTAGGGATATTTTCACATAACAAAGGAAGAGTAGTCCCTTACACATTTAATGCTCAATGCACGATACCAAAGCCCTACATAGTAGAGAAAAACAACAGAGAAAGGCAAAAAATTGTTCTTTGTGCACTTGTTTGCTCTTGCTTTCACCTGCAGTGGCAGGGCCAGGCTCTCCCTGGGCAGGCTGGCCCCGCTGCTTGGGAAATAGCAGGGAAGCCTGTCTGGTGGTGTGGCTGCCAGCACTGCACCCCCTCCCCAGCTCCCCACACCTGCCAGTCCCAAGGCTGAAAATGAGATGGGGAGGGCACTGGGGATGGTTATAGAGTAATTTCTGCCCGTGTCCCCTGCTCTGCCAATTGATGGGGGCAATTTAAAGAGCACAGACACTGATAGAAAGAATGGTCTTGCTTGACTATGAATATAAAGGCAACACAAAAGTAAAATGATACTTTCAATAAAACTACACACTCAGCTTTAGCAACAAGCAAAAGGAAGCAAGGTAATGCACCTAATCATTACTAGACAACAGAAAGGATAGGGATTGAGAAAGATACATCACCAATTGCCTAAATACTTGTACCATCATCCAGAGTCCACAGTCACTGTGCAGCCCCATTTCATAGTGAGGACCTGGAGGACCCTTCCCAGCAATGGGGAAAATCCCACACGGTGCGTCCACCTGTAGCTGAGGTCTCCAAATTCGTCCTGAAGCATTTATAGGCCCAAATCAGTAAGTCAGAGTGACTTGATAATATTTTTAGTNATAAAGGCAACACAAAAGTAAAATGATACTTTCAATAAAACTACACACTCAGCTTTAGCAACAAGCAAAAGGAAGCAAGGTAATGCACCTAATCATTACTAGACAACAGAAAGGATAGGGATTGAGAAAGATACATCACCAATTGCCTAAATACTTGTACCATCATCCAGAGTCCACAGTCACTGTGCAGCCCCATTTCATAGTGAGGACCTGGAGGACCCTTCCCAGCAATGGGGAAAATCCCACACGGTGCGTCCACCTGTAGCTGAGGTCTCCAAATTCGTCCTGAAGCATTTATAGGCCCAAATCAGTAAGTCAGAGTGACTTGATAATATTTTTAGTACAGAAACACCTGGATCTGATGGCACATGGCCCGACCAGCAGGGGCCAGGGTTTGGCCAGAGCTCAGGCCTTGGCTGGGAGAGTTTTCCCCTAAAATACCCTACAAACAAGCCTCTGTTCATGGCAGTTGGGAAGGCTGCTTAAAATGATACATTTCTTGCAGACAACTACACCAGGTTATACAGAGCTAGCATAAGTGTCTTTATCACATATTTTTAGCTAAATAATACTGATGGTGTTAATCACACAGTGCCAGGATTCAGCCTCTCAGTCAGCTCTCACTGAGGCCTGTTACTCAGGCCTCAGCACACCAATCTCCCCGCCTGGGACGTGAGGGGATTAGGGCACATCGCAGAGACACGTCTCTACAGATTTTCCCTTCTCTCCACCATAATTCTGTGCTATTTCACAGCCTACATGTCAGGACCCATCTGAAACCTTCCCGAAACTCCAGATAACCACAGGTTAGGGGACAGGCCAGACTGCAGGCTGCAAGTGAGGGAAAGCTGGGCTGGAAAGCTTGGCTTGCTGCCTCAGAGACCTCTCCTGGAGTTTAGTTAAAGACAAACTTTTATATGACAACAATCTTTCTTGGAAACGGGCTTGACTTTGATGATGATATGATTTTGTGCAAGCTGGGAGTTGAGAGGACTCTGTTAAGGCAACCATTTCCCCTGCTGCCATTTGCCTTCACCAATTTTTGTTTACAGCATATGGGCAGATGTGCATTGTTCCTGCAGGGCTGCCAGGTATCACAGAATCACTGAGATTAGAAAAGGCCTCCAAGATCATGGAGTCAAACCATGAAGCCAGCACCCCTTTCAGCTCCTCTTTGTCCACAGGGAGCTGCCAAGGTGCCTTCCCTGTCTCTTTTGCTCATGCAATTTTTTTTTTGTGATAAGGGGGGGCTGTGGCTCTGTACCTGGCTGAGATGAGCACAGGGTGGGAATCCCAGCCAGTCCCCAAAGTGCCCCTTCCCTTTCCCAGCCCCTGCATGCTAGCTAAGCTTCTTAATGAAATCTCCTGGGTTTTGAGTTCTCTCATGCACCAGGATTGTTATTTCCCATACACCCCCACCGAGCTGAGCCCAAAGCCAGTTAGCATCCCACAGGCAGGGAAAAGGCCTGTGCAGGGAAACCACAATTCCTGCCTGGCTGGGTTGCCCCCTCTGACCCTGCATGCCCTCTGAGCCCACCACAGCCAAGATGCTGCTCTCTGCTGGAGTCTGCCTCTTTCCTGACCTGTGTCCCTGCCTTTCAGCACAGCTTGAGCAGCTCCAGTGGCACATGATGTGTGAGTGGCACATGATGTGCATGCACCATCTTGTGGGGCTGTCTCCCGTGCTCTGTGGGGTAAAGGCCATTACTGCAATTAACATTAGCCTGGGGTAATCAAAAGCCTGAAGCATTTAATCTCTTCCTGCCTGTTCCATGACAGGGCTGGAACAGGAGGGCAGCCCTGGCTGCTGCTGTGAGGTGCATACTTTCCTGCACTACTTGCTCTTCCTTTGCATGTCTGCTGCTTTTTGCCAAGCAAATGATCGAGCAACCCCACAAACTGGGCAAAAGTGTCAGTCTCCATGTGCTCCTCAGAGCCCTGGTATTGGCATCCATGGGTTTGTCAGCTTATTCAGTCACAATAATCAATGTGAAAGGAGCCACCAACCTGATTAAAAGTTGGAATGTCTTTACTGCAGAGTGTTCTGCTGTATTTCCATACAGCTATTCACAACTTTCTTCTCCATTCTTTGTACATATTGAATTATTGATATAATCACAGCACTCCAGAAGATAAAATGTGAGGTAATTTTTTTCCCCCTTGCATCCTGTCTGTGATCTTCCAGTCTCCACAGCTGCCATCCCTCCAAGGCTGCCTGGTGTCTGGCTAGAGACAGCCTGACCTCAGTCCCCTCATGGGGCTTATTTTTCTATCTGCCAGGTGCCTTCTTCATCCCCTACCTCATCTTCCTCTTCACCTGTGGGATCCCAGTGTTCCTCCTGGAGACAGCGCTGGGGCAGTACACGAGCCAGGGAGGGGTGACAGCCTGGCGCAGGATCTGCCCCCTCTTTGAAGGTGAGTGGAGGGAGCTGGGAGGGCATGGTGAGGTGGGGAGACCCTGAGGGGATGAGCAGAGATGTGTCTCCCCACAGCCTGGATTGTTATGCACCTCCACACATCCCCTGCCCACCTGCCTGAGAGGGCCACTGGCTGCCCCCTCTCCAAAATCCTGCTGGAAAAATGGATCACCTTCACCAAACAGTTCTCACTGTTACATTGCATCCCATTTTCCTTCTTCATGGCCACAGCTTTGGCAAGGAGCTTTGTGCCCAATCAAGGTTGTCCTCTAAGAGGTAAATGGGGAAAATGCTTCTGGTGATTATGAGGAACCTAAAGCATGCTGCTGTTTTTTTTTTTTTTTAAGTCAATGCTCTGTCATCTCTGTGAGTTTGCAGATTGTGTAAAACCTTACTGGTGAAGGTTACTCTCTTAATGAATTGTCAGTAGTCAGATCCTCTGTTTCTAGCACAGTTTCATCACAGTTATCCAGCCTCAAGCCACTTCCTTTGATTTCTCTGAAAGTCACAGTTGCCTTCTCCTCATGTGCCAAAACCTTTAGATGCTTCTCCAACGCCTCCCAGAGAAGGTGTGCAGTGTTAATAAAAGAGCTTCCCAAATAAAAATGAAAAGGGAAAGTGAAAATTATTAAAAAATGAATTCTGTTAGAAGAGATGTGACTCAGCAGGTGCCACACCATTGTAGGTTTTTGCCCCTTTGGGTGGTGTTCCAACCATAACCTGCCCACCCCCTGCCCAGCATCCCTCCCATTCCAGCCTTTCACCAGGGAAGGCTGTGGCAGGGCAGCAGGAAGAGGGGTGCCTAGGGGCCCCTAAGTGGATGCCCACTGCTGTGGCACAGTGGAATTTGGGGAGGGGACGGTGGCTCTGGTGGCCACCCCACTGACATGGATCCAGCAGCGCACTCAAAATGCAGAGCAGCAGGCACAAACACCGGGTGAGCAGCTCCCAAAGGGAGTCCTGTTCCTGTCCCCTGGCACGTGGGTCACCTGCCTTTGGGGCTCGCTTTCTGCAGGAATTGGCTACGCCTCCCAGGTCATCGTCATCCTGCTGAACTTCTACTACATCGTTGTCCTGGCCTGGGCCTTGTTTTATCTCTTCAGTTCGTTCACCATTGACCTCCCCTGGGGCAGCTGCGACCACGAGTGGAACACAGGTGGGTGTGGAGCCCTCTTCCTGTTCTCCAGCAGATCCCAGCTGAGGGAAACCTGCTACTGCCCAGGGCCAAGGCTCAGGAGAGTGTCTTGTTCCTGTGTGGGTGGGGTACAGATTTGGGGTGCTGGGTCACTGCAGTGCTGTTGGCACTTTTGTGGGAGAGGCTCAGGTGATCTCAGTCTTTGCTAGAGAAGCACCAGTGCTGTGCAGTGGTGACCTCCCTGGTGACTCCTGCTCTGGGCTCCAGAAAACATGGGTGCCCTCCTTCTTGGCATCTTTCAATCATCTTGTTCTGTGTGTTAGCCACAGACCCAGTGCTGATCAGGACTGTACCCACTGGAAGGAAAAATTAAATGCTATCATCTTTAGTGTCCTAGATTTCTTGCCACCCTTTCCATGGAAGGCGTTTCTTTTTGTGCATCCTTGGGACTATAACTTGTCCCAGAGTGAATGTCAGGGAGTCTCCACACTGTAGTTGGACAGGGAGGGATTTTTCAGATCCTCTGGTACTCCAGGCACTGCTGCTTACAGTTCTCATTTCCCTGGGCCTTTCCCACAGGGAACTGCATGGAGCTTCAGAAGGCGAACTCAACCTTCAACGTGACCAGTGAAAACGCCACGTCCCCAGTCATCGAGTTCTGGGAGTAAGTAAAGGACAGGCCTGTACACCCCTTCCCTCCCAGATATAATTTCCCTGGGCAAGGGACAAACTGCAGTAGCACATCCTATAAACCCACCCTTGCCAGAAGAGGACACAAAGGGGGAAGCTGAGCAGGTCAGAGTGAAGGCTCTCAGGGGCAGCCCTGTCAGTCAAGGTTAACTTCACTGCACCCGTGGTGTTGCTCTGGAGCTGTGCTGGCATGCCTCAGAGCCACCTGATTTTGTCCTTCTCTGATGCTATGTTCCTGTCCCTCTGGACCTTTTGGCCTTTTTAGTCTCACTGACCTCCTTCCTTTGAATCCATGCTGCTGTGTGATACCAGTGTGTTCCCAGGAGGCTCTGGCATGGTGGGCAGTGACTTTTGTATGTGCACTGGTCTTATCTCAAAAATAGAAAAAGGAGTGATGTTTTCAGTATAGGGCAACTAATACGCAAGTTATGCTGAGGAGAGAAACTCACCAAAATCGAAACGAAATGCTAGGGTCAGATAACTTCAGACTGAAATTTGGTCCCTCGTGTTTGTTGTTTCTCTCCCCTTGTGTTAGTTACCCTGGGGTACAGAGCAGCTTTATGTCTGTCACAAAGGCACAGGTCTGCTGGCTTAGGATCTCTGCTGATCCTCAGCAGGCCCAGCTGAGCACTGAGCCCCGGCTGAATGACTGTGCAGGTAACCCCTCTGCTGCCACCGTGCATTTCCCTTGTGCGTTTGGAGGGGTGGAGGGCTCTGTCCCCGCCTGCCCTCAGGGGTGGATGGAGCACACACACAGCACCCCCAGGGCTTCCTCAGCTCAGCACAGGGACACTGCTTTTAAACTCCAAAGTTTTAAAGTTTTTTTTTGTCTCTTGTGCGCTCCCTGAGCCTGTGCTCTCCCTCTGCCTGCTGCTCACAGGTGATTAGATGGTGGCCTGCCCTAAGCTGCTTTTCCTGTGGCTGAGCACTGGAAAAGTTGTTGTTTCTACCACTGCTGTGACCATCCCTGTGTTACTGGGGAGTAAGCAGGATGGGACTGGAAATTTCCACTGTACATTGCTTCTGTTCCTTCTATTTCCACTGTCTGCAGCATCTATCCCTACTGTCCCTGGGCAGGGAGGTAGGAAGCCAGCATTTCTTTGAGGAGCTCTGACCTGCCAGTGGGCTGACCACACACTCCACAGGTCTCTCCTGGCTGCAGTACAGCACCCAGTTAGTTCCAGTCCAGTGGCACCCTTTGCACTGGTTAGAGTCCACATCCTCAGAAGCAGGCAAAGAGCAACATGACATAGCATATCTGAGAGAGCACTGTGATTTTTCCAACCCTTCTCTCACCCCCTCAATCTGCTGCAAGGCTGTGGGGCAATGAGGGCAGCAGTGTGCCTTAGACAAGGGTTCTCCAGCAGCACCTTTATTTTGGGATAATTGCTGTCTTTTGCAGCAGGGTGGACACTGCTGGTTGCTGGGCTCCAGTGTTGTGCAAGTCCCTCCCTGCCTGTCTCAGGCTTGGATTTCTGGGACTGCACCCTGGGATTTAACACTCAGGCTCAACTATGTGGTGTAGGAGACAGAGGAGGATGAGTCCTTACTTTTGTAAATGATGAGGAAGATTTGACACACACATGACATGGAAAGGCTGTTATTATCTGACCTCATTTGTACCAAGGTCCACATAACCCAGGATTTTATGTCCACACTGGCTGCAAGAGGATGCTCTAGGTGGCCTCTTCTGACAGTGCAGTGGGGATTATGGTGGTCATGGTTGGGTCTTAATCACAGAATGGGATGCTGTGCTGCTCTGTGTCCTGAGGTCAATTATGTGGCTGCCTCAGAAGAGAGAAGTGTGCTATGGAGAAGGGGTTGGGCAGCATTGTTTCTTGGGTGGTCCTGATGGATTCTGCATCCTAAGTGCAGTGTACCCCTGACTTTGAGGATTACAGTGTGTCAGAAAAGTAGGTGAGCTTTGTGTGTCCAGGTGTGACCTGCCAGGCTGGCAGTGTTTTTCAGAGAAGAGCACTGCTTAATTTCTCTGAGGCTTTCAGCTCAGACCTGAACCTTGTTAGTAAGACAGCTTTTCAGGCACTTAGGAGGTGAGAACCAGCATGGTGTTGGGAATATTACTGGCCAGCATCAGTGACCCTTGCATGTTTCTTTGCTTCCCCCCAATGCAGGAGGCGAGTGCTAAAGATTTCTGATGGCATCCAGCACCTGGGTGGTCTCCGCTGGGAGCTGGCTCTGTGTCTCTTGCTGGCTTGGATCATCTGTTACTTCTGCATTTGGAAAGGGGTCAAGTCCACGGGCAAGGTGAGTCCTTGGTTCAGGTCAAGCCTCTTCCCTTGGTCACAGCACTGGTTCTACTCACCTTTTACAGGTTCACAGAGGTCCTTGAGGTCCCCTGGGAACCACTGTCTGCATCAGCTGGTGGGAGCCTGTAGGGCTCAATGTGCAGCAGGAGTGTGAGCCAGGCTCTGTGGTTTTGGGTAGGAAAGGATGGGATGGGAGCACTGAGGCATCTCAGAGCATTAACTTCCAAGGTGTATATCCCCATCTAGTCCCTCTCCATCCACAGGTTGAGGAGACCCTACAATCTTCCTCTGTCTGGGGTGGTTGCATGTTCCCTTCCTTCCTACCACAGCATGAGCAAGCAGCATGTTTTTTCCTCTGCTGGCAAGTGCAGCTGGAAAATCTTCAAAATTATTAGATATAAAACAAGGTAACCGTGATGGCCCCAAAGCCCTCTCTGCCTCAGCACCATAGGAGCTGTCTTTTTATGCTTTCTGTTTGTCGCAGCTCTTCCTACAGTTGCTCATATTCTCCAGCAGTAAAGGTCTCCTTTTTCTATCCCCACACTAGTCACCACAGAGTTATTTCTTTTAATGTTTTTGGGAGAGAACTGGTGTCGCTGTCCAGCTCCATCCATGCTGTCTGTTACAGAGTGTGTCACTCTCATTTGCACTGACCCCATTCCTTAGTTTCTGCTACTGCCTCCTGACCCCATTCCCAGCTAGCTTTGTCTGGAGCCAGCAAGAACAGATGGAAATGAAAAGGTTTAGTGTATTTCCTAAATGGTGTCTTCTCTGCATGTCTTGAACAAACCATCATATGTGATGGGGTGTAAACTTTAGCTGCACCCATTTCTATCAGTTTGATGGCAGGGATGTTAATAGCTTCTCTTGCTTCCAGAATGGTCTGGGATTGTGAAACATGACAGGGAAATTAAGCAGCTTGCAGGGATGATATTTTCTGGTTTCCATGGAGTAAAATTAGAAGAAAAGAGCAACTGCTTGCTGTGGTGGCCTGGTAAAAGAAAACAGAGGCAGTCTAATAACAGCAAATATAATACCAAGACACAGCAAATGAAGTGTGGGAAGTCCTGAGAACAAATTCCATCTATTTTAGATACATGTTCTCGGTCAAATGCAAGTGATTTTTAGCAAACAGTACTAGTGATGGTGAGATCTTGAAAACAGAAACCTTCTTTCAGTGAAGCAACGGTGTCCATAGGTTTATCAACCATCCACATATTTCATAATCTGACTAAAATGATGGCTGTAGGAATATAACCCCACTGGGAAAGAAATATTCCTTAATTCTGAGGATTTGCCTGTGGAGGGTCAAAACCCTGAGCTGAAATCACCCTACTCAGTTCAGCAGTGGTTCTCATCCTCCAGCACAGGGACTGCCCGACCCCAGGAGCACTCCCACAGGCAGGAGGTTGTCACAGATGGAACCACTTTGCTGAGGCATGTGGATCAGATTCAAACAAAACCCTAGATGTTGTTGACCAGCATGTGACAGAACGATCACACTGATCCCGGCAAGGTTCCTAGTGATGTAAGTGCTAACAATGCCCAAAAAATAAAAAATATTGGGTCTGAGCCAAGCACTGAGTAATATCTCATTGGATCCAGATGCTCCTATTGTTAGAAGTTTGGCAGTATTAATGCAGCAAAACCTTCTCCAAATTCAGGCCTCTGGTCTCGGTGGAGGTGTGAGTGACTGTGGAGTGAAAAGCTTAACACACACTAATTCACACAGGCTGTAAAGCACATGGGATGTTACCAAAATATGAATCCAAATCATATGCCAGACAACTATCAGTTTGTACCCTGAGCTCCTAAAACTGATGTTATTTAGAGATTAAGCCAATGTGTAACCTGACACCTGGAAGAACGTGCATTAAGATTCAAAGACAATGAGTTGTTTTTATGATTTTTGTTTTTAATCTTGCTTTCATGGGCTGAGAAAGCTTAGACTTGCATCCCATTATTTCCTGAAGGAAGACTTTGGTTGTGTGGTAAATACAGTGATGATGGTTAAACTTGCAGGACCTGCAGATTTGATTTACTGTCACTGTAGAGCTCTAAATCAGAGGCTCCTTGAAAATTTGAGAGTATGGGGAATTTACTTGCTGAAGGATCCTGTCCTTGGTTTCTACAGTGTTCAGGATGTAGATTCAGAGGGACAGGGATGAACCTGCTCCAGATATCTCGGGCAATCCAGAGCCTCAGCAAGGAGGTATTTTTCACTGATCTCTGTGTCAGTGTTATCCAAGACTGCTGAGATACATAGAGCAGGGCACATGAAATGCATAGACAGAGATGATAGCCTAGTATTGGGTCTTTTCAAGGATGGGATATCTTTCAAATCCTGTCCTGCAATACAAAACTGAATGACTGGAGGGTGTGTGTCCTGACTTAGGGGAGGACTCACAGAATCAGGTGCTTTGGACATTGCTTTATTCAGATGGAGTCTATCAGAGTGGATCCAGAAAACAAAATCTCGTTTTGAATTACTGCTCAGATCACAAAGATTACCCAGGGGCAGGGCAGAAATGGTCATACTGTCCAGGGAAATCATATGCCTGTTCTCAGTAGGATGTCCCCTAACCTAGAAATCGCCAAAGAGGAGTCACAGCCTGTGACTCCCGCTAAGAGATGATGGGCTTTAGGATTTTAAAGCAACTTATTCTGGATGGATGGGCAGGTGTGAGAAACGGGTTACTTCACATCATTACATTTTGCACTTTCTCCAGAGATGAGCTCTCCAGTGCACAACTGCCAGAGCTGAGAAAAAAGCTGTAGGGTAGAGTTCAGGTGAAGCATGCTGATTCAAGTCCTTGCTCAGCACGTCCACACAGGAAAAAACCTGAAGAAGCAACATTTCTTTTTTTGGCCTAGCATGATAATGAACAACCTCTTCTCAAGGTGGCCAATAATTCTTTAAGGTGTGGAAGCAATGCAAAAGGATTAATCACATTACTTGAATTGTTGAGGAGGTTGCATGAGCTCTCAATATCAGTTTGTGTGGGAAACAGACTGCAATGTGGTATCATTGTGGCATGCTACAGCAGTTAGCCTGCACAGTCCTGGAAGTACCCTGGTAGTCCCCAAACTGAGTGTTACATTTACCAGAGGTGAAGTCCCTGAAAGGATTATCTGATACTGGTTTCCAGCTTTCCCCCAAGGGATGTAGCTCCTTTGCTAGAGGAAAGTGGTTTTAACCCTACCTGAGTGTGTCTGCAATGCTCATGGGGCTAGTGACACAAAAAGCAAGCGGACACGTGTTCCAGGTCCTGTTTGGGTCTGCATCCTTAGTGGCAATTCTGAGACTTGCAGCCCTGCTCTGCCTGAAATGCCCATGATGAGGTCACCCAGAGGCAGTGGCTGTGAGTCACTGCAGTGGGAAGGGCTGGGCACAACCCCTTTGCCAGTTCCAGCTCTGAGCTGGGGACCCCCAGCATTGTCCCTGGTGGTCCTTCAGTGGCAATCATGTTTCAAGGCGTTACCTGCACACCCCCTCACCCTTGCCACTAAACGCTATGGAGAAGAGACTGTGTGTCACTCAGACTCTATTTGGAGTAGGGATGTGAAGATGGATACAGGGGGCAGCTCCTTCCCTGATGCATGTAGATATTAAACCACTGGCTTCAGAAGACCCACTCTGACTCCAACCTGCTGACAGCCTGGCTCGAGGTCTGGATTGCTCTAGGACTAGAAAGATTTTCTCTGGCTCCAGAATGCAATGGCATGTCATAAGTTTCCTGAGTGCATTTTAAAATGCATTTCTTTCTACTGCAGGAGACAGCAAGGTGCTCAGCAAAGCAGCCTGACCTGTTCCCTGCCCACCTCTCCCAGCCCGGGGGTCAGTGCCATGCTACTGGCTGGCACTGTGTGCTCTGGCCCATGCTGCTCTCTCACACTTGTCCCTTCCTGCTCCTCCCAGGTGGTATATTTCACTGCCACGTTCCCATACGTCATGCTGATTGTTCTGCTGATCAGGGGAGTCTCCTTACCTGGGGCATCCCAGGGAATCCTCTTTTACCTTTATCCAGACATCAGTCGCCTTGGAGACCCTCAGGTAAGGTGGAGGAGGGGGGGAATGAACGGCTAAGCTGTGCTTGCATGGATTCCTCTGGCAGCCTCATTCACTCCTTTTTTGTTTTCCTACTCTCTTTCTTCCAATTTCTGCTTTCTGACCCCTCTTTTGCCCCTCTGTGGCTGTAAGGCAGAGCTGTGATATTGGTGTCTTTTCTGATAGTCCCTGCTCTCTTGCCCTCCAGTGCTGTTCCCATATTTTCCTGTCCGAGTTGAGTCTGAATTGCTCAGGGATATGGGCAGTGGGATTTAATCCTTTCTCATGAGTGGTGCAAGCTATCCCTCCTGTTCCCTAGGGAGGCTCCTCTGCTGTGGAGCCAGACAGTGCATGGGGTGCCACTTTGCATTGTGCTGGCAGCTTGTGGGGATGAGCCCAGGAGCAGGGCTCATCCCCACATCATTTGCTCCATCTTCCTCGGGAAGCATGCCAGGTGCATGGATGGTGGGAGCCATGGCATGCTGCAGCAGCAGTCCCTGGGACCTGGCTGCCTTTTTCTCCTTCCCATCCCTGGTGAGAAATTCCTGCCTGTTTGACAGAAGGGTCAGCGCCCGACTGCTGCTTTTAATCTCTTTGGGACAAGTTCTTCCATGTTAAATCCTGGCTCCAGCTGAGCTACTGTACCAGCCTTTGTGTGAAGGTGTTTCCAAAGGAGATTAAAGGGTGCCTGCCTGGAAAATAGGCCAGCAAAACCCTTGGTAACCCTATTAACTCTTTCTGGTCTAGCACCAGTGCTGCTTTGATTATTGCTTTTGCAAATGGGAACATAAGTGCTGGTGGATGTATGGCAGGAGGTGGGTAGGACAGCTGCTGCATTGGCATGGAGGTGCAGAAAAGCATGGAAGGGTGTGAGAACAGGTCTCTGGTTGCTGTGACTGTGTCTCTGTTTGCACTGATGAGGTGCAAGAGGCTTCTGAAATGAAATAATATCTTTGAGTGGTACTCCTTCTCTTATGAAAAGTCCTGTTATTTACCGTGGCTGTGTTGCCTAGGGGACTGAACTAAGCCACCTCAGGCGTGACATGGTTGGTTCTAGCTGTGTCCTCATTAGGTCTGTCCTGGCAAACTTTTTCAATTGCAGCCTGTGCTTTAGAAGCAGATCTTCCTTCCAGACTAGAAAATGCTGGCGGAAAGGCAGAGTAACCCTTCAGAGTAAGAGGATGGCTCTGAACAAGGGGAGGAAAACTCTGCTGAACCAAGGGAGGAAAACTTGCTTCTCCCTCCCCACTCCACATTCCCTGATGAATGCTTTACTTCTGAGAGAGAAAAGCAGGATTTGGCAGTGATGGTTGCCTTTCTCTAGCATGTTTTAACCATCCTCCTGAACCGTGTAGCAGGGCTTGAGTCTTCTCTTGTGTCTTCCCATCAGAGAGGGAAGGGTTAGTGCCCCAAGCCCCACATATGTGTGGCTGTGCCCCCCGTCTCTGTGCAGGGACTGTGGTGTGAGTCCTGCCAGCCCATGGGGACCAAGGTGATTATAACTCATTTGTGCTCAAAGGACAGTGAGCTGTAATTGTTTGCCAGCAGTTCTGTACTGCCTTGAAAAATGGAATATTCTTTAGTGCTTGGGAAGGGATTTTGGAAATTAAAAAAAAAAAAATTAAAAATGACCTCTCCAATCTGAGCCTTATGAGAAGGCATCTCAAGGGGAGGTTTAAACAAAGGGCAAACAATATACAAGGGGACAAAATCAAAGCTCCTCTAAAGTATATGAAAAACTACATGAAAAGAGGGGATGAATTATTTATCAGATTCTACTGGGGAGCAGCAACAACTGAGATGTGATTAAATGTCAGAATATCAGGCTGGTGTGTGGAAATCATTGCTTTTCACCTGCCAAGTAACCTTGGACAGAACTGGGAAATCCTGTCTATGAGAGCTCAGTCGAGCTGATTGGTAATGGTCTCTTCTGGCTGTGAAGTCTACAGTGCTCTAAATCTTCCTGCATCTTCATTTCTTCAATCTGTGAAATGCCTATAATTAAAATGGTAAATGAATTGCAGATGATAGGTAGATCAGACCATACAGAGAACTGCCAAACCAACATATTGAATAAGGAAGGCCAGTTATGCTCAAATATGAGCAGATAACAGCAAAACCACCAAAGAGATAATCTATTTTGAACTGCATGTCCCCAAACAACAAAAAAAAAAATCTAAAAAACGAGCTCATAGCTCATTTTTTTAATATGTAGATTATTTAATATTATGATGTTAGCATGTCAGTCATAACTAGGCCCAAAGTATTTTCTCACTCCTTGACTGCATTGCTTTTGGAAATTTTCATCCTGTGTGTTTCACAGTGTGGACCAACAGAGGGTCTTGGGGTCACCCTCCATTTGTACTTTTGATCACTTCACCCTTTGCATTTATCAGTTTTATCAATTGTTTTACTCAGCAGGAAATGCTGGAAACTTATGGATGTGATTAAGGATAGGGATGCATAGTGGGATCCACCAGTGAGAAGATGAAATGAGAGGAATTCAGAGTAGAACTAAGATTTAAGTGTGTAAAACTTGTCGTCAAAATAATTTTTTCAGGTGCTGTCAGGCTTTCTGTTGATTGAAGCTTTCATATCACTGCCAGTCGCTGTTTAGACAGACAGATATAAAGAGAGGATGGGTGGGGCTGATGCAGAAAGGACTGTCTTGTGTGTTTGCATTTGCTTTAAAGAGAAGAAATGTAATAGTCTCCTTTCACTTTGGGATCAAGTCTTAGCTAAATTTCCTTAGGTTTAATGCTGAGTGAGAATGGAGAAGTTGTGCTCAGAGGCTGCAGTTGTGCTCAGAGTTTGTGTTTCTCTGGAAAAGCAGCAAATGTTTCTCAAAGCCTCCCACTCTTATTTTTCCTCTTGAAATTTCCAGAAAACACCCACCACGCTGTATTTACTTGTACTTTATCCAGTCTTTATATAAAGAAAGAAGCTTCTGTGATAAGTTGCTTTCCACCCATCCCAGATGTACTGAAGGCCCCTGAATCTGGGGGCTGTATCCCAATTTCCTGGGGCAGGGAGGCACTGGAGATGCCAATAGTCAGCAGAGTTGAGCATTTACTTCTGAATATCCTTCCCTACATCGCTCTCATTTTCTTTCACCTATTTCCCTGATGATTGGTTTTTGGAGTGTTTGCCCCTGCAGATTTCCCTCATGGCTCTTGTTTCCCAACAGATAGGACAGAAAGGGAAGGCAAGAGAAGATGCCCCCAGTGTTTTTTGGGGGTCTGCCCACTCTGCTTGTGGCTGCAGAGGGAGAATGCTGAGGTCATGGTTTGGACCAGGGCAGCTCTCACAGTCAATGCTGAGCTGAGGATAAGCCCCTCCAGCCACCACAGGAAGGATGAGAGATATGTGCATCTTGCAGGGCTAGGACCTGCTGGGTTGACCATGGGCCCCTGAAGCCATGCTGGGAACGGGTCAGAGCCCCAAATTCAGGCCCTTCCTGCTGCTGCTCTATGGCCAGCAAACGCTGCTGCTTCCCTGTGAGAGGGAAGGGCGACCACAGGCCTCCTAAATATTATTTGTTCCCCGTATTTATTGTTTTGCCAGCAGGCCCTTGCCTTGACCCAGCGTGCTGGGTTTGCACAGCTTTCCCCTTCCGCAGGCGGGTGTTCGGTGCGGAGGAGCTCCCGCTGTGCCCGTGTGCGGACACGTGCGGCGGCAGGGCTCTGCTCGTCCCCACCACGCTGCCCAGCCTGGCAGAGGGGCTGCGAGCCCGGGCACTGCTCCCACTCCGCCCTGGGCACAGAGGGCAGGCACCGGGCAGCAGGCAGGGAGAGCTTGGTGCTCCCACAGCATGCCAGAGGGGCTCGGGGCTGGAATCCTCTCCTCTGCCTTGCCGGAGCAATGCATCCCCGTGNCCCGGGGGGGGGAGCCACAGCTGTATGGTTTCCGCCGCCTCCTTGTCCCATCGTGTTCCCAGCCCTGCTGCCACGGTACCCGCCCGTGCAGCCCTGCTGAGCCTGATCTCAGCGCTGACATAACAGGAAGGAATAAAGCTGTCTGTCTGTCTGTCTGTCTGCCCGCAAGCAACAGGGCGGGGAGGACCATCAAGCCCGGCTTCCCAGGCAGCAAGGAGCGTCCCTCGGAGCACCGCTCGCCCCTTTGCCCGTCCCCGGGGCAGACAGCTGCGTTCCTTGGGACGAACCACAAATCTGTTTGTTTTCTTGTGGTGTTTAAAGTAACCTCAGTAGTGGGAGGGCCCTCCTGGGTGCAAAATGTCCCTCCAGGGCCCCAGGTGTCCTGAGGTGTGGGGATAACATGAGGTCAGTGTTCTCAGGCAGGGCACTGTGGGGGCCATGAGAGCTGGCAGAGGGAGATTAATTGGGGAACGAAGCCCCTGTTCCTCACTGCCGAGGAGTATTTTCCAAGCAGATGGGGCTCTGGGATTGGGAACATGATGCTGGGCAGATGGAACAGGAACACTTAACAAATGCCAGTGACCCATTCCCTGTCTCCTCTCTGCCGGGATGAATGGGGATGGGAGAAGCATTGCCCTGAGCTGTGTGGCAGGGCTTCAGCTCTGTGCTGGTGCAGCGGCATCTTTGGGCTGGGACCTGTGGGCCAGTCCTGAGTGAAGGGGAAAGCCAGTGTGCTGGAAATTGTGCCCTGGGAGTCTTGCAGTAAAACCTTAGGAGTCACCATCTCCCTTTCTAAGGCAGGGATGTGTTTGTGCTGGTGGGGAGTGCCAGTGCCACAGGCTGACTTGTGAGCCGTGATGTTGTGAGCAAAAGAAATGCTGCTTGAACTGTAGCTCAAGACTTGGCTGGTTTTTGCTCTCTGCTATGCATTACACCAAGTGTGACCCTCCACACAGCATGTACCCACTCCGTGCTGTGCTGTCTCTGCTTGCTGATGGGGACAGTTCAGTGCTTCTCAGCATGCCACCTATATTTTTGATGTATGGCGTCCACTGGGGTTCAGTAACGTTTTGCTTGAAAGTGGTCTTGCTGTTATTTGTAAGTGCTTTGAGAACTTCCTAAGGAAGGACCTGTTTCAGTACTGGGAGCTATTAAATTCCAGTACATGTAATAAAGTGAATATTGCTGAGAAAATTAAGGGACAGAGGAATGGCCATAACCATCTTGAATAACTGCAGCTCAGGTATAAATGTTTTGGCTAAAAACAGAGTAGAAGGCTATTGCAAACTGGACCAAACAACATGTTCAAAGAATTTGAATTATGAATTAAATAAACTGGATGGCTTAGAAAAATGCAGACAATAATTAAATCAAAATACCCATGCTGCCAATGTGCCAGCAAAATCTGAACAGGATAAACTTTACCAGTCTCTTTGGGAGCAGTGGCCAGAGAACAGCAGGATGCTTTTATCTGCAGTGGAAAGAGAGCCCTGCCTGACCCTGTGAGGCCATTTAGTCAGACTGGTCTGGGAACAGCTGAAAAAACCATTTCTCTGAGTCACTACAGGGAGAGAAATGAGCACAGGCAGCAGGTTGGGGAGAAAAGGTTTGAGTTGCTGTTTGCTGAAGTGAATGTTATGTGTAGCCCCCATGAGCCCTGCGGGGCTGGATGGGCAGTGGTGCTGCTGGAGGAGGCTGGACCCTTTCCACTCCCAGTGACCCCACAGTCCTGAGACTTGCTGCTGCTACTTGACTCCATCACCAGTGGGTCAGGAGCACACATGGCATCAGTCCTGTGGCAGTCCTTTGACCCCCAAGCAATTTGGGAATTGCAAGGAAACTGGGAAGGTTGTAGATGTCTCTTCTCTTTGGCCCAAGAGCTGCAGTAACCTTTGAATGTGTGAAATAATGTGTAGGCAGCCTGAGCTGGTGTTCAGTCATGCTAAGTAGGATAATAAGCTCTGCAAGTCAAGCTGAGCTTTATTTACGGTTTCAACGACAGGCTGCCTTGCTTCAAATGGGAGCATATGCTAAGGCAGGTCCTGTATTCCCTAAAGAAATCCCTTTGGGGCTGGATTCCCACACAGCCACGTGTGCACCCCACAGGTGTGAGACTGGGCAGAGCAGGCAGTGAAGTGAGGAGCCCACAGACCCCATGCTGGTCTCTGCTACACAAGTCAGGGTTATCACTGGATTTTAGAAATGAGCCATGTCATAAACCACAGAGCTAATGAAGCTTGGCCTCTTGGTATTTGGCTTCCACCATGGCTGGTAAAGCACCAGTTCTTTTCCTGCCTGAGGGGTATTTCTCCTTTGCTTGTGTTGTTTATGTGATACTTAACACTGGTTGACTCTTCTTCCTTGTAGCTTTCTGCTCAGTGGGGACACTGAGTTCTGTCTTTTTCCCATTCTCTTACTATTGTGCAATTCATAGGTAATTGATATCCTTGAGGTTTCTGACAACTGTTAAATCTGGTTGAAAAGCATCAACTGAGTCTAATGTTATGACAGGCGTGGGGTAGGCAGTTTAATGGCAAAAGTCTTGTTATCTTGACAAATTGAGCTACAAGAGCTACAAACCCCATGAGAGGGTGTGTTTTGAGCTCAGATTTGATGGAAAACAAGAGCTCTATCAATGAACAGCAAAATAAAAAGTAAACCTAACAAAGCATTTGATTCCAGTCTGTGCAAAGATGTTTAAATTATTGATGCAAAGGTGTCTGCTGGTCCAGCTCACCTTAGTGCCTTGCTGTGCCTAAAATGTAGCTGCAAAATGAAATCTGTGCCCATACTGCCCAACAGCACACTGATGCCTTAGGAATAAATTTTAAAAAGGGCTTTGATCTTTTTTCCAATGTCTTTGAACTGAAAAAACTAATACCTTGCTCTCTAAACCCATCTTCCCATTCATCTCCAAAAAGAGTAAAATACACGGAGGTCAATTACTTTTTTGACTTCCCAGTGCCTCAAATTAGTTGTTCCAGTCCCATCTCATAACCTGTCCCTTCCCATTCTACAAATCAGAGATTTGATCTCACTCCCTGTTTGATCTGAAACCTAGAGTCCAGGGTTTCCATGGATTTAAGTCAAGGTTGTGGGATTGAATGTTAGGCAAGTGGCTTGCAGAACAGTCAGGGAGAGCAGTTTCACCAAACCTAGCCCTAGCAGCACTTCGCCTTCTTTCCCTGCTGGGGTTTGCAACAGTGGACGGGGAGAGGATTTATTCTGTGCATCTGTGCCTTGAGCTAAATCCAGAATTTCTTCTGGGAAAATGGCAGTTAATGGGATTGTAACATGCCTTCATAAGGCTCATCAGCCCAGGAAGGAGAAGAAGTAAATATAAAACAAAACCTGTCACCACATGATTGTGCTTTGGCCAGTATCAAAGAGGAAAGGCAGAACCATGCATTGGCAAGGGTGGCCTGAGCAATGGGAGTGGTTGGGCAGGTGCTGCCCAGCTGACCATTGCCTAGGACATGAGGTCTTGGCTGACAGATGCAGGTGTGATTTGAAGGCATCAAAACCTGTGGAAAGCACTGTGGTGCTTTCCATTGGCTCCTGCTCTTCTCAGAGGGGCTCTGGGGCAAGGCTGCTGTTTGAGGGCTTACTGGCACCGCCACTCTGGGAGAGGAGAGTGTAGTCAAATGGAGACTTTTCTCATAAAGTTGTCCCAGCAATATTTTATTTCTGCTTTTCTTTAGTCTTGAGAATGTGGCTACGCTTCAGCATTGTTGAATGATTGTCTTATCTCTGTTTTATAAAACCCCTAGGAAAAAAAAGATCTTAGAGAACAGAGGTTTATTTAATAATCTTTGTCATTGCTTCATTCCCCACCACTGGTTCCTGCTTTTGCTGTTGTCTGCAGAAGGCAGTGACAGTGCCTGAATTGGTGACTGCACGCAGCTAGGCTTTCAGATGAGATTTGACATTGACAAATGTCAGCCTTAGAAGCCTGGGATGTGTTATTGACAGTGAGAGCAAAGGGCCTCATGGGAATAACAGTGTTTTTGTATGTTCTTTTAGGAGCTGTCTTTTGCAATCAACTCTGTTTATTTCTAATATTCCTCCCCAGTTGAATTTCATTTAAATTTTGGAGTATTTACGTTAGATCTTGGAGTGAAGGCTGACCACCACAAGCTGTATGTATGTACCTGCACTGGCCAGTTGGAGACTAGGCTTGCCCAAATCAAGTACCCTTCCTCTGGTGGCAGAGGGCTCCTTCAGCTCTCATGGAAAGTGTTCGTCTGGTTTCCTCTTGCTAGAAGGCTCTTGAGTGTCACAGGGTTCTGCAGATTTGTCAAAGAAAGAAAGAAGTGGTGATAAAGAGCTATATGTGATGTGGGTGGATGAGGCTCCTGATGTATCCCTTCCCTTTGGCACGCCTAGCCCCCCTGGGTGCCTCATTGAGCACTGTAATTCCTGGCACTGCACAACCTGCCTCTCAAAAAGGCTTGTTTCAATGCTGAGTCCTGCTGGCCTTCTGATCCCTGGCCTTTCTGCTGCTTACAGCAGCCTTCGGGCTCTGCCTCTTCCCATCTGTGGTGGCCTTGTCTTCTCACCTGTGTTTGCATCTCCCTTGCAGGTCTGGATGGATGCAGGCACTCAAATCTTCTTTTCGTATGCAATTTGTCTGGGATGCCTGACGGCTCTGGGCAGCTATAACAAATACCATAACAACTGCTACAGGTAACTGCTGCCTCGAGCCTTCCCCTCCCTGAACATGAGGGAATCTGCTGGAGGCTGCTGGCCTTTGGAAGTGTCTTTATTTTTGTTTCTACTCAAGGCATAGGAAAACTCTTTCCAAGTGTTTTGTCCCCAAATCCAGTTCTCTGTGCTTTATACCCAAGGGAATTGTCGGTCTCTCCCTTCTTCCACACTCTGCAAAGTTAAATCCTCTTCACTAGCTCTGTGACCCCAGCCCACACTACAGTCTCCATTATTACATAGGTGCACAAGCAGCTACAGGGAAAGGAAAACTGTGAAATCTAATGGCTCTCAAGTGGAGTCCTTTCCCTTTGTGATTTATCCTTCTGTGGTTCATTTGGACCCAGTGACTGGCACAGCTGTCAGTGCTCTGGGTTCCTGTGTGCTATCTCATATGGTTACATATCAGCCTGCAGATGTGACTTCTGTTTATTGCATGCTGGACTGCAGGAGCAGAAATGGACCAGGTTGCCAGATAGAATCAGGCTGCTGAATTGAAGTGGTCCAGTGAAAATAAACTCATTTTGCTGTAGGTGTATCCATCCCCAGGGTTAAAAGGCTTGTGTGAGAAGAGGCCACCTCTCTTCCCACACTTTCTCTGGTGATTGGGTTGCTCCTGGCACTGACTTCTCCCCCCATCTTTTAAATTCAAAATTGTGGTTGTTGCCATCACAGGTCCAGGGACACCACTGGCTACATGATCCTTGCTTGGCATCTTTCTTCACTTTAGGAGTTCATTTCTGCTGCAGGGCTGCCTCTCCAACAACAGGGCTAGGATGCTTGTTTCTTTTCATGTCCCTTCTCCCACATTCAGTTTTGAGAGAAAAAGCTGTAGGAAAAGAAGAGATAATGGATCTGTTTCTGGCCTTCAACACGTCCTTGGCATTAGCCCTTTGCATCCTCAGTCTAATATGTAACATGGAGATGATGACATAGGCTGCTCAGCAAAAGGGTTGGGTTGTAAAGACCTTCTGTAACTGCAGCTGGGAGTTGCTGTAGAAAGGGGAGAGACCTCTGTCTGCACATGGTGCTGTGCTTTTACCCTGTATGCTGTTTGGCTCTTCTAGGAACGGTGGCCTTAGTTTTGGTGTCAAAACTCCGACTAGCCTTCCCCAGGCATGGACCCAGTTTTAATGAGTCAGTCCTGTGCTCTACAGGCTTAGTTTGGATAAGAAGACAGAACCAGGATTTAGCAGGGAAGAGGGACATCAGCATGGTGCCCCACTTTGTTATACCAGGCCAGGTACTTTGTTAGTTCCAGGTCACCTATTCCGGGTGACCTGGAAAAGGATGCGGGCAGTAGAAACTGTTGTTCATGTGGCAGTGGTCCAAGATGGCATCAAACAGTATTGCCCATTTCTTGTTTCCTGTCACAGCAAGGGAATTCTTCAGGTCTTCCTGGTTCCTTTTCAGGTGTAAATCTGCAGAGATCTCTTTGATCTGGCCATCCCCTCATTTTACTCTCTACCATGACACCCCTTCCCACCTTCCAGATAATGGGAGAACACCTTTCAGCCCATGCCTTTCCCAGGAGGGTTTGACCTGTCATGGATACATCCAGGGGAAAGAGGGAGAAACACCAGGAAGGAGGAGGAACTATTTGAAACATGTGAGAATTTGTATCAAATTACTGAGAATATAATTTGAGTGGAGAGCAGGCACTTTTTAGCAACTGGAGAAATGAGGTTTGGGCTTGGGATTCCCATTGTGTAGCTGGGATTGGTGGAGTGTGGCCTTCCTTTCCAGCTGGGAGATTCATTGAGCTTTAAAAACCAAATGCAAAGGCAGAGCAATGGCGCTGGGTGCTGTGCAGTCCTTGACAGTGCAAAGAGCTGTACTTTGGAAGGAGTGATTTGAATTTGTATGATGCAGGGGCTCTGACCTAGTTAACATGCAAGCAGGAGCACAAAGACCCAAAAATGCTATACAACTGAAGACTGATACAGAAAAATCACACTGGATTTGCAGAGTAACATTTAATAAAGTCAGAGCAGGCCATGAAATGCCAGAAGGGGTGCATTCAGTTTGGTTCAGAATATCTCAGAATGATGCTGCAAATGTTATTGTTGTCCCCAGGGTTGCAGTCACAAGAGGACTAGGGAGACTCAAGCGTAAAAAGGAATTGGATAGATAAGAGATGTTCAGTTTAAAGTGTTGATGGATGAGAATGAGATGAAACAGAGACAAAAGGGAATAGATCAGAGAAAATAAATTGGATGGCTGTGATGATCTTTTTCTCATAATGCAAAGACCAGGAGATAACTAGTAGTGCTGAGAACCCAGAAGATTGTAACTGGTCTGAGAAATCTATTAAGGAAAAAAAAGTGTTCCCTTCTCAGACAAAAATAAACTGTTACATGCTGCTACAGGAGGGACCAGGGGAGAGAGGAAAAAAAACTCTGGCATTTAGATATGTGGGAAGACTATCTCACAAGCAAGGAGGTTAGGTGAGCAATGCATCTTTATGCTGTCCTTGGACAAGGCTTCCCTCGGGGGAGTCCTGCTGTGCTGTCCAGCCTGGGGCATCTTTCTGCAGCTCCTGGTGCTGAGTCAATCTGCAGGTGTGCTGGGAGAGAGACACAGTGGCTGGGGCAGAAAAGCAGGTGCTGTCCTGGGGGGTTGCCATGAGTTCTGGGTCATAGCTGGCTGATGCTTTGCCCCCTTCTCCCAGGGACTGTGTGGCCCTGTGCTTCCTCAACAGTGGCACCAGCTTTGTGGCTGGCTTTGCCATCTTCTCCATCCTGGGCTTCATGGCAGAGGAGCAGGGTGTGCCCATCGCCGAGGTGGCTGAGTCAGGTGAGTGGAGACCCTGGTGGGATGGGGCTGTGGGGGTGCTGCCACTTGAGCCCCCAGCCACCGGGGGATGCCTGCAGCTGCAGATTCCCATCCCTTGCTCTCTGCCTCCAAAAAGCAGGGAGAAATGAGTGCAAATGAGTGCACACTCATGAAGTACTGGGATGCAGTAGGTTTGAGCCTAATAAAAGTTGCCTCTAAGGGTGAGGGCTGGGGTTAGGCAGCTGCTCTCTCTTGTGGAGAGGATGCTGAGGTGACTGCATGGCATATCCCCAGGCTTGTGCTGTGCTCCCTGGGCTCAGAGGCTTCCCCTGGCTCCCAGCCCTTGCAACAGTGAAGCAGCCAGAGGTTGCCATGTCCCCTTACCTCCCTTCCTGCTTCTCCTTCACTGCTCCAGGAGCCTGAGTTTCATGCACAGCATGGATATTACTGGAGTGAGAGGCTGCATGGCCACAAGCTGTGCCTTGGCTGGGTGGCTGCCTCGGGCAGGTCTGAACCAGCTGTGCTGTGCTGCTGCCGTGCCATTGCTCTGAAAGCCCTTCTCCCTGCAGGGCCTGGCCTAGCATTCATCGCCTACCCTCGGGCTGTGGTCATGCTGCCCTTCTCCCCACTCTGGGCGTGCTTCTTCTTCCTGATGGTTGTCTTGCTGGGACTGGACAGCCAGGTAAAGCTGCAGGAGCAGAGTGATTCCCTACCAGACAAAAGCCACTGTCTCCTCAGGACAGGCTTCAACTTGGCTGTGGGGGAGCCAGTGGGGCTGGGAAGATGGTCAGGATGCGCTGACAGAGGTGGGATCTCTGCTTTTTGCAGTTTGTCTGCGTGGAGAGTCTTGTGACAGCTCTTGTGGACATGTACCCCACCATCTTCCGCAAGAAGAACCGCCGTGAGACCCTCATCCTGCTGGTCTCCATCCTCTCATATCTGGTTGGCTTGGTGATGCTCACAGAGGTATTTTGGGCTCAGACCACCTGCATGGTACTTGACAGGACAGAGTGGGACCTGGTGGGTGATGAGGTCTTACACTGGGGCCGAGAGCTTGCTGCTGAGTCCCATCCTGCTGCCCTGTGCCTGCAGGAGGCTGCCCTGCCCTTCTCACGCCGTTTGCGTTTTCCCTTCCAGCCCTTACCCCTTGTGCCAGTCACAGTCCTGATACTTCTCCTGCCAAGACTGATAGCTGGAGCTCTGGACAGCCTGTGTTTTGGTTATAAATTTATCTTGACACAGACCAAACCTTTACAGCTGTAGCGTGTTGCGTGGGAAGGGGAGTGCCCTTGTCCTTCTCTTTATTTCTGAATGGAGCTACCTGAACACTTGCTATAAGGAAACTTGTCAGGCCTCAGGGCTGTTATCTATTATACTGATATCCTCTGTATTACCCTTGTGATTAATTGCCTGGGAGCTAAACTGTTCTTGTTTAAAACTTTGAACTCTGCCTAGCAATATCTGTGTGTGGATTGATGCTGCCAGAACGCTCTTGGCACTTTCTGTTTTCATTTGGGCATAACTTTTGGAAAAGCTGTCTCTGATGTTGTACATGCAACATTGTGCCTGGACTTACCCATAGGCTTGTTTTGTAGGCAGCCTGCAGACCTGGGCAGTGAAACAGCCAGGCTGCATGCAGTTATTTCCTTCTGCAAATTGGGACTTTAAAGTCAATCAGATGGATTGTGTATCTTAAAGGGGGGTTTCCATCCTCACTTTCAGCTACAAGAGTTGCCTAGGTTTTGTCTTCTCCTAAAACATCCCCACAATCTCTGGCAGTCAGTTGCCATCTGCTGTGCTGCCCTGCATTGAAATGAAGGGTTGCAGAGACTCCTGAGAGCAGCAGGGTGGCTGCATGTCTCTGTCAGGCCTTGGGCACAAGGGATGTGCATTTTCTGTAGGCTAAAACTCTTTCCCAGAGAGGGAGATGCCTCCAGCTCTGGAGAAGATATTGAGTTTATTTTCTGCTCTGGCTCTAGCTCTTTGCCTGATTCTTCTCCCCTCTCTCACCTTGCTGCCCACTTGGGCCTTCCCAGGGTGGGATGTATGTCTTCCAGCTCTTTGATTACTATGCTGCCAGTGGCATGTGCCTGCTCTTTGTGGCCATCTTTGAGACTCTCTGCATTGCCTGGGTCTATGGTGAGTATGAACTACGGAGGGTCCACAGCTCTGGCCTCTCACAGTCTTGTCTGGTTCATTCCCAAATTTTGGTTGGTAGCTTAACTTGGTAATTGCTTTGTAGTGCAAGGCAGAATCTAAACCTTTGCTTTGGTGCCCCTGGACTCAACAGGCAGGGACTTCCTCACAGGAACATCCTGGGGGATCTGCTTGGCAGATATCCCCTGCGTGTTCCTATGCGCTCCTGCTTTTGAGACGTTCCTTCCTTGGGGAATTGGAGCTATCTGAAAAATCTTTTCTCAACCTGTGTTCAGAGGGCTTGAGACTCAAGCATTTTGAGTGCCCTCTCTCACAGTCTTGACAGTCACCAGATATGGGTAAAACCTGGGCTGAGGTCCTAGCCTTGGAGATGCTGAGGGGCTGGCCCTGCTGACCTACTGAACTGTTCTGGGAGGATAGGAAGTTAGTCCAGGACAAAGACCGAAGCTGGCCACACTCCTGAGGAGCTCCCTGACCTGACTGTTGGCTATGCTGAGGCTATTTCACCTAAACAGTGGTGAAGCAGGACTCCTACTGCCCTCCTTCCCTGGTGGCAGTGAGGGATCCCATCCTTGCTGTCTTCTGCAGGTGCTGAGCGTTTCTATGATAACATTGAAGATATGATCGGCTACCGGCCGTGGCCCGTCATCAAATACTGCTGGCTTTTCATCACCCCTGCGGTTTGCATGGTGAGGACACACAGGAGGAAGAGCTATGGGGAGGAAGATGGGCAGAGCTGGGTGCCTCTGAGATACAGACACCTACATATACAGAGGGATGTGCATTTATATAGGGGGTTGTGTGGCCTGGACTATGGGAGCCTTTTGTTATTTGTGCTTGTAGCTTTGGGGGACAGGTGTGGGGCTCAACAATGGGCAGAGGCTCAGCTGTGACAGAGGTGTTTGCTGGTGGGACAAGCTCCTTGATGTCATGACCAGTGTTGCCCGTGGGGGCTGTCCCAGCAAACCCTGTTTAACAGATGTCTCCTCTGTTGCTGTCCTGAGGTGCTCCTTTTTACCATGAATCTCTCTGCAGATGTGTACTTACCAGAAGGACCTCTCTTTGCTCATGGTGTTGATTTTCTTTTTTTTTTTTTTCCTTGGTCTCTTTCACTTTTCCAGGCAACCTTCCTGTTTTCTTTGATCAAATACACCCCGTTGACTTACAACAAGAAGTATGTGTACCCGTGGTGGGGAGACACTCTGGGATGGCTGCTGGCCCTCTCCTCCATGGTGTGCATCCCTCTCTGGATCGTCTACAAACTCTCCACCATCAAAGGCTCACTCAGAGAGGTGAGGTTGGTGCTCTGGGATCAGGGCATGGGCTGTGCTTCTGTGTTGAACTCCAGCCCTGCAGCGGAATCATCTGTGTGTTGCAGGTTGATTAGGAAGGAGCCCAGAATAAATCAATAAAATGAGTTAATTGCTATAACAGACCTGTTTTTTTAAGTTCTGCCGTGCTGGAGGGCTGCTCCAAGCTGGCTGCTGCCTCTTGGTACCCTTTTTTCATTTCTTCTTTCTCTTCGCAAGTACCACCAGGAAAAAGGTCATTAGATGGAGAGGATAAAGATGATCTCCATGCTGCCCTTAATTGAGGCTTGAGGACTTGCTGTGAGAAAGCTCCAGATCCCCTGAGCATTATGGTCAGCTGAGTTCACCAGTCTGTGCTGAGGCCATAGAGTTGGAATGGAGGGAATCACTGGGAATTTGGAGTTCCCATCAGTCTTAGTGCTCTGGTTCTGTCCTGCTTCCAGAGTGATGCATTGCTGGTTGCCCTGTAATACACTGGAGAGGCAGGGAGCTAGAAAACCAGGCCTTGCTCCAGATGAGCATCCTATCCCTGCCACAGCTCATGATCTCAGGGTGAGGTTTCACAAACAGTCCTGAACCCCCAGGATCCCTCTCATTCCCTGCCTCCTGCAAGTGTTCAAGAATGGGTTGTGACAGCAATGGGCCCCTGACCCCTGTGTCCAGCACACACAGGGAGGAGTGGGAACAGCTGCAGAGGCAAGGCAAGGCTGCACAGCATGATGTGGTATGAGAGTAACCCCTTATGAACTTGTCCCACTTAAAGCCAATCCTGTGTGCACAGGCTCTGTGCTGATGGAGGGCATGACCTGGAGGTACTTGGTCACCAACCTTCCTTCAGACTGCTTTCTAGCCCTGGCCTGGAGCAAATGGAGGACAGAGCTTTCCTCCATTATCCCTGTGTTAGATACCCCATGTGCTCAGTGCTTGCCTTGGGACAAGTGGCTGAAGATGAGTTTATCCCCTTGGTTTCTGAAGTACTGACTGTCCTTATTTTGGACATCTCTGTTATTTAGCGAGCAGATCTGCAGCTGGGCCTGGCTGGCTGAATGAAACCCATGACTGCTAGGGGAGGGCCCAGGTCACTTTTTGTCCTTGCAGCTGTGTTTAGTGCCTGTCTTTGCCTTCCAGAGGTTCCGCCAACTCACCTGCCCACTCGAGGACTTGCCTTCCAGGCCAGGCACAGAACAGCCCCTTCCCTCTACCAGAGCTGGCCTCCTGATGCTGACAGAGCTCGAGTCTCATTGCTAGGACCAGTGTGGCTCTCCCTCCCTCCCCCCAGGATGGTTTCTATACAGCCTTTGCCACCTGTTGGATAGTACAAGGATTCTTCACTCACCAAGAAGAGAGGGATTTCTGGGCTGAGCTCCCTTCTCTGGAAGATTTGAAGGGCTGATGAAGAGGCTGCCATGGAGATGGTCTGTGTGGAGTTAGCAATGCACCTTAATTCTCTCCCTGGAGAGAGCTCTGAAGGGGCACATCAAGCACCAGTGTTCCTGAGCATCCCCAGGCTTCTGGTGGGCAGAAAGGAAGGACTGATCCTGGAGTCAAGTGTCAGGGTCAGAGCTGTGGCTCTAGTGTGGACTTTGGGAGCTTCTCCATGCATTCCATTAAATCTATGTTTTTCCTGACTAGATCTCCTCTGTTTCTATTTTGTCCCACTGGCATTCTTTGCCAACAGCATGTTAGGTGAGATGTGTGTCAGCCGAGCTGTGCTGGGCATCCAGGTCTGGGTCTCTGTTGCACTGGCACAGTGATATGGGAAGGTGGCCAGAGGAGAGGACAATGGGTTAGGGTAGGAAGGAAAACAGGGAACAGGGATTCAGAGGCTCCTCTAAGTGGTAGGCCTGGGGTACCCTGGTGAAGAGTGCAATGCCACTGCTGGAGCCACTGCCAGGTCTCAGACAGAAGTGTCATCTGTCTGGTGAGTCATCAGGCTGTTCCTGAGGTCTGAGAGCAGCATGTGGATTTGTGTTTTCTTCTTGCAAGTGAGAGATCATGGGAAGCTCTTCCTCACCTCTGTAGATCTGTGTCTTTTTCAGTGCTGACTACCTTCCAGGTGCTCTGGAGCCAGTAATTTTGGTTTTCCTGTGAATGGAAGAAGGGCTGAGTGGTGGAAACAGAATCTGCATGTTATGTCAACAAACAGGGCCCCTAGTTTCCAGGTTGTTTGGGTAAAAGAAATAAAACTCAAAGAGCTTGTGTTTTAAGTGCTGTAGCCCCAGCATCCGAGGAGGGCAGCCAGAGGACATGTAACCCTGGGAAGCTGGATGTCTCCCAGGAAACCCTGAGGAAGCTGGAGCATGGTCAGAGCTGAGCCAGCAGCCGGAGGCGCTCAGCTTCCCGAAGCACACAAGGACACTGGTGGGCCCCACGCTACGGCCAAGGCTTCTGCTGCCGCGGGCAGAAGAAGACGCGAATTAAAGCAAACTAAAGCGAATTAGCGCAATCCGCGTCACTAGCCACAAGGTGGCCCCAGGCCCTCAGCCTTCGCGCGGGATGGGGCCCCGCGGGCGGGCGGAGGCGGCGGCACTCGGCTGAGGGGCACTGGGCCCCGGGGTCAGCCCGCCATCCTCCTCGCCCTTCCCTGTGGAGGTTTTCTCTGAGGGCATCTGCCTCCCACAGGGAACGGTGGTCTCTGAACGGTGCTCCCGTTGCTATGGCACGGACGGGTTTAGTCCTCTAGGCAATGGCAAGTTCCCGAATTTGGTTTTCCTGGACTTAGTTTCCCCTAGTTTAGTGTTCTTGGAGCCTGGAAACCTGAGATGGGACACAGGTCTGTGCGTGAAGAAAGGAGTCACGGCCTTCTGCTGATGTGGCTGTGAGGCTCCGATGAGCAGCAGGTGCTGAGGGGATTTGCTGCTGGGAGGCTCCGTGGCGGTGCAGATTTTACCTGCAGGAGGGAGCACCCACTGAGGGTGGGTGAGGCTGAGGCCCTCCGGGGCTTCGCTGGCTCTCTTCCAGCGTGGCCGTGGAAACCTCATCTCATTGCCAGCCTGTCTTCCCTTTTCCCAGCCTGTTTTCCACGCGGACTGTGAGGTGGATGGGTTCCTTTTACTAGGCTGCATGCACAACCATGGGTTGCCCCCTTTAGTAGGTCTGCACCTCCCACATCAAAATCTCAAGTTTCTGCGTGCCTCCCTTCCTGCCTCTGGAGAACACCGGGAAGTTGGGAGCTCAACTGGTTGCCACTATTTTCATGGGCAACCTCAAAGCCTCAGAGCTCCAGATTCCCCTACTACCACTGTACTTCATAGTGCTCATGCATGAGCTAAGGGTAGTAAAGAACTGAGAAATCCAGGGAAAGCCCCTTTTGGAAGAGACCCACAACGTGAGGGAAGATGGAGCCAACCAGGTACCCTGCCACTTGGAAATGGAACTGGCTGGTAAAAATTACTTCTAGAAATGAGAGGACTGAGTTCAATACAGAAGTTCTAGCAACAGGTATTTTTATTCATGTAATGTTAACCTTAAACAGAATTATACTTTCATTTTCCAGTAATATCTATAAGAAGTTTGTCCCACTGGGAAGATATTTTAACCATAATAGAAAACAGTAATTGTTCGCAGCTATCTCTAAAATCTGGCTGATGTAAAAGTCTGCTTGGCTGCATGTAGGCAAAGTGTGCGTTTGCTGAAAGGCTTGTGACTTGCTTTGTTTCAAAATAGATTGGTGTCCAGTGAATTGGGCATGTGGTTTATTGATCTGGTTATATATGACCCGGGAGATCTCCCCAGCCTGTGTTCTCACATGACCCAATTGCTCTAAAGCTGTGGATGAGCTAGGTAGGTCAGATAAGCAAGAGAACCAAAGGTTTTGCTGAATACTCTTAAATAAATATCTTATTTCTGACATGACTTTAAGGAAAGTATTAGACTTGATGACACCTGGCTTGAAATATGAATCAAGTATATTCTATCTTGCTTATTGAAAAGGTTGATGGACTAAATTTGAAATTAATTTATTTGAAATTTCCAGACATGACATTTTTTTCACAGCACTTTTAAGTCCCCATGCTTAAAAGGAACTTCTTGTGAAATTCAGAATATGGCGATTTCGGCATACTGTGTTTGTTTCTGATTTGGAATATGGTGAAAGGGATTTTCATTGCCTCCAAGATCAGCCTTGCAGTCTGTGGAATTTGCACCATACTTCTGCCAGCTGGGGAGGTGCTGATCGCCCTTTAGACAAGAGGTGTGTGGCCACTGGGTATTTCCCACCTTCAGAATCCAAAACCTACCAATTAGCCTAAGAATTCAACCCATTACTTACTAGATAATGAGCATGACATTAAAGACCCTTTTTTTTCATGGGTTGTTTTGTGGTGGTAATCATGGTTTTTCAGTTTTGTTTGGTTGGTTTTGATTTGGATTTTTTATTTGGTCGATTTTGTTGCCTTTTTTTTTTTTTTTTTGTTTGGTTTGGTTTTGTTTTTTGGTGTTTGTTTTTTCTTTTTTCTTTTTTTCAAATGAGAAATTAACCTAAAAGTAAAGAAGTCCCTGAGGTTCTGCCCCAGGTCATTGGTGCTTAGAAAGGATGTCCATCCATCCATCCATGAAAACCAGGCTCTGCTTTTCCCTTTTTGTGTCAGTGGCGCCTGGGGAGAAAACTCAGCTTTCTTTGTCCATGGATGGAGATGCTCACATAGGGCAGGGGAGAGACTTAAGATCTCAGGGACAGATCCATGGATGAGGATGCACCTACTGTCGTGGAGAGCATCCCAAATCCTGGGATGTTTGAACACATGTTTGAGAGGTCTTTTCCTTTTTCCTTTAGTGATAACTACAAGGCAGTTTTCCACGGCTATTGCAGAGTGATGTATTGTGAGTTGTATTGCACATTTTGGTGACAAGAAAAGTGGATGTGTTGGATGCCATGGTGCATAAATGGAGAGAATGGAGTAAGATGAACATGTTAACTCGTGGGATACATAATCCTGTGAAGCAGAGATTCCCAAACAATCTGTTAAGTGGGTCCTACAGGCGGGTGCAAATGAGCATACCCCACAGAGCAGGGTGTTTGGCTGAGCCCTTGTGTGCTTATGTGGTTAGCAGCCTGCAGGAGGGGATCTGCATGGTGCAGATAAGGGAAGCATGCACGGGGGAGCACAAAGGCACACTGGAGAAGTTGTTACTTCCAAGGAATTGCCGGTGGTTTTGTTACCCGTGTCTCCATCTGACCTGCTCAGAGTTGCAACACCTTGGGCAGCAGCAACAGGTGCCTCTCTGTGTCTCCATCTGACGTTGTCCTTTATGTCCTTGTGCCCTGTGCAACGGAGGTGTTTGCTGTCACATATCCCACAACACCGGGCTCAGCTGCCCTGAGGGAGCAGGGAGGGAAAGCAGGAGCAAACAGGCACATACCCATGTGTCCTCTGCTTGCCTTTGTTCTGTGATCCTCTTGGTCTCTGATCAAGAGCGAGCATTGCTGGGCAGCTCAGAGAGGCTGTTAGACTACAGATCCCCAGCATTGCCAGTCCTCTCTCCTGACCACCTTTATGGCTGACTCTGGGCTCCTAAGCCACTTGTCCTTGCCTCATCCTCTCCCATACCAGGGATGCTGTGAAACAGGGGATGTCTCACCCTGCCTGTACTTTCACAGATAAAGGCTTCTGGCAGCTTCCTGCTCTGTAGGAGCCTGGCATAGGAGTGGTGCTGTGGCTGCTGGAGCCCATCAGGGTTCTGTGGAGCCTCATTAGCTCTTGTTGCTTTGGTTATGTTCACTTGTGATTAGTTACAGTGAAACTGTTGTCAGAAGTCACAGGCTTACTCAAGCAGAAATTAGCCATAAACATGAAAAATAAATTATACCAATGCCTCGGGGAAAATCCCCTGGAAACATAGTGTTCAGTCAGCAAGGCATGTTCTCAGCCGAAGAAGCAGCAGCATTGTGCCCATGGGGCAATCAGCATTTCTCCTATTTTGTTATCAAAAGTGTTAAAAGATGGAATTAGTCTGGACAAACGAGGGCAGCGGTGGTTTCTCCTATAGGTGACTCAGTGACGGGGGCAGCCAGGGCTGCAGGCTCCACTGTGTCCAACAACTGTCCCAGCAGCTGCCTCTGCAGCCTCTAAAGTTTGTAAAGCACAGTTTGGATTCACCCATAGTGTGTCACGCTGACAGACCTCTCCCAAAATCTGGGCTAGGGGGAAGTTTGACTCATTTTGGCTTGAAGCCTTGTGTCTTACGGGCTCAGGGGCCCAAGACTCACTGCTGCCAGGAAACATGGCCCTGGCGTGGGCTGAGGTTGGCAGCCTGCTCCTCTGGGTTGGCTCTTCAGCAGGCATGTCAGAGCTGGCTGAAAGGGAGGAAAGGGTGGAGACACCCAGATGATGGGAAAAGCCAGCTGTTCTGAGAAAAGAGATGGTAAAAGGAGAGGCAAGAGGGCACTGCCAGCTGGCAGGTGGTGAGCAGGGTGGGGAGGAGGACACCTTTGAGGAGGTGCAGGACAGATCTGAGGTTAGGGTCAGCCATCCCTTCAGGGCAAAGGCTGAGTCCTGGTCTCCAGCTGCCCTGAGCCTGGCAGGTTGAGGGAATCTGATCCTTTCAAAGGGAGTTTTCCTTCTCTGCTCATGAGAGGGGATGGAAACCCGTGCAGCTGGCTCTGAGCTGGCAGAGGGAGTGAGCACCTCTGTGTGGTTGGACAGCAGTGCTTTCCCAGTTCTCCTGTGCACCCTTGGGTGCAGCGGTGGGGCTTCCTCAGGATGCGCCCTGGGAGAGCTGTGGAGATCTGAGTGCTGCTGGTGTGTGAGCTGCTCACAACAGGGGGTCCAGGGCTGGGAGGGGTTCATGCTGCCTGGGGAGGGGGGTGCTTTGGACATTTCCAGGATTTATTGCAAGCAGTGCTTCTCTTTTTAGGATGAGTGTTTAAGAGCAGCCTCACCCACACTTATGGTGGAGGAGCCCACATTGTGGGGTGACCTGCAGTTGGTTTGTCACATCCTTTAGCAGACCTGTCCTACTTACACAGCTGCTCAGCTCAGAGTGCCTGCTCAGGGCTGACTCTGCCAGCAAAGGTGGCAACTGGTGGTCAGGGAGTGCATCAACCCTTTCCTTGCTCTCTCCTGGGATGGGACTGAGCATAGTTTGTACCCCCCCAGCTGAGCTGCTCAGAACGTGATTTTTTGCTTTTCAGTCTGGGTCATCGCACCAGTGAAATCACTTACATGGAAGCTGGTGTGGTGAGATAAATGTGCCCATAGCAGGATTTAAAAACCTTGTGAATTATTGCCTGGTGGGAAACTGAAGTCTGAGTGTAACTTCTGATACCTCCAGGCTGGCAAACAGAAATAGCCTTTTTTTTCCCTCCTAGAGAATGATTTTCACACATTGCTGGATAAAGTTTTCATTTAGGTTGACTTTCTTCTTGTTTTACCTTAATGTCACAGGTCATTTCCCATCTACAGCTCTGCAAAACCCCTGCGATGTTCCTGTGAAACACTTCAGTATAGATAAATCAAGTTTTTAGGTCAGCTCTGCTTACCTAGGCTTATCTTAATCCCCTTTTCATATCTGGATAACCTCTATTGCACCTTTTCCTCAGTTATGCTGGGTCATGCCAGTCCTCTGTGACAGGACAGGCAGTGGCACTGTCCTCCACGAGTAGGGTCAGAGGCAATGCAGAGACAGCACATGCTCCTTCACCTTGCAGTCTTTCAGGACTTTGGAGACAGCCCCTAAAAGGCAGAAGATGGAGCCTGTCCTGTCTGATATTGATGCCAGATCTCACAAGGGAAGGATCAGCCTGTATTTCTTTGGGTATGGGACCAATCCACTCAACCAGCCTGTGGGGTAGGTGAAAGCCAAGAGCTTTGAAAATGGCATGCTTGGAAAGTTTAATCCCAGAAAAAGCCCCAAGTAAATGGAGATGTTTTCCCTTACTGCCTCCAGAACTGGCCTCAGTGGTTTATCCTGAGGATCCCACTCAGGCCAGGGTTGATTCCCCTTACACATTTCTCCAGCATCATTTGACCCCAGGCCAATCCAGCATGCTCAAATGGGATCTGATTCACTGGCTTCTAGCACCCGTGGAGGATTTTCTAGAGACAGCATTATAAATGACCTCTATAGAGTGTGCAGGCAGGTAAAGCTACTTCTTCCCCACACTGTGGCATTGAGGACTTTTGTCAGCTCCTGTCAGCTTCCCACCGAGGGGCTGAGAAATGCTCCTCTGGTGAGTACAGACATAGCTGAGCATGTGTTGGATATGTCCCACGTTCCCTCCTGCATGCCACCCTGGTTTGACCACATGGGAGCATGAAAAGGTCAATAGGAATTTGGCAGGCACATAAGCAGACTAAGCAAAACACAAAAGAGTGATAGCATTAAGCACAACCATTAAAAAAAGAGAAAAGCTGAGCTGAAGTATCTTGAGAAAAATGATGTAACTGGAATGCCTGCTACTGGTGTTGGTCATGAGAAGGTCTGGAAAAGGACATCAAACCTCAGATGGATACAAAGAAAGCTGCCAGGGCAAAACCACAGAGGGATTGCTCACTTCTAGTGAGCACCCAGACACTATAAAGATTCCAGCAGTGCCTCTCCTTGCTGACAGAGCTCTGTCCCATGAGCTGTGTTTGTATTCTCAGCATATGGCACAGGCATGGAGGGGGCTGTGTGACCCCAGAGCAAATGTTCCTTCTTCACCCATGCTCTGCCTTTTGCTCCACCTGCCTAATGGTGTTGGTGAGACTTGAGCTTGGCCACAGAAGGTTTAATGTAATGCTCTGTGGAGATTCATTCTGCATGTTTGTAGGATGACGTTGAGGGATGCCCCTATCCCACTAAAGTGGTGGAGCCCTAGAACAGTGGGAATATGTGGCAGCCATCCTGGGCCATGCTGTGGGGTCTGCCAAGGGGGAGTTCCTGCCCTGCAGAGGTCAAGAGGACATGGAGTTACTCTCTGACTGCTGTAGTTGGTATTTACAAACTCTGGGCCTTTACCCTGCCCGCCTGTGGCTGCTTTCTCATCTTGCTTTCTTGTCAGGGCCACAGTTCAAGGTTTGGAGAGGTGCATGTTGTAAGGGAACAGGGGAGAAAGTTCTTCTGCCCTGATGCACCTCCCTTCCCTACGTCCCACCACCCACGCATGAGCTGGGTGATAATTTGGTGGGGGGAGCTGGTGGAAGGGGTGGGACAGGAGGAGGAGAGAGGGTAGTCTCTGCCTTAACTCTTGCTGTATCTGTTTGGCAGTCAGTGGATTCCCTGCCTGGACTCCAGTGGGACAGAAAAGGATAGGACGGGAGGGGCTTGCCTGGGGGAGACCTGCGCTGGGTTCAGGTGAGTTGGGCGTTTGCTTGTTGAGCAGATCTGGCTGGATGTTTGTGTCACCCTGGGAGTGCCGGTGGCTGCGGTCCTCCTGCAGCCAGCTGCTGCACGCCAGCTGCTTGCTGGGCTCTGGAGAGTGGGCCAGCAAATCTACAAGGGCAAAATCTTCCCAAGGTTAAGCAAAGCAAGAGTGAGATGGACAATAAGGAGCAAATAATCGATTTGGATCAACCCAGGGAAGAGGTTTTTCTTTCAATGGTTCCTTTGGAAAAAGAAAGGACAGGCTGAGATGCTGCACAGGGGGTGCCAGGAAGCTGAGAGCAAAGAGATGCCTGAATGATGGATAATTGATACTGAAGGTTGTGGCAGCAGAGAAAAAGGGATAGAGTGACAGATAAGTACTCAGACAGCAGAAATATTGAGAAGAGAGACAACAGTGAGCAAGACAGGGACAGGGATGAAGGGCAGAGCTGACTGGTTGATAGTAGGTAGAGGAGCTGAGGCACTAGGAGTGGAGTAGGCTGTAGGCATTTCAGCTACTGCCAGCATGAATCCTCTCCTCCTGTGCTGCCCTGCAGAGGTGCTGACCCCAGTGCATTGACTTGGGAGCTGCAGTTTTAAAAGATGAACCTGGGAGTGCACTTCTTGTTCTTCTTGCCCCGGAGTTTTCATCAAATTTGTTTGACTAGGGGTGAGGCAGGGAGACAGCACAGTTTCTGCATGAGCTAAAGTCTTGGGATCTGTGGGCATATTTGTGAACAAATGCAAGCAGAACACATGAGGGTTTCATAACACCTGATCTGTGTCTTCTTAAATCAACAGTGCTTTTAAAGTAATCACTACTAATCAGGGCTTTCATCTCATGCCAGTGGAAATGCCATTGCCCTAGTTTTTCCTCTTTGACAGCTGGTGATACAAGAGGCTGAACCTTGAACCTGACCTTTGCAGCTCTGCAGCAGCCCAACTTTTCTGGATTCATGTTTGCAGATGTGGTCCTTGCAGAGGGCAGGCTAAAGAGCCTGTGCTGTATCTCTACCTGACTGTGGTCCTGGGCAGGGCTAGAGGAAAGTTTGGGTGCCCCAGGCTGGAAAGCAGGTACCTGGCCCCTTGGAGGGTGCAGGTGGGATACAGTCCCACCACATTACAATGTGGCATTATGACAGGAACTGCTGGAAAACACTTAAGGCACTGCTGGAGTCATGGTCTTCGTGTGCCTCTGCTGATTTCACCTGATGTGACTCGTCCTGAGCACCAGTTGGAGTTGGCTGAGCCTGCCCAGGGTCTGACATGGGGTGCTGGGCTTGTGCAGGGCTGAACAGGGAGCACAGTGTGGGGGCAATCATGGCAGGGAGCCCTGTGGCCCTGCTCTGCTGCTCTGCACTGGCCACACATGTGTCTGTGCTGAGGCACCAGGCTCTGCCACACACGCTCTTGGCTCCCCTCATCTTCCCTGCTGGGAAGCATAAGGCAATGTGTTATGCCTTAACCTTGCCTGGCTTTTGGAAGAGTCTTGCTTGAGTGCTCTTCCCCTGTGTTCTCTGTTTCTCATCACTGACAGCAAGTGTCCCCAGGCTGTGCTTTTGGGAGGTCAGGCAGGGTGTGCCTACCTGGAGGAGTTTAGATACAACTGCCTAGAGCAGTGTGATGCCAAATTCCCTGTGCTGCTCTCCCACCTCTGAACCACTGGCTACAGTGCTGGCTGCTCTGCTCTCCTGCTCTAGCAAGTTTGCTCCCTACTCTTCCCTCAGGCCTCGGCCCCAGCCACAGGGATGGCAGCAGCTGGCCAAGCAGGGCTGGGGACTGGCAGCCTCCGTCTCTTCATCTGACCTGCCCAGGGCTGTTGGCTGGCATCTTGCTCCATGAAGTTGCTGCCCCAGAGAGGTGGCAGCCCTGCAGGCATCCTGCAGACTCTGTCTTTCCCCTGTGGAGCACCTCTGGGCTACACCACAGGTCGCTGCCCCGTTGTGCAGGGACCTGTTTGCAGAGTGGGTGCTGGAGCAGTGTGGCTTTCACCCTCTGTGCCGTTCACCTGCTCTGCTCTCCAGCCAGTGACAGGAGCCGTGCTCGCCACATGCTTTGGCTGCACACAAGGACCTCTGAGCCAGCTGGATGCAGCCCCAGGACTTCGGCCAGACAGCTCCAGCCATCGGGGAGGTGGCTCTAGGGGCTCCACTGGGGCCTGGCTGGATCTGTGACTGTACCAGACCTATTGCTGGTGCTCTATAAGAAGAATGGATCCTGCTGTGGCTGACCCTCCTGCTGTGTTGCACTGGATATGGCCAGATTATGGGCTGAGTGGAGGTCTTGATATTATCTGGTTTGGTGCAAAGGCTGGTTTCTAGTCCTATTTAGACACCATTTATGGACTTCTTCAGTTAGTCTTCGTTTTTTTCTAGGCTAGACAAAGAAACCACCTCTGTGTCTCTGTAGCTTAGAGCAGGGATGGTGATCCACGGACACCAACAGAGACTCATCTGGCCCTGGGAACAACAACCTACATTGCTTTTAGCAAGAGATTTACCAGTGATCCTCAGAAAATCCAGCCACTGTTAGAGGCTTCGGAGGGTCTCCTGTCCAGCAGCAGAAGACAAAGCAGGACCCTCTTGGCACCCTCCTGCACTGGGGGTGTGTGCTCTGAAGGGTGATGCTCTATAATCCTTGCATCTTGTATTGCAGATGTCCATGCCATCAGTGAACTCACTCATAAGGAACTCACTGAGTTCCTTATCTCACTCTTTCTGGTGTCAGTAAGTAGCAAACTCACAGACTGCACAAGCATTGCTCTTATTTCACACTGGAGAAAACATAGGTAGGATCTGATTCTTGTAACAGTCTCCTGTGCCTCATGAACGTTGCTGAACAGATGCTTTGAGAATACCCTGCAGCCCACAGAATCTGGAAGTTAATTAGAAAGTGTAAAGAAGCCAACTAACTTTCAATTGCTTGAAATGAAAGGCATTTTAATTTTAACTGCTATCCTGGAGTTGATCAGTTTTTCTCTTTCTACATCTTTCCTTGCCTTTCTCTGTTATGCAGCTGGAGCGAGCCATTCTCCAGCAGCATTCCCATTTTGAAGCAGCTGTCTCTGCTTGTGTAGCTGCTCTTAGATTGGCTGGAAAGCACTTGCTTCCACTGCTAATATTTTCTTGTCCATCTTGCAGAGGTGGCTGACTCCAGTAGCAGCCCCCATGCACTAATTTAACCGGGTTGGTTCCTTAAGCTGCACCTTGGCACTGCTGTTCCTTGCTGAGCCCTGATTTTCTGTCTCTGCTCCTCCAGCCGCCCCCGCCTCCTGCCATCAAAATGCAGCGCAGGATTTCAGCTGCTGACTAACTGCTGGCTCTGGTTGCGCAACTGGAGAATTTTATGTGTCCTCCTGCTCCTCCTTTTGTAACACAGCCCAGTCTTCTTGCTTCCTGATTCCTCCCTCCCCATCTTAAATTGCAGTTTATGTGCTTGTTTGCTGCTTATTTCAAAATAAAACCAAGAAATATAAATGCACTGCAGCTGTCTGCATTGTCACCTGTGATTCTGCAGTTCAGGCAGTACCTTTGAGTGTCCAAGGGAGCTTTAACACTGTGCTTCCTCTCATAAATGTTATCAGCTGCTTTTTAGAGGCATTTCTGTTTGCTGTTCCCTCTGTTTCAGTATTCCCTCTGGAGATTGTCCTCATCTCATTTGCCTTATGATAAAACAGCAAAATAGGTCAAACGGAGGATGTTAACTTCCCAGCAGTAGGAACTCCTGTCTGACAGCAGTCCGGAACAGGCGGTAAGTTTGCAGAAAGAAAAGCTTTAGGAGAATTGCTATTGGCTTCTTCCTCTGATGCCAAAACTCTACGTGGCTTCTCTCTCATCTTGTCTCTCTCTTGTTCCTTGCTTCAGCTGAGGAACTTTGAAAAAGCCCTTTTTTACCCTGAGAGAGGCTGAGGATAGCACCATATTTTGCTTCAAATAATGCTTTTTCTCCTCTTTTTCTTCTTACAGCCTCTCCCCTTCAGTGGCATCTTGTTTCCAAACAAAGCCAAAAATTGCTTTTCTCCTTTTCTCCTGCATATCTGCATTGTGTGTTCAGCACATCATAGGCAACTGCTGAGTGACCACAATGCTTCAGAGATGTCCTTGGTTTTCCTTGCCTTTTGTGACCATACTTGAAGGATCCCATGGTGGTAGGTGTGGGACAAACACAGTCCAAAATTTGTGACCAAGGGTCACAAATATGTCACATGTGTTGCCTCATTGAAATGTTCAAGAATAGAACTTGTTGCTCTGGGTCTATGGCTGCCTGCATGCTGCCTTCTCTCTTTCCAGGTCCTGCAGGAATCCAGGTGTATTCTTGTTTTCCCAGCAATAAGTCTTTTGGGGAAAAAATTGTGGCTATCACCATGCACCAAGCCCAGTACCAAATACTGTACCGTTTCCTATGAAGCTGCATAGAGGGAGCTCACTACTCTCTGTGGGAAGATGACAGACTACAGGTCATTTCTGTGAAGGACAAAAAAACTATCTCCTCCAAGTGCTGAGGGCTGAAAATACAGCAGAGCACCTCTAGAAGAGACAGGTGGGGTCAGAGGGAGCTGAGGAGGGAAGGTGGTGGGGGGGAGAGGGTCCAGGGGCAGGGTAGACTGTGGATTGCATCAAGATGGTATTTTAGCAGTTGGGAAAACTTTGTGGCAGAGGAAAAAAAGAGTCTGGGAGTGAAGTAGTCATAGGATTTTTCTCCAAACTTTGGTGAAGGAACAGCAGAAAAAGTGCAGGCGAGCAGTGGGGGGCACTGAGTCTTTACTCCAAACTCATGTATTAAGGAGGGAGCAACCAAAGGAAGAGGAAAATGTTTGCCTGTTGGGAAGGATGTAACCCAGTAGGTGGCTGTGGCTGTTGTGAGAGAACCAAATTGTTCCTAGCTGGAAACAAGAAGTTATTTGAGTCCCCATCTGGCCTAAGAACATATAGAACAGGGGCACAGTAGGATTAAATGTTTAGGAAAAGAGCCAGGAGGTGTATGAATAGGCTTTCTCATAGAAACAGTAGGCCAAGCAGAGAGGGAAGTAGTGAGGATGTGTAATGTGCGTGGCTTTGTCTGGGAAAGGAGAAGTTGTATTTCATGCCATGAAGGGCTAGAACTTTGGGCACTAGTTTAATCCACCATCTGTTCCCACTTGAAAATGTTTGATTTCATAGCCAGGGTGCTTTCCCCCTTCTCAAAATAGGAAAATAAGGCAGAAGTGCTGTGTCTCCCCTGCTGCTCTGTGTTTCTCCCAGCTGTGTTCCTCATTGCAGCATCCCAAATGCTATCCTTCATGTTGGCCTATTCAGGAGTCAGAGGACAGATAAGAAGTCCTGGTCCAGGTGTCCCTGAGCTGGAGGCTGATGACAGGGTTGGGGCTGTGGGCTGGCACTCATCCATTCCCTTCCCAGGGCTAGGTGAGAGGAGGTGATTCTCTGACTGTGACCTTCCTCTGCACCCATGTGTGAAACAGGTCTAGGAAAAATGAAATAAAACCACAAATATTCTTAGAAATAGGCTGGCTCTTGGATCCACCTTACATTAAAAGAATAAAAACAAAGAATTAACTAGTCTTGTCCTGCCAGCTTCCTGGGACATCCTCAACAAACCCAGACTTAAACGTTGGTGTACTTGATAACGTGCCCTGGACTGCAGCAAACTGGAATGTGCCAAGGACCGTGACAGATCAAACACGTTTCATTAAGTACGTGTTACTTTTTCTCTCACATTTGGCAGTGCGTGGAGCTCTGCTCCTCTGAGATGAGGAGGCTGTGCTGCAGCATTGGAATAAACTGATTAGCCAGCTAGCAGGCCTTGCTGCAGGCAGGCAGTGGGGAGAAGGGCTCTGCCTGGGCTTCAGAAGCTGAGAAATGGCTGGCAGGAGGAAGGACCTGATGATTCCATCTCCCAATCCAACCCAGCAGAAGGGCTAAGTGAAGGGAGCAAATCTGGGACTGCTCAGCTGCTGGGGAGCTGCAGAGCTGCAGCTGCAAGCCAGCATTTAGGGTGTGTGCCTTGATTCCTGGCTTCCACCACCTTCTTTAAATGTGAAGTTAAAGGTTTATAGGAGCCTGTTAGAGGGCTGATTCACCTTCCCACTCTCATGTAGATCCACAGGTGTCGTAGCCCTTGGTGGTTTGGATCAGTGCAAGCCATACCAGTAAATAGTTGCTTTCCAGCATATGGACCATAAAGGGCTAGGGCTGGAGATAAAACAGAGGTTGCTTCCTCAGTGCCCTCGTGCATCTGCATTTGACACCAAAACTGGTTGTGCCCACTGCAGTACTACCCATATATAGGCTCTTACTGGCAATAGTTCTAAAAACCTCTCAAATTTAATGGGGACCAGGCTCTTTCTGCCTTGTTTTTGAAAAGGAAGCAATATTAGCCTGGAGGATGATCTTCACCAGCCCTTGACTGCTTTCCTCTATGGTTTATGTCCCCCTGATCTTGTTGCAGCCCCTCTTACACTGGCTGATATCTCGCATGAGACTCAGTCCTCCATTCAGCATCCATGGAAATCTGCTGCTGATAGCAAAGAAAATAGGATGAGCCCTTCAGGGAAGCAGATGGGGAAACAAAGCCTGTTGTTGCCTAGGGCATTTAGAGAGCAATTGGTGTATTACAGTGTGAGATCTGATTTCCTTTCATTACTTGGATAACAGGCAGGAAACATGCCTGTGTCAAAGAACTACTTGTTCTGCTATGAACATTCATTAGAAGTTGTCTTTTCATACACAAGCATCTTTCTTTGCCCCAGGGCCTGATATATCCAGAGGGTTAGCATTTAGGAAATGATTTCCTTTAGAGAAGTAAACGAGACACTGATAATGATGCTGTCTTGTGTGGATAAGTACGAGTGTCGCCCACCAGCTCCTGCTCCTGCTTCTTCCTTGCCTCATTGAAAACTACACCAAAACAAGTGCCATAGTGTTCCTTGGCTGCTGGGACAGTTAGATGTCAGTTAGATGTTTACACTTGCTCTTATTTCCAGTTAGGTCAGGTTCCCTGGTAGTCCCTACTCACCATGAGATGGCTCATACCTGGTGTTTGTCCAGAGGGACGTGACTGGAGAGACACCAGGCACAAGGAGGGAGGGAATAGTTTGGCATCTTGGTCCTGGTGCACCATCCTGGTGTAAAGGGTCAGTAGAAGATTTGGTGGTCCTATTAGGTAAATGACATCAAAGGTGATGAAGTCCTGCTCACCACTGAGCTGCTGACTGGGAGAGGTCCTTGGCCTGAGCTGCCTCCAGAGCCAAGGGAGAGAGCAAGTTTAAATCGTCCAGAGCAGATCCAGGGGCAGTGGAACTGCTCAGTGTTGTGGGTGATGCAGGTTGCTGTCTCTGTTGCTCCCTGAAGATGGGGATGTTCCTTTAGGTGGCACAGAAGGAATGAAAGATGTGCTATTAAAAAACTTATCCAACCACCAGCAAAATGAATTTGCATGTTGCTACAAGGGAACAAAACCCTGATTTCTTTGCAGTCCCAGCTAGTGGGAATGGAAGCAGAGATACTGCTGCTTTGGAGAGACTTGTTTGCAGTGTATTTTCCTAATCTCAGCAAGGGAATGTGTAACCCTTGCTAAAGCAAATCACTTCTAGAAAGGCCAACTTCTGCTCAGTAATGCCACCAGTTAGATGTACCTAAATTTACATACTGATACTGGAACTACATCCTATTGTGGTGTCTGGTCCACTCACTCCTCTTCCCACAAGTGTGTCCTGCAGCAGCTCCCTACATCCCATGCTCTCCTTCTCTTCTGTCCCACAGAGCCATGACAAGAGCCATATCCAAGGAAGGAGAACCCAATGGGGCCACCACATCTCCTGAAGAGATAAAAATGGAGGAAATGGAAGAGAGAGGCCAGTGGCGGAACAAAATGGAGTTTATGCTGTCTGTGGCTGGGGAGATCATTGGCCTGGGTAACGTGTGGAGGTTCCCATACCTCTGCTACAAGAACGGTGGTGGTGAGTTCACAGCACATGTGAGTTGTTCTAGGTCTGTAGGTATGATGAGAGACATGTACGTGCCTGCACCCATTTCTCCTATGTACTCCCTAAGGTGCTCCCTTATTCACTCCTTCAACAAGTTAGTTCCTGCCAATACCAGGAGGAATAAAAACTCAGGGGTGAATCCAGCTCCCCAGTGGGTACTCTTCCTTAAAGCAGCATTCTCAAATCTGGACTCCTAAAAAATTGAACCCCAGTAACAACGTTGTTGGGCATCTCAAGAAATAATTGATCTTTAGAAAATATCAGATGCTGTGAGTGGTCAGAAAGCCAACATCAACCTCCTCCTACATATTTCCTTTTCCTACTCCTGGTGTCAAATCCATCTTTTTCAGGCCTTTGTTACAGAGGAGGAAAGGCTTAGATAGTGCTGGTATCCTAGGCAAGGCCTGATACACCCTAGAAGGAGATTTCTGCTTCTTTCCCTGGAGCAATTCTCACAGTGATCAAATCACTATTAGGAAAATTTATCCTCAAAAAAGTTTCATTCACCTTCCCTTTTGTTTCTTTGCACGGCTCTCCTTTTCTCTTGTAGTAACACTGCAATAAGATCATTACATGGTTAAAAGTTAAAATTTCTCATTACAATAAAATGAAGCGTAAGGGAATAATTGACTGTCACTAACTTTTCTCAGTGAATAAAAATCTAACTTTATAAAAGAAAAGGAGGAATAACAAATTACATGTCAAATCCAGCAATAACTTCTCTTTTGTTCTTGTTCTCTAAAAACACCTTGAAATAATAGTCTGGGACTTGCTTTGCACCCCACCCCCCTACTTTGAGATTCCTTTCTCTGCAGACCATGCCCCAGAGGCCTTTCTTTTCCAAGGTGCCATGAGCTTTCACCAATAGCTGAATGGTTCCACTGTAGTTTTTCCCAGGGCTTCCAAATTCCTGTCTTCTCTGCTGTTGCTGGAGTTTATCCACATTAAACAAGAGACAATAAAATACATCCTCAAAACCAGTGAGGGGCAGGGTAAGAAATGGTTAAAGAAAATGGAATTAAGTTTTTCTTTTAACCTGGGATGATTTTTAGCAGATCCTCCAGTTTCCTTCTCCAGTATTTTGATGGGAGGCACCAAGAGCAAGTCAAATGGGCACAGGTTAGGAAACACTGGAGGTGCATCTGATTGAACAGCCCGTTCTGCAGTGATGCTTTGAGAGAGGAGTCATGGGTTTTGCATGGAAAATTTCTCCCTGAGCTCAGATGATATCTCTGCATAGTTTGTGCCTCTGGAACCCCGTTCAGCAGTCCTTGCAATTTGTATGCTAATTAGCGTAAGTGAAAAGGCTACTTTTGTTCACTTTAAATATCTATTGAATAACATTTTTCTTTTTAATTAAACTGCTCTGGAATAGCTAAGGCTGTGATTCAGAGGGCAACGAGGCTAGGCTTGGGAAAGGTTAGGGTGGGGGAGTCCTTCCCTCACAGCTCCCCACACTGCCCTTGCAGAAAGTATGCTACTGCTGTGGAAGGTACTTTTCTCCCTCCAGGGCTCTAGGGAACCAGAAGACTGATACAGGACAAGGAATGTATTTCCCATGACACTCAAAGACATTCTCACCATTGGAAAAGTTCTTGAAATTGCAAAAAAGGCATTTTCCACCTATAAATGCCGCATCCCTGTCCCACCCTTACCCTCCCAAATTTGAGACTGCTGTCCTGTCACCTTTCTCCACCTTTGGAGGTACTGAAATGGTTATACAGCTATGAAGACAGATGCCATAGAAACAATAGTGCTAGTTTTCTGTAAAGCAACCAACTGCAACCTTATCTATTGCTGCACTGTCAAATTTGATCTAATTGCTCAGCATCCTGAACTTATTATTGACTCATAAGGGAAGAGGGTCTGTTTCGGGGGGCCTCACTCAAGGCTAAGGCTCCTTCAGTAGAGCAGCAAATTGAGGAGGGGATCACAGCTGCAGTTTCAGCTGGTAACTGCTGTGGGACAGTTAAGAGAGACAAGACAATAGAGGTGCAAGAAAACCATCGTTGCTCAGAGACCAAAATGGGTCAACCTCTGGGACAAATTGTATCAGAGGAGAGGGTCTGGAATCTGCTGAAAGGCTCATCTGTGTGCAGGACAATAAAGATGTCTTGCAGATTTGGCATAGATGTCTTGCAACCCCAAAAGCAGCAGCTGCCTCTAGTTCAGGGTCTGCAGTTCTCACTTCCTACCCCACAAACATGGACTGGCCCTGAGAACCAGCCTCCTTCCCTCTGGCCCCAGGTCTCCTGCAGCTACACACAGCTGTGTTTAGGGGAAATTTGGATGTTCTTTGTTATTGTAACATTGTTGGCTTAAGAACAAGGGCAAGTGTTCCTAGTTGCTCATTGTCACTGGAAGGAATGTCCGTGTGAATGCCTGTGCTGGCAGGGGAGGAGAGGGCCAGGGGGGACTGGCTCAGAAAGGCACCCTAGTCTTGGTTACAAGCAACTGAGATGCTCTCCAGGCCCTGGCAAGAGAGGTGTTCATGACCAAATTTTATTGTCTGGAGTGGCAAGACAGCCACAGTTGTTTCAGCGAGGAAGGCAGTCACCTTATCTTGTTTGGCGGGGAGCAGAAGTGTGAAAATCTACACTAAGGATGTGGAGAGAGTGAGGTGACAGAAGGAAGGTCAGCTGTGAAAATGAGATCTCAGGAGCAGTTTTGAGCAGAGCAGTGAATGTATTTGGTGTTTTGGTTTGACAGCATAACTGAAAAGGTGCAAAAAAATTTCAGACAGCTGAACAGAGGACTAAGCCATTTTTTCAGGGCATTAAACTTTTTTGTTATTTTTGTTTGTCTTTTCTTATGCTTAGTTTATGTTGGTCATTGTTTCTGGGAAAAAAGCCTTGCTCTTTTCTCCTTCCTCTTCCATTTTGATAAGGGTTAATCTGAGGGCTATTTCAGGCTGATTTCTCTTAAGACATTTCTCTACATATTAGCAAAAAAAAAAAACGATTTTGAAGGTAGAAGTTAAACTTCTTCATTTTGAAAATGCTGGAAAGATATTCATTCTTCCCCTATTTCCATTTTTCTGGTGCAATCTGCTTTCCAAATTTGACGTGAAATATGTCTCAAGTAAATTTATATCCTGGCAAATTTTTACTTACCAAGAAATGTCACCAACCTCCAGGTTTGTATCCTCTAGGCAAGTGGGAGTTTTGCTGTGACTCTCATGAAAGGCAGAACAAATGTGGTTATGTGAAACAAGGACTTATTTTGTTCATCCCATTCCTGCTGAAAGCTGGAATGAGGTCAGGAGCATGAAGCAGGGAGAACTTCTTCAGCACTATCTTTTTTTAGTTCCTTGCCTGGCTACTCCTTACCTCTAGGTTTTGGCCTATGCCAAATGCAGAAGTGCTGCAGTAGCACAAGACAGACCACCCTTGTATTTTTTTCCTGAGAAATTATGGTGGTGGAGACCTTGTTTCTTTAGCAGAGGTTGCACATTTAGTTCAGTGAAATATTTATGTTTATGTAGTTGATTCCAGCTGTGGTCCCAGATACCTGGCAAGAGGTTTTAACGATTAGGTTTCTGGAGAGGTTTCCTAAGGCAGCATTTTACCCCTCTCTGCAGGAGCCTTCCTCATCCCTTACCTCATCTTCCTCTTCACCTGTGGGATCCCAGTGTTCCTCCTGGAGACAGCGCTGGGGCAGTACACGAGCCAGGGAGGGGTGACTGCCTGGAGGAAGATCTGTCCCATCTTTGAAGGTGAGTCAAGTTACAGTATTTACTGACAACACTTTCTGACAATCAGTGACTCAGATCCTCTTTTTGACATATTATTTTTTTTTTCTTTCTCCTTTATTCTCCCTCCCTTCCTCTCTCTCCCAGCCTTGTTATTCCTTCTGCTGTGTGTGCAGGGGCAGTTCCCTGACCCCTCTCGATGTGAGTGAGGGTGTGGGGTGCTGGCTGGGGGCTGTGCTGGTCCACCTGAACCATGGTCTCTGCTTTGGTGAGCTCAGAACCTGGGAGAGAGGAGAAGCAGGATGGCCAAAGGTAAGGAGGAGGGTGGAAGTATCAGTGTACAAATCCCTGTGTCTAGTCCAGGAGAAATAGTGAGGGGAGAAGAGATTGAGGAAAACTGTCTGGTTTATCGTGCTTTCCCTGCCCACTCCCATGCCCAGGGCTGCTGTGGCAGCATTTGCAGGCTGGCATCCTTCAAACTGGGGGAATCAGACTGTGTGCACTGGGTCTGACAGTCCAGAGATGGGATGGGGATGAGGTTAAGGCACAGGGATAAGAACCAGGACTTCCAGGGCCCTGGGGAAGGTTGTTTAATGGGATTAATATTTATCTGCGAATATAATTTCCTCAGTTCTTCTGTCCAGAGGAGAGCTTATTAACCACGTTTTGCAGATGGAGAAACCTGTGCTCAGGCAGGGTGGAGCCTGGTTAGTTTGCTTGAGCATGGACATGCAGTGCTATTTGAAGCTCCTTGGGGAGTCTGGGACCTCCTGTGCTGGAGACCCCTGTGCTCTGGCACAGACCTGGAGCTGGACAGCAGGGGCATCTCAAAGGACACTGACAACCAGTTTTAAATAAATGAATTGGGCTTTCTGGTCTGACTACTGTTCTGAGGTCTCAATGAGCAATGGGCATAAGCAGGACCCAAGACCAAAGCTAAGCATGGTGTATATCAGCTGTAAAAATGCTTTTTGCCTGACTCTTTCCAAATGCAGACTCAGCTGCATTTCTTTTCTTCAAAGGCTAGGACTGTATTTTTCTGAAGAGGAGGCACTATGATGCTGTGGCATGGTAGCCATCAGAAAATTTTTTTCAAATCAGCGTAAGGTTTTCTGGCTGTTTCACCACAGACCTGTCTAGAGTTACCAACAATGTTTCCAGTCTGTGTGCACAGTCACAAAATCCTTCCTCTTTCCCTTAGGCAGACTTTGCACTGTTCTCTGGAGAGCCATGTTGTTGGTGTTGCATCCAGCATGACCAGTGTCTTTATTTGGGGTTAAGCCTCATGTGTTGGGACTTGGTTGCCAGTCCTATCCTCATCTCCTTTGCTTTTCTTCACAGGAATTGGATATGCCTCCCAAGTCATTGTGGGATATTTGAATGTTTACTACATCGTCATCTTGTCCTGGGCACTCTTCTACCTGTTCAGCTCCTTCACTTCAGTGCTACCATGGGCCACCTGCAATAACCCCTGGAACTCAGGTACACCTTCCCTTGGTCAGCTTCTAGCTTCTTTCCAATTCCCAGAAGTTATTTGGGTTTTGTTGAAAATATTTGTTTTTGTTTGGATAAGAAACTCTCATGAGCTGGCACGTGACGTCACCAAAAAATAGGCATTTTTGGGCAAGCAGGAGAGGTGGATGGCAGACTTTGCAAGCCAGTCTAGAGCCCTCCTCATGTGGCAGGATCTTTTTATTAGCCCTGGTGCAACAGTGTGTCTTACAGTTCCCTTACTCTACCCCATTCCTGTGGAGTTACTGGGACAGTTGCTGCCACTGCCAGTGCCTGAACAGTTTCCTCTGTGCACTCAGCCTTTGGGTAGATCAGGCCAAGCCTGCATTGTAGGATTTTGGCAGTTCAGGTCTCCCAGTGAAGGAACCAGTAACACAAAGCTCTAAGGGCACTGTTTTCCTGGTTAATCACATCCATACAGCCTCCATACCATTACATTCACCAGGGTTCTTATTGCTTTGTGCTCATAGTTCACTTAACTCTGCCCTGCAGAGAAGACCTGGCTTTGACTTTACTCAAGGCGCTTGTGCTGAGCTTGAGGAGATGGGGTAGATGTGAGGTAATCCTCATGAATGTCCTTGTCAGGACTGTTTTAACATGTTGAACAGGTTTTGCTTGGCAGCAGCTTGGTTCCCTCCCTTTTTCTCTTGCATCAGATGATTAATTTCTGCAATTAGTTAAATTTCTCTACCCTGTGGGCCTTTTACTCACAGCTCCCTCTGCCCTTTCATCCCAGCAGAAGTAACCAGCCTTTTAAGGAGCTGATCCAGTAACTTCAGCTCCCCTAGAATGGATTTATTTGCAAGGAAAGCCACATATGTTCTCTTAACAGAGACAAGCTTCCCAGCAACGGCTGGGTTTCCTTGGTTTTCCAGTGGATTGTCTTTTGCTGGCAAAATGCAAGATGAGGTGCATTGGATGTGTGGCATCTCCTCTGCTTTATTTCATGCTTTGTAACAGGGTTGGGAATGGCAAAGGAGAACATGAAGGCTTCTGTGGTGCGTGCAGATGTGGACAGGGAATGGTGCATAATGTGGAAAGAGAATGAGATTTCTGTCCTGACTACTCATAGTCGCTATCCCTTGATAATCTATATTTTGCAGTCATCTGTTTTCAATTTGGCAGGGAATTGTTCTCTCCTTCCCCTCTTCCCTTCCTGAAGCCCCCCTGGTGACTGCTGGATTGGGATTCATACCTGGGCAGAGACAGAGTTTTATGAGATGTTTAATGAGATGCTCTGTAACACGAGATGAAGGATCTGTGTGCTGCCAGAGTGAGGGTTAGGGTCCAGAGAGGAAGGAACATCTCTCTTGGAGGAGCACTAGAGAATTTCTCACCTCATCAGCTTCCTTTTCTTTTGGTAGATCTCTGTGTGGACATTTTGAATGCATCCGGCCTGGACAACAGGACCTTGCCTGCGAACGCCACATCCTCAATGATTGAGTTTTGGGAGTATGTGATTGCTTTCCCTCTGTTCAGGCTCCCTCTCACCCAAAGGCTGCAGCTGCAGGAGTCCCTGGGCAGGGGGCTGCATGTCAGTAGGAGCAAGTGAGGTGCCATGTGTCAGATCCAACACGGGGAGCACAACGAGCTGCCAGGGAGATGGGCACAGAGCCCAGGGTGTGAGGACTGGGCACACCCCAAAGGCAGCTCACGGTGTGCCTGCCCAGGGGTGCTCATGTGCACCTTGAGGGTGTGTTCCCCTTTCTGGCACTGGGGTGCCTGGGTGAGTGTGGCCACCAAGAGAGGCACCAAAAGCAGGCAAGGGCTTGCTGCAAGCAGGACTACATGTGCTGGGTGATTCAGGTTGGCAGGCAAGCATTAGAGGCTATGGCAGAAGGAACAGTCCTCTATAGTGGAACAAAAAGGGGAAAAACTGTCTTTTACCTTCTTTTGACCCAGTCCTGCTTGCTGTCTAAGGGAAGTGATCCATCAGGCTGCTCTCAGGATCATCCCTGGAGAGCGGGGATCTGAGATGCATGCATGAGATACCAGAGAATAATTTGAGGAAGGTGGAGAGTTTTGAGGAATTTGGGGCTGAAGGCAGTAAAATACAGTCTGAGTGAGGGGTCTTACAGCAGGCCAGACAATCTCCCAGATAGGGTCAGCAGTGCAGCCTGGAGAGGTTGAAATGACTGCTGGTGCCACCCTACCACTCCACATGGTACAGAAGAAAGTCTTACAAAGAAGAGGGGTGTCAAGGACTCACCTTCAGCAGTTGGGTTTGGGTTTTTTCCCCATTTCTGTCTCTTAAATGTGAATGAGTGTCTTTTGTCTGTTGCAGCCACCACAGGGCACATAGAAGATGATACCTGCCCATGGCTGCAAAAAGAGTCTGCACAGTGCTGGCCCCCTTCTCCTGCCCTGCTCCTTGCACATACTATTTAGTGAGAGCTGAGGCCCCTCTGAAACAGTTGTTTGGGTTTTCTGTAGAGAGGGCAAGGGGACACTGAGGGAAGTGGTTTTGAGCAGAATGTGCAGAGGAGTTGTAAGTTTGGGCTTAGGCTTCTGGGAACTGCAGGAGTTGCAGTGCTGAGCTCTCGTGTGGCCTACCTTCTTGATGGTGAATCTCCAAGGAAGGAGGCTGAGGGAAGGGCATGGCAGCCTTAAAGATAATTTATGCTTACATACAGGGTGCTTGTAGCATATGGGGAGGTGGCCATGGGCTGATAGTGGCTTTGGTGGCCTGCTTTGGATTGAATTGTCTCTGCTGGGCAGCTGCCAGGCTCAGGGAGCAATGGGAGCAGGTGTTGATTTTGTGTAGTGTGGATCTGACAGGCATGGCACCATGGGTTTGGAGAGTGGGAGGGTTTGGGTCAGCCACAGGACATGGTGGAGCAGAGATGAGTAGAGAGGGGAGCCTTAAGCAGAGCTGGGATGATTTGCACGGCTGGGAGCCCTGGGCAGATGTGTTGTAGATAGGCTGTTAAGTCTTTGGATGGAGCAATATGGGAAAAGTCTGTATGGGTGAGTGGGGTGTGGAGTGTTAATGCTTCTCTCCCTGTCCCTGGACACCGGCAGGAAGCGAGTCCTGCGGCTCACGGATGGTATTCACAAACTGGGCCCTGTGCGCTGGGAGCTGGCTCTGTGTCTCCTGCTGGCCTGGATCATCTGCTACTTCTGCATCTGGAAAGGGGTCAAGTCCACAGGCAAAGTAGGAATGGAGATTATCCTCCAATCCATAAGCCTCCTTGTATCCATCTTATATTTCTTCCCCAATCTCTTTTCCTTCTTCATGAAGTAGAGGCAGAAGACACAGCACCAAAATGAAACTTAAAACCTGTTGAGGCCGTACTGATGTACACCAGTTGTGTTTGAAACCTAAGAGGAGGAATAAATTAGTAGGTCCATCAGGGAGGGGAGAATGGGGAAAGAATTGGGAACTGAGGGGAGTTTTGAGGCACGTTTTCACTTGCAAATACCCACAGTGACTGATGGATTCTCCCCAGGTGCCCTTGGGAATCATCCACTCACCAGTGTGTTGTCCTGCTGTGGCTTGAGGGTGTTTTCAACAACATCCTCTGCAGTGGCAGACTTCCCATCCCTGGCAATTATTAAACACTTGAGCAAAACAGACAAGCTGCTGCCTGTTACCAGCTCAGAGAATAGATAATGAATCTCTCCTGCTTCTTTATCCTGCAAAACACTTGGGGTGGGAGAAGTGTCCTTGTTGTCTCTTTTGTGCTCTTTCTCAATCTGCAGGTTTTGGGTCAGTTCTTCACTTTCTGCATTTTGCTAATGAGGCTGCAGCCAATGCTTCCTCCTGATGTTTGTCCTATAGAGCAGATGGACTGGTTTTCCTTTTGGAGTGAATGAGTGTTTGATGCCTTGGACTGGGTATTAGGGACACTGCCATGACCTTGATTTGCTTGGGACCTCTTTCCTGGAGCTGCCATGAGATGGGTGGATCATTAATGATGATTGATGATTAATGATTAGTCTTGTGGGTGTCCAGGGAATGTCCCAATAGCAAAGGGATGGAGCCAATTTCTGCAACAGATTTCTTCCTTCAAATCACTGGCTACTCTTCATGAGCGTTCCCTTTCATAATTAACACCTGTGTTTCAGTGTTAAATCCTATCTGCTAGCTTAAAACTGCACTGCAACAGAATGAGATAACAGCTTGCTCCCCTGACTAGATTTTTCCCAGGTTTTGCTGATGACTGGTTCTTGCTGGTGCAGACTTGTTGTCCACCATTTCTGAAGGGAGGAGATCCAGATTCCGCCTTTATGGGGCAGAGGGGATGGATGATAAATGATGGCATTTTAAACCTTGAATTTCTGTTGCTCCCAAATTTGAATGCCACACTGCCATCTTCACAAGAAATTGGGTCTGAGAGGCTGTGTGATCTGCATGGAAGAATAATTAAGTCACCTGAGGTTCTCTTTAGCTCTCAGCCTTCTCCACTGAGTTTCTCCTTTGCATGGTTCTCCTTATGCACACTGCTTCCCCAGTGTGCATAATTTACCTGCACAAGGAAAAAGCTAAAGTATTTCAGTCAGGTTGGTTTAGCTGACTTGGTTTGGCAAAACCAGACCAGAAAGTGAGAGAAAACAGTGACTACATATAGTAAATGGAATGGTCTTCCTGAGACTACAGAAGATTTTTCCATCACAATATTTAGGATACAGGGCTATTGGCTATTTACCAGCCAGGTGTTATGGACATGGTGCAACAATAAGAGAGGGGTTTTCTGTTCTCAAATATACTACAGGTCAAACAGGCCAGTTGTCTTCTCTGCAGGCTCTAATTTTGAGTATTACAGGGGCACTGTCAAAAAATTAAACTGCTTCCCTCTTTTTCTTTGCTGACAATATACTAAGACAAGCATTAGGAAAGACCTAAGAATTCTGAGTAGGTGCATAACTTTGTACAACAGCTCCAGATTAAACAGGAGGTTGTGTTTGCCTGAGGCTGCTCTAATCACATAAGCCTGCCAGATCCTTATGTTTCTGCTTCTGTGATTTAAGGAATCCAAATTTAAAGAAACCATAGTGACCTCAGGACAATAATTTCAAATAGCTCCATAAAAACTCATTTTCTTTTAAAAGCCTTTTTTTTCTGCCCTATGTTTCTCTTCCTTATGTATAAATGTTTCTTAAAACTGATTTCTGAAGGTAGATTTTAATACTTGTGCCCAAAGGAGTATCATTCTCATTCAATCGGGGAACAACAAAAGTACCATGTACTGTGACTTATTTGACCAATTGTCACTAAGCACAAAAAAATGTCATTTCAGGCCCATCACTATGAATCCATGAAGTAAACAAGCCTCCACAATACTTGGATGAATTTTAGTAATGAATAAATGTTAGGAAGTTGCAACTTTCTCACAAATATTTTGCAACTAGAAAAAAGAATATGTTATATTAGGGAAACAGTTTAGAGATTATTAACTCTACTGTAATATTTATTTATATCACACACAAAAAGAAGTAAAAATAGGTATTACAAAAATAATGGTCTACATTTTCTTTAAAGGCTTTGAGTTGCCCTCATTTTTTACCTGTGAGCTCAGAGGCATGGAAGGCATGAGAGTGACGCATGAGCACTTCTGGAAATGAGATGCCTCATAGGTGTCTCAAATTGGACAGCAAAAGTTGGTATTTAATTTGGAAAGCTCTTGCTGTGCATAGGACCATTTTAATAACTCATTAAAACTCAGTGATGGAAAGAGATCTGGGTTTCTTCTGCAGCTCTCGAAAGATGAAGGGAACAGCTGCACAGCAGGGAAATTACACTGACTGGAAAGAGAAAACAAAGCAGAGCAACCAGTGGCAGAGTCTTGGATGAAGAACAAAATGCAGATTAACTAAATCACCAGTGAGATGTAACCTTGATTACTTTCTTTCCCACCCCTCTTCTGTGTTAGCAGCAGCAGCTACAGCCAACAGCAGAGTCAAGGAGGTTTGCTGGGGTGGGGGCCTGCAGATGAGATGAGGTGAAGTGATGCCTGCTCCCCTCCCTGCTGACCCTCTCTCCTCTTGTTTCCCTGCCCCTGCAGGTTGTTTACTTCACTGCCACCTTCCCATATGTGATGCTCTTCATCCTGCTGATTCGAGGGCTGATGCTGCCGGGGGCTACTGACGGGATCATTTTCTACCTGAAGCCAGACATCTCCAGGCTGGCAGACCCACAGGTGAGGGGTGGTGTCAGGAAATTCTGCCCACAAGAATATTCTCAGTGCCCTGGCCTTTGGAGTGAGCATCTAGCTGTCATCTATGAAAGGAGGTCAGGCAACTAGGATCCTTAAAACTTCTGGCAGGGGTCTAGTCCCCCTACACAGCACATCCTTTTTGCTCGTGGTCTGCAACATGTGGGCATATTAGGTCATTTCCACTCATGGGCTCAGCAAAACCAGAAGAGTATATGAAATATTTAGCATGTAACAGATAGTTTTTCTGGCTGTTAAATGCAGATAATTAAGGGAGGGGTTATATAATCCATCACTTTTAATTTTTTTCTGGCCTGGTTAGCACTTTGGCTCCATCAGGACCCTCCCAGGACATGAGGGTTCCCTGTGCTTGCAGAAGAGACCAAAGGCATGCATGTAACATGGGCTGTGACCAACTGGATTCCCTTCACTTGTCCTGGGGGCTGGTCCCACCTGCCTAGGGCAGGGACTGGCCAAAGGCTCAATTGCTGCCACCAGTCACTGGAGCTCATGGAAACCCTCAGTGAGATCCTGCTACTGAGTTGAGGCAGAAGATAGAGCTTTAGTGCACGTGGGATGTGTGTCTGTGCCTGAAGGGCTCCTGTGTACATGCCTATCTGTGAGAAATCAGTGTGAGCTTAGGCAACAGTGCCTGGGATGGGATTCTTTGAAGGCTACCAATTCCAGCTGCCTGGATGTTTGCAGCTGGGGGCTGCTTAGAGGAAAAAGAGAATGACTGGGGAACCTGGAGGCCATCAGAAAGGTGGGCTGTTTCCCTGCCTGCCTGAAACTCCCAGCTCATGCCTTTCCCTGGGATTGTGTGAGAGCAGAGTTGCAGACCAGCCCACAGTTCAGCTCTCCATGGAGGAGAGGGCTGGAGCTGTGGTGAGAAACCTCACGCAGCTTTTTGCATGGAATGCCAGAGCAAAGGGGGACCTGGGTGTGTGACACCCCACTCCAATCTCTCATCTCAGCAATTTTCTGCCCTTCACTGTGCACTGTGGCCTCAGAGAGGTGGAAAACTAGATCTGGGAGCAGGGAAAGGAGTACACAGATTGTTGATCACACTGTCATTTGGGGTGACTCACCAGTGGCTCTGCAAGGAGATTAATCATCTGGGCCATGTAGGGATTACATACATCTGTAGTGAGAGCTTCAGAAGGAGCCATGCTATCAGGGATGCCATCTCTACCCTGAATGCAAAGGCGTGGGGTGGAGAAATGGTGTCACCTTAAATGGGATGTGAAGATATGGTCTCCTCTAGAGCTTTTTCCTAAAGGGTTTCCAGTTCTATAGCTCAGTTTTTCCAGATAGGTATCCCAGATTTTCCATTCACTGTAGATCCCCTTTCTGTCTCACAGGGTTTGTTCTCCATGACTGGAGGAGTTATTGTTGACAGGGCACAGCCATTTGTTTATTTTGTTGCCACGTCTGGAGACCACTGACCTTCTCTGTTCCAGGTCTGGATGGATGCAGGCACTCAAATCCTCTTCTCTTATGCCATCTGCGAGGGGTGCCTGACAGCTCTGGGCAGCTACAACAAATACACCAATAACTGTTACAGGTAGGAAGAGCCTGGACTCCTCATTTCCTTCTGGAAATTTTCTCAGATAGCACAGAGCTGCATCAGAGGCCGGCTCTGTCCCTGGGGGAGACCTTGGGTCGTGCTGCTGTGACTAACGAGCTGCTCAGAGTGCAGAAGCTGCAGAGGACTCAGCACAGGGATGGCGAATGGCTGAGGGAAGAGAGGAGTCCAGAAAATGGCTTTAATAGTGCTCTCCTGCACGAGTCAGTGTGGAAACGAGAGGCTGGAGGAGGGGGAGGAATGAAAATGGAGAGTGTCTCCAGCCACTGTGTAGACAGCACACTCTATTTTGACAGAGTGAGTGGGCAGGGGTGACATGGCCAGCTCTGCCATCACTTGCTGGGCAGGGGAGGTGGTACAAAAGATGATGGGGGCCTCCTGTCTCCAGTGCTTTACTATCATCAGAGTAATGTACTGACAGTGGCCTTTTGATCCTATCAAGGAGATTAATCAAGTCTATCTGGCCTTCTCCTTGCCCTTGGATTGCAGATCTATTTTATCCATGGCCTGACATAGAGCTCAGCAGAGCCATCAGGACCATTTTTGACACCCTCTACAGAGCCCTGAGAAGCAGGGACTTTGCTATGCTTTCACATATTGCTCCAGCACAGATTGTAAAATGGAATTGTGCTTGGGAGACAACAATCATCTTTCCTGTTCTCTGATAGGGGCTGCCACGGCTGTTGGTTGGGCACTTAATACTTTCTCCTGGCTCTCCCAGAATATTTCTGTCACCAATGAAGTGGTGCTGACACCTTCCTCTAATTCCTAAGGTGCCTTGTGCTGGCAGCTTACCTCTGGGTGTCCCAAATGTGTCCACAGTGCCTGCCCCATAGTAGCTGATGCTGTGGGTCAGCTGTGGCAGCTGCCTAGGCAGGATCCAGGGGTGTGGGGCTTCCAGCCCAGCCAGCTCAGAGTGGTGCCCTATTTTCACAAAGACCAAGAGCAGAGAAGTTTCAGGACAAGTAGCATAGCACATCCCAGCCTCCATCTGAGCATAGCTAATAAAGACAGTGTAGACACTGCCCTTGTCAGTGAAGATTTTTATTGTCCTATTACCCTTGTTTTACTAGACCTGCTGAACCTGTATGTCTTCATGCTTTCAGATACTCCTCTTTCTTGACTATGTTTCCTTTTGCAACCTCTTTCCTCTTCTAATTTTCTGTTTTCCTCATTTTCTCTGTTGTTTTTCCTATTCTCTGGACTCTTGTCATTTTTTTTTTATTCTTATGTGCTGTGTGGTTTTATCCCATTCCCCCACTGTGCTGTGTGTAGTCCTGCAACTCTTGAACTCTTGGCTCTGCTCTGAGTGTCTTACTTCTGAGAGGTTCAAGAACAGCACTGCTGTTTCTTGGTAGTGCTGTCCAGCTAGGGGAGCTGAGCACAGACATGATCCTAAGTGGATCCATTCTGAAGCAGGAAACCCCCATTTCTCTCTGGTCTCCTTCCTGCAGGGACTGCATCATGCTCTGCTCCCTGAACAGTGCCACCAGCTTTGTTGCTGGCTTTGCCATTTTCTCTGTGCTGGGCTTCATGGCTCGAGAGCAGGGCGTACCTATTTCAGAAGTGGCCGAATCAGGTAAGTTCTTCTGGGAGACTTCAGAGCCAAGGGAGAACAAACAGCCTGAAGGGGAGGGCATTCTTCCAAGGTGAAACCCAGGGTGTTCTCTGCATCCTCTATTACTGTGAGTGTCTGCAGAGAGGTCTGCAGGACCAGTACTCCTCACACAGCTTTCAGCCGTGGGTGGTCAAGGAGCTGTGGCAATAGGAGCACACATGGTCATCCTGTGGTCTGTTGGCAGGTCCTGGCCTGGCTTTCATAGCATATCCAACAGCAGTAACAATGATGCCTGTGTCTCAGCTCTGGTCCTGCCTCTTCTTCCTCATGCTGATCTTCTTGGGACTGGACAGCCAGGTACAACAAACCCCCCTCCTCATCTAACATGCGTGTCCCCACCCTGAGCATTCCCCACGGTCATTGGAAAGGATAAGGTGGGTCTGTGCTTTGCTGGTACCTTAAACAGGTTCTCTACATTGTATGCAGCACTTTGACACTGTGGGAGCTCAGAGCCAGGGCCAATGGCAGGCCAGTGGTTATCTGGGCTGGCATCTCTGCTGGCATCTTCTCCTTGTGTGTATGTGAGGATGTCCCAGCCACATCCCTTCAAAACTGTGCATCCTGCAGGATGAGGCAGAGCACAGAGCAGGACAGTCTGGGATGGGGAACTGGGCTGTTTTCTCCCAGGTGCTTCCCACCAGAGCAATCCCTGTGTCCTCTTCTCACTGGTGTGCCCATGTCTTATATCCCATATCCCTGTTATACCAGGAACAAACCCTGCAGAGTGCAGTGTGAAACTGTGCTGCTGGCACGAGAGGAGCAGGGGGTGCCCTGCATGTCCACCAGGCAGGTGTTTTGCTCAGGCTCTGCTCTGTTATACCCCAGCCCTTGTGCCTGGATAATCAGGCCTTTTTCCTCTGTTTCTGCTGGCCTTTGGTGGAAGCAAGACAGATTAAAATAAAAAAATAAGGATTTGGGTGGTGGGAGGACAAAAAGGACAGTGAGGGGAAGTGCATGCTTGGGGAAGGAGAGGCGCTGATTTCTCTGACCTGTTTTCTTCTGCAGTTTGTCTGTGTGGAAAGCATGGTGACAGCTATTATTGACATGTTCCCAGGAGTGTTTCGGAAGAAGGGGCGGCGGGAGCTGCTGATCCTGGCCGTTGCAGTCATAAGCTACTTGCTGGGCTTATTGCGCTCTCCATGGATGAGCAAGGAGTACAGGAGCAAGGAGCAAGGGTTGGACAGCTGAGCACCAAACCCCCCTCTCCACAATTCTGGAGGTCTGGGCAGAGACAGCAAGCTTGTCTTCAATGCTGTTCATTGTCTCTCGTTTCTAATCCATTAGCTGGTGTGTCTCTCACAGCCAGTGCTGCTTTGACCCTGTGTGACACTGGTGCTCTCACTGTATCACTGAGCCTGCCAGAGATCCTGGTCCCACAGCCCAGAGAGGCTGCCTGACACACGGCTTTGTGCAAATACCAGACCTGGGAGCTAAAACAAGCCGAGCTGTTTGAAAACAAGCTCTTCTGAGGGCAGTGATCATTTGCTGGCTGCTTTCCACACAAAGCAGAGCAGCAGGAGAGAAGCCTGGGGGTAATGGCTGTGCCATAACCCTGCTGGAGCCCGTGGGAAGCCTGTGCAGAGCTGTGCTGGTGTGATGCCATGCACACGGTGTTTGCACTGCTCTGCAGCTAACAGCTGCACCTCTTCCTGCATGGTGCTGTGCCGTGCTCTGCCCACCAAGCTTGGGTGGGGGTCTTAGCACTCCTGTGCTGCCTCCATGAGCTCTGAAGTGGCAGCTAATTCCTGTTAAACCCCTGAGGCACAGATGAATGATCCTCCAGCAGGATCCTGGCTAAGGACCTGCTGAAGGCAACACCTACCTCTCAATTTGAGTGACACTGTGCCCTTCAGCATTATTTGAATGGATTTGCTTGACGTGGAGAGGCTTTGTCTTGGAGAAATCACGCGAAAATTATCCACGGGCCTGTACAGGTAGCTGATGGCAACTCTGCAGGGCTCAGCTTGAAGTCAGAAGCAGCAAGAAAGCCACATGCCTCTGCCATTGCAGAGCTTGGAACTTGTGCAGTATGTAAGGTTGGATGAAAGTAAAACAAGGTATCTTGAATATCCTTGCTCTAGATCACAATTTTTTGGGTGCAAAGTTCTGCACTGCTACATGGTATTTCAAAAAATTATTCTGGGGACTCCCTAACTGTTTTAAAACAACCAAACAAACCAGCTCCTGCTCTTATGCATGTAGAAGCCAGCCTAGCCCAGCAGTATCATAAAATGGGCATGAAAAACTCTCTTGCCACCAGGCTTGACTGTGTTTTTGGAACAGAGCGAGGGCAGCCCCAAGAGAAGGCTCTTCTCCCACCTGCTCTAGGTTCAGTGTTTCTGCTACTATTCTTTTGCTTGCCCCACTTATTTTTCCCTGACATGGAACAGTCTTGCAATGGCTGTGTTTTCTCTACCTCTTCAACAGGGTGGCATGTACATCTTCCAGCTCTTTGACTACTATGCTGCCAGTGGCACATGCCTGCTCTTCCTGGCAATTTTTGAAGTCATCTGCATAGGATGGGTGTATGGTAAGTGGAGGACAAAAACCTGTCTTGTTCTTTATCAAGACAAGAATGGGGGGTTGAGAAGTGAGAGTCGATAGAGAAGATCCTCAGGAGGCAAAGAAGTGCTGTAATTATGTTCTTTCCTGTCTAATTTTCACTGTGTTTCCTTGCAACATTTCTTAATTGCTCCACATTTAGTCTAGGAATGTTTGTTCCTTCTCTGTAGGTGCCTCATATTGAACTACCTTGCTGTTTTTCCCATCTGCCCTTTGAATTAGAAAATCAGCTATAGAGGAGTGACTGCTGTTCTTTGGTATCTGTCCCTGTCTGCTTACATTGTGCATTTAGTTTAGTCCTGCCAGTTAATTTAACACAAAATTCTGGGATGCAAACTTGCTATGTGTTACTTCTGTGGTGATTCCTGCTTCCTATTTACCCAGGCTGTGATGGCACCCAGAAAATAAATAGGAGAGACTGCTTTGGCTCTCAGTGAAGTCTGTAACTAAACTATTCAGGAGCAGGATAAAACTGAGAAAACCAACTGTGTGTTAGTCTGTGCAGTAAGAAAAGTCCCCTCTGATAGCTCCTCCTCTCCTCCTATGGGAGAGCTCTTCCTGACCACCAAGGCTTTGGTTCTTCTCCCTGAAGCTTGTGTCAAGGCTGATGGTTTTTGGGCAAAGCGTCTCATATGTGATGCAGAGCAGCTGCTCCCTCTCTTTGTTCATGGAACTACAGGAGCCTCATACCTGTCAGGATTGTGCACAGCTGTAGTAGATGACAGCTTAGACCAGACCTCAACATCCCATAGTCACACATCTGCTGGTCCCAACTACTTCAAGCAGCATTGCCATCACAGCCTCAGGGAAAGATTGCAAACATAGCATCATGTTGGGTCTCAGTGGTCAGGAGTGGATGCTCATGAAGGAATACAATAGAAGAAAAATTAGTAGTGATACTTTCTGTGAATGTTCTTCCAGATTTTCACAACTTATAATAGAACCATAGAATTGATTGGTTTGGAAGAAACCTTTAAAAGTCATCTAGTCCACCCTCTTGGCCACTTTCCACTTGACCAGGTTGCTCAAAGCCCTGTCCAACCTAGCCTTGAACATTTGCAATGGTAGTGTATTCACAGCCTCTCTGGGCAACCAGTTCCACTGTCTCAGGATCTTCAAAGTCAAAAATTTCTGCCTTTCTAAACCTCTCTTCTTTCAATTTACAACTGCTAGCCCTTCTCATGTCACTGCAAGCCCCCTTTATATATTAAAAGGCTGCAACAAGATCTTCCTGAAGCTTTCTTTTTTCCAGGCCAAAACTCTGTCTGTCTTCACAGGACAGGTGCTTCAGTCCTCTCTTAGTTTTCATGGTCCTTCTCTGGACCCACAGCTACATGTCCTTCTTCTTCTGGGGTTCCTAGAACCAGATGCAATACTCAGCTTGTTGCCCAGGAATTTCAGTGCCAGAAGTGAAATCTATTTCTTTCTCTTCTGTTATTTTTTTCCAGTTGACTTGGCTAACCATTTGTCATCCACAAAACACTGCAGCAAGGAGTTCCATGGCTTTCTCAGGTGTTGTGTGAGGAGTCAGTCTCTTTTCCTTGTTCTGATTCCACCACCTGCCAATTCCATTTGGTGCCACCTTTGCCTTATGTGCAGTCAGTCCCTGTGTGCTCCTTTTGGTGCTTATGGTTTTATAGAGGTTGCATTGGCTGTAGTGCAGTTGCTGATGAAGGGCTTACTAGTTTCTCCAAACGCTTTATGTATAGCAGGAGCCAATTGCTAGTTTGGATAAACTCTTCTCTTACTGAAAGCATGACCAGTCCAGCTGCTTGGTCTTGGGCTCCAGAGAATGCAAGAGAAGCAGATCTGTAAGAGAGATTTATTTTAGAAAGAAGTCCTTCAAGGAAAGCTTACCTGACAGCTTGCAGTAACAGACCCTGGCCAGATTTTAATTTTGAGTCACCTTCTGCGCAGTCCTTTTGGGATTTAAAGGGACGTGGAGATCCCCATCCATCTGTGACAGGATGGGGATCACCATTCTAGGTTAATTCATTAAACTGAATTATACTTTGATGTTTAATGCCATTTTTACAGTCGCACAGGCCACATGCCTTTTTCAATGACCCATGGAGAGGAGCAATGGCAGGCAATGAGTAACAGGAGAGGCGATGCTGCCCCAGCAGCCTCAAAGGGAGATGGAGTAGTTGGGGACAGAGAAATGGCCCTTTTCCTCACCACCATGGGTTCATTTGTGCCACTCCATACAGTATGATTTTACCCTCTTGATGTTCTGCTTTGCATCCATTGGGGTGATTCTGGTCCCAAATGTAGTTGGAAGGCCAAGATGAGGTGTTACATTGGGGAAAAAATGTGACTAGTGCTGATTAAAGGGTTTTTTCCCCCAGCCTTGGAATTGGCAGAGCTGAGCCTCTTGCTTACACTGTGAAGAATTACAACATTTCTGCTAACACAAATATGCATTCTGAGTTTCCCCACTCCCAGCACATACGCCAACCACCCACCACTTGGCAGCTTCCCCCTGCTGCCAGGCAGCTGCTCTCCCAGAGACCTGAGGATTTCCTGCTCCCTGCCTGTGGAAGCATCACAGGGCATTGGACTTGCGGATCACGTTCCCTAGAGAAGAGTTCTGGAGGGATGCTGGTGTCCCCCTGCCTCTTCTCTGCTCTCCTTCCACTTTGGGACAGGCAGCCCTTCTATAAGCAGGCATGGGGTTTGAATACTGAGATTCACAATATGGTGCCACCAAAATGTGCTGCAGAGGATATTTTCCAGGCAGTCACAGCATGCACATTATGATTAGCTGCTCCAGGATAAAGCAAGGGCCTCCATCACTACAGGAGAGCCAGGGCTGAAATCATTAGGACTCTGCACAGCTAAAACAAACTGATGCCAGAGGGTACTTGTAGGTGGCTCTGGGGTAAACCCATGTTGTGCAGTGATAAATTTTTCGCTGGTTCTGTTGCTCACATGCAATGTGACAACCAGCATGGTGTGGCAGCCTCCTCCTGCCTGGATCCTGCCTGTTGGGCTTGCTCTGTCTCTGTGTGCTGAATGCTCTCAGATGCACTGGCTATGAGCAGCCTTACGTGCTTCTTTACGGGCCATAAAGGGCCTGCTCTGTGTGCCTGGTACCCAGAGGATGTGCAGTTGTGGTGCCAGGATGTGCAGTTGTGGTGCCATCACACCTCCATTGCTGGCTCTTTGCACAGGCTTGGTGCAGGTGTTGATGCTGCAGGTCTGAGACAGAGAGGGAGCAGATACAAGCTTGGTGCTGTGGCGTGGAGCCACGGTCATCACCTATTGCAACGTTGTGGGTGAAATTTGATATAGACGAATGCAAATAAATGTAACTTGGGAGAAAAGACAGGGAGAGATTTTTTAAAAATAGATTCCAAACTAGCAGAACTGTGAAACTCACTGGTTTTTTTGAATACGGTAAAAGTAAAATTAAATCTTTGTCCCTTTTAATTTGGATCTCATTTGCTGTTTCTATAAGCTACATAAAATGAGAAGAGCTCCATAAGGACTAGAGATAAGGATGTAAGCAAATCTCTAGTTAGGTTCGTGTGAAATTTATTCCTGTGGATTTACATGGCTAAATGATTTGTCAGAGGAGCACACAACCACTTTGAAGGTATATGGGATTGATCAGCACAAGGGGAGTGGTACCAGCATTCATGGTTAACAGTCCAGTGACTGCATCCCATTCTTCCTTGTCTTGGAATATTGGAGGTAAAAGCAAACATCTTTGTTCACTCCAACAAAAATCTCTTTGGGGACCTTTTTATGGTTTTCTCTGCAGGAGCTTTATCTAATCCTTCTGATGTGCTGGGAAGGAAGGGCACATTGCTCCAGTATGTGTCCTCCAGCTTCTAATTTGCTCAAAAAGTCAGTGTTGAGTAGTTGAACTGATAACTTCTTAAGCTTGATTACTTTTTCATCTGCCTGTGAAATGTAGAATATGTAAAACCTCCTGTTCATATACTCTCTGAGGATGTTCATGTCAGTCCCCATTGCATATCATCGCATCACCCACTGACTGCCACAGTGGCCATGGAAATTTAGGACCTGGTGATTGTTCTACAGAGAAAAGGGACAAGGACAGGTGGAGGCACATTGTAATTAATAACTCAAGTTGTGGGGTTTTTTTCTTGTTGGAGGATGGATGGATGGGTGTGTGTGTGTTCTTCTTTTTGTTTGGCATTTTTGTATTTCTTTAATTGATATGTCTCTTTGACTGGATCCTAGATCCAAATTGGCAGAGAAACTTTATCTGCCCTGAAGTTGTATTATGAATTAATCTGTCATGTATCTGACATGACAGTGTGTTTCTGTGGAAGATACTGTGCTGTGCTCATACTCTAAACTGCAATTCACATGATCTATAGCTCTCTTTTTTTCACCCTGTGGAAGATTTTTGGCTTTTTGGCAAAATTAATTTTATATACCAACTCCTTTCATCCCTTATATATTTTCAGAAATGCTGTCTGAATCCTCATGATAGTTACAGCTTGGAAGTTCTCTGGTATAGGCTGGGCTCCCACACAATATGTGTGCATGTCCCTTGATATACCACAGTTTGTTGTCTTTGCTTGAGGCTACTTGTTAACTTGCCAACTCAACATCAAGAGGTGTTCAAAACACTATTATCCTCCCTCTCCCCCCTGCCCCCAAATACTTCAAAAAGCTGGGTTTAAAAGAGATTTTCTGCAAGCATTAGTCATGGGATATAGAAAATAATGCAAAGAATTGAAAAAAAAGAGCATACATAATGTGCTTTTGTGGAACTACTATATTTAAGGGAAACATAATATGAGAATTTCATTCTGAGACATAAAAATCACAAACCAAAATAAAACTCACCAAACTCCAAGCACTCAGAAGTGTGGCCAGTTCTCTAGGCACATATTTTGCCTAGTCCAGCACTCTGGTGTTGAGATATAAAGAAGAAAATTCTTATCACGTTTGCAACTGGGAACTGTGGCCTGACCATGAGTTCACAGATGCATGAACATCCCCAAAAGGAGAATCCTTTAAGCAGCAAGACAGGGTTTTAATAAAGCAAATGCAATAGTATTTGCTTTATTTGGAGGTGCTTAACTGGTAACCCTTTTTCTGGACAGATTAGCTCACTTTTTTTGGTCTAATATTGTTGTCTTATTTTGCCTGAGGCAGTCAGGTATATCTGGTCAGTTTTGGTTGGAAAGTTGCTAGGGCACCTTATAAATGACTTCTTTATTTTTCTTCATTTTGCCTCTCTTTCTGGCCAACATTAGGCTACTGATACTTGAAGACATCCAAGAGTTTATTGCAAGGTCTGCTGAAATCCATCTGCATTTTGTTGTCTCCTCTATGCCATTGCATAAGTTTGCTCTTTGTACTTTGGGTTGGGAAGAGTCAGTGGTTAGAGTCTGGCCGGTGGCAGGACTTCTGGGTGCTTTTCTGAAGTATATCCCATTCCAGGGCACCAGGAGATTTAGGTGGGTCCCACACACTGTGAACAAAACAACCCAGTAAGTGAAACTAATGAGAAGGGAAGGAAGAGATCAGACCCCACCAGACAGCTCTCACTGGACAGTACAGCAGCACTTGCAGATGGAAGGTTTGGTTTTCAGAAGAGTTTTAATTGCCAGGTTTTCTGGCAATACTAAAATATTCTGTGGAAGACAGGCTCTTGAGATGACAGGGGTCCTGCCCAGCTCAGTGGCGATTCTTGACATGACTTCCCTGGTATACCAACATGTTTATTTACAAAGAGAAGGTTTTGTTAGGTGTTTCCCACTGTCTTTTTTCCTTTTAGCACTCTGGACTCACACAATCCCATATGCTTAACCTGCAAGAGCTTTCCCTTGCTGCTCTGTAAACCTCTTTTTCCTGTGCAGTCCTTACAAGTGCATGGCTGCATCCTCTCAGAGCTGCTGCTGTCTGAGGGACTATGCTTTTTCTTCAGTGTCAATCTTTCTGACACTTATGAGTGAAATGAAACCCCTCCATCTCTATTTAGCCACAGATGGGCCTTTTCAATGCCAGAAAACCCCATCCCCTGCTGCTCTATTATTAAGATAGCCATGTTTTCACCAGAAGTAAACACCAAGGATAAAGAAAGTTTGGGATCTGATGTGAATAGTGGTTGAAGAAAACAAAACCCATCTGACTTATGACTTTGTCTCTGTGCTGGTTGGTGGCCAAGGTGCCAACCGTTTCTATGACAACGTTGAGGACATGATTGGTTTCCGGCCGTGGCCCTTGATCAAGATATGCTGGCTGGTGTTCACCCCGGGTCTGTGCTTGGTAAGTGCAATTATGACATTGTAACATATCACTCTGGGTCCCCAAATTCTCAGTAGAAAAGGCTGATTTATCTCCAAGGTGCTGCTGTAAATTTTTCAAACTGTACGGAGAAGCAGAAGCTTGACCGTAGCTAAGGTAGCTATTTATTTCCTTTGTAAAGCCTTATGTTTTGCCTGGAAAATTAATGGAGCTTGAAAATCCACTTGTTTATTGTGAAGGCAAAAGGAAATGTGTCCTCAAAGCCTGGAGAGGTTTGGTCAAATTACCTATGAATAGAAGACCAGTAAAAATTACCATGTTCTGAAATACTTGCTTCAGTCTGTGTTCCTGGGACTGCCCATGGCTCAGAAGTATCTTTCTGTAGCCATTTGCTTTCTGTGTTATTAAATCTCTTCCAAAACTTCTGTGACTGTGTTTAAATAAAATGCACCCAAATTCAGGCAAGTTCTTGCCTGTTTTGAATTTATGTCCATTCTTGCTCCACTGACTTTTACATGCTTTTTCGGCCAAATTCTATTTTTGTATCTGATGTTGAGAGTTGTTTTCTTTGACCTCAGTGGGAACAAAGATGAGAGCTATAGCTACAACTTATAAAAGATTCCTAGTCCTTTGTCCCCAGGCTTCAGCAGGACTTGAAGCTCTGGGAAATTTTCAAACCAGCCCAAATTGTCTGAGAGCTTTGTAGCTAGAGAGCCCCAGAAGGGCTAAATCTGTGCCTGTGTGGCTCCTCCAGAGTGTTTCTGCCAGGCAGAACTACACTTCTTGTCTTTGGTATGAATAAATTGCTGTCTCAATGTTGCTGGACCCTCAAAGCTGCTGCCAACTTTGCTTATGACTCTTCAGAAGCCTGAAGGCTTTGCACCACCAAGATGCCTGGCCCTGGCTCTGAGAACTCTTTGTGCAGCCAGCATGCACCAGGCTCTGCTTGCTGCAGCCAGCAAGGTCCCTGCTGGCTCATGCAGGACAGAACACCCATTGCCACACTTGCAGAGCAGCCAGTCCTTGCAAGGTGGCCAGGCTGCCGGCCTTGGCTGCCCCTTGGCTTTCCTTATGTTTGTGTTTTCTGCTCCCCAGGCCATCTTCCTGTTTTCCCTGATCAAGTACACACCCTTGAAATACAACAATTCCTATGAGTACCCACCCTGGGGCTACGTGCTAGGCTGGCTGATGGCACTCTCCTCCATGGTCTGTATTCCTCTCTATGCCATCTTCATCCTCCTGAAAACCAAAGGATCCCTGAAACAGGTACTGGGATTGTGGTCACTGGGTGTGTTGCTGTTGCTCCCCCAGGTGGTTCAGGATGGGCCCCAGGGAGGAGGTACACGGCACATTTCTCCTCTGAAAAGGCAAGGGCTGGGAGAGTCACCCTTCCCCAGAATGCTCTGTAGCTCTTGTTGGCAATTTGGAGAGCTTGGAGGCTCTCAGCACAGCTCCCAGGCTGATCATCAAATGTCCTGTCTTCCCTATGGTGTTGCACCATCATGATTGATGCAATATATAGATATATATATAGCATATATGCAGTAGATACCAATGCAAACCAAGTGCAAAACCAAGATCTGTTTTGCCTTTGCTTCTTGTCCCTTGTAGTCCTGGGTCAGGACGATGTTCTTTTCAAAAAAGAAATAGTTATTAAAGAGGATCTGCTCACAGAGCTGTAAAGGCCTACCCTGTGCCATGCCTGAGCCTGTCCTCTTTCACTGTAGACATCTTTGTCCTTGTCCTAGGAAGAACTCTATCTAGGGAGATGGAATCATGGAGATGACACCTCACCTGACCCATGAAGAAGGATCTGAGTGATGTTCAGTAAAATTGTACACAGTTTCTCTGCAGGTCCTTCCCCATCCCCACTGCAGCTGGTTGGAGGGTGGGGTGGGCAGAGGGAGCAGGTGAACAGGAGCATCCCTGTGGCTGTGGTGTAGGTGTGACAGCCACATTGAGGGCTCATGGAGAGGAGGACCCTGCATTGCCAACACATCCAGGGATCAGCTGGGTACAGGAAGTCTTTATTTGTTCCATTGTCTCAGGGAAGGTGAATCTGTGGCTGACATGTCTGACTCCCCACAGCTCAGAAGTTTTTGATGTCTAAATGAGGGCTTGGAGCTGCCAGAGGAGTAATTGCCCACATGTCCTGCCTGTTAAAGAAGCAATATCTCTCACTGGGGGTAAAGTGCTTCAAGCCCATGGACTGAAATGCTCCTGGGAATAGTGTTAATGCTCATTGTAGAGCACAGCTGAGGATTGGCCCATTTCAGATCAAGGGGTTTTCTGTTTGTCCTGGTTTACATGATATTAATTGAAATTTCCAGGGACTTCTCAGCTACATTAGTATGAAAAAATTTCCAAGGATGTGGTTTAGGTGTAGGGGAAGGAACTGGCTGCTAAACCTGTGTTGATTCAGGGCAGAATCAAAGCCAGCATGAAATACCTTCTAGGGTAGTTGCACCAGTTTTTAAAACAAAATTTCTCAAAATATACCTGTTCTCTTTTTCCAGTCACACCTCAGAATTGTAGTGAATTAATTCCCTGACACAAATTTCCAGGAACAGTCGTTGAATATTGCAAACCATTCACTGAAAGCAAGTTTGTAAATTATGATCAGTCACTGCTACAAACTGATACCTCTTGTTACACTTGACTGACCAAGAAACAAAAATGTTATTTCCTAATGTCCCTGATTAAGACAGCTCAAACTCCAAAGACTAAAAACTCACAATGAAGTACCCACAGAGCAGCTGCAGACCAATGTCAATTTTGGAAATCATGGGGCAAACAGTTTTGAATAAATGAACAAAATCTGTGATTCTGGCAGGCACTTCACAAGGAGTGGGAGCACTAAAATTAATCCAACGAGTCATGGATGAATTGCCTGCTCTGCTTGTGATACACTCTTCATGGGAGTGAGCATGCACTGTCCTGAACAGCTTGTGATGGAAAAAGTAACAGTGAAAGTCAGGTTTCAGCTGGGAAATGATAGGCTGTCCCACAGAGCTGGCAGGTAGCTGCAGGACATCAGCTGCAGGATGGAAAGGGAGAGGAAACCAGTAGCTCAGGAAGTGATGTGGCACCAGAGAGACTTAAAAAATGGGATGAAAAAGACCAGAAATTCACTGCAGAGTCCCTGTGAGCCAGCACTTTTTGCTGAAGAGTTCAAAGATATTTTTGTTTTTTAAGAATAAACTCTAAGTTGTCCCAACACTGCATACATGTGTATGGAACAGCCTTTAGCACCCTGCATTGCACAGGACAGAGGGAGCTAAGGGCAGGCAGCTGCCTCACAACCCCTGCCTTCACCATCCCAGTCTGGCTGACTGGAAGAGGGGAGCTGAGGATGGTTTGGGTCAGAAACCAGTCTGCAGAGGGACTGCTTTACCTGGGAAATGCCGTTAAGGTAGGTATTGCCAACCACCCTCTTTTGGATCATAGCAGGAGATGCCCAGCATCTGATGATCAGCCCATTTGAAAGTCTTCACAGCTCCCACAAAAATCAATGGAAAGCTACTTGATATAGGAAAAATAAAGGTTTTATGGTGTTTTTTCCATTGCCACAGAAAACGTCTGTGGTGCTAATTGCTGGCATCCTCCCTCACACCAGCAGGTCTGTGAGAAGTGCTGTACATCAGATTATCAGTACACAGCCCAGATTTGAGCACAGAGACAGAATAATTGTCACTGAGAGCAGCTGAAGCGAACCTGCTCTCCTCCTCTGTTTCATGGCCGTTCAGCTGGAGAGGAAGAGGGAGCTGGGACGTGAGCTGTCTGGGTGCCTTTGCCCACAGCAATGGTTGTGGATCACTATTGGCTGTCAGTTTGCTCATCAGCTTAATTAACAGCCACTTCCTCTCTGCAGCGACTGATGCAGCTGATTTCCCCAGCGGAGGATCTACCGCAGCCAAAGAAGAAGCACGTGGCGGGGCCGTCCAGTCTGAGGCGTGAGGGATGGTCTCCTCCAGACCAGGAGCTGCTCAGCATCACAGAGAGAGAAACCCACTTCTAAGGCGCCTGGGATGTTTCCTCCATAACCCAGACTGATTTGCTCTCTCTTTCCCAAAGTGGTTTCTTTTCCCTTCTCTCCTGCATGTCTGTGATGGAAGCATCTGGGACAATTCCTCTCCTTCCAGCCAGCTGGTTGCACCCACTGGCAACAGCATTTATTTTACACCCTGGGGACAACTCTTCCTGCCAGTAGCTCTGGAGACTGCAGCATGCTTTTGTCAGAAGTGCCCTTCATCACTGACACTGGTTGGGAAGGGAAAAACAACATTGTAGCAAAAAAAAAAAGAAAAAAAAAGAAAAAAAAAAGGGGGGAAAAAAAGTGCATTAGTGTTGGGAGGAGGAAAAGAAACCACGGTGGTGAGGGTGGTGAGAGAGAGCAGAGATTAAAGGTGTGAAGGAGCCAAGTTAGGGATGCAAAAGCAGGAAATGATGGGGTGCTAGCCCAGGAAATAAGTAAGTTGGTTCAGAAGCACATAAGAAGCTGGAGGATGACAAAAGAAAGTGCATTACTAGGTCACCTCTGTACAAGGGAGAGAGAGGCAGGAACGTATCATAGCCAATGACAAAAGGAGGCTGCACTGTCAGTAGTTACAGCTTCAGCTGTCGCTGGAAGGGAAAGGAGTGACAGGGTGCTCGATGCAGTTGTAGTTGTTGATGATGGATCTCAAGGCAGTCTCAGTCTGGAAAAGGGGGTGAGGAATGACTATCTGAGGGAACTTGCTCTTGGTCAAAACTACACGGCCCAGTGAAAACGCATCCAAGAGTGAAACCGATGAATATTTGACAATTCTTTCAGAAAATTCATGGAGTGCAGGAAAGTCCCAGAGCAGTTGGTAAGAAAAAGAAAAAGAGCTGCAGCACAGCTGGGAAAATGAGACCCTGAGGACTGCACGCCCACAAATTTAACAGCACTGCTGGGGCATTTTGTAGAGGAATTATAGAAGGAGTTGATGGGCCTGATCCTGTGCTGCAGAACAGCTTTGGGAAGAGGGTGGGAGAATGATTGCACTTCCTTGGCTTTGTTGCGGATGACTGCTCAGGGGATAAGGAAGACATAATCGGGTGCAATAATCATCAGCTCAGGCAAGATAAAGCAAAATTAATAGGTAATACGGGCTCATTGGAAGCAGATTGTGTCGAATTAAAGGTTGGTTGTTGCCAGGGTAGTCAAAAATGTGAGGCAATGGGTGGGAGGAAATGTGCTCTGCTGCCGGGTTTGGTGCAGTGCCAGATGACTCTGTCCTGTGGAGGCTGGGGCTGTAAAGATCCCTGCCAAATCCTGCTTCAATGCCTATCAAAAATTCACAGTTAAACCCACCAGAAAAGCCAGTGGCAGGACACACCTGGGAGCTTTGCTGTGGTCGAGGGTACATGCACTGGTGCATGTCTGTGCTGCAATATTGGCACATCCAGCCACGCCAGAGAATGGCCATCAAAATGAATCACAGATGCCACAGGCTCCTTTCCCTTGTTCCTTGTTCCAGGTAATTGCTTTTCCCTGTGCTGTGTGGAGATAAACGACCGGCACCAAAAGTAAGCGCAGAAATCGGGCCTCATCTGTGCGGCTCACTACCTATTCCAATTGCTATGGGAACCTTATCTGCTGCAGTTTCCTCTGAGTTTAACTGGAGAATTAGCATAGGGCAATCTTTTCCCCATTTAATTTCCTTTCCTTTAAAAACTAAAAACTACAAACTGCTGGTGAAATGAACACTGAAAGTCAAGTATCGGAATTTGTACCTCTCCGGCACATTATCATTTAAGATGTTTTACTGTGGAAGATGGAGAAGGCTGGCAAACCTCATTCACATTCCCTGCAAAGGACTGCAGCACCACATAAGACACCATTTATTGTATTTTTATTTTTTAAAGAGCTGAATGTCATGCTGCAAATAGCTGTGGGAAGAGCTTAGCACACAGAGGCTTGAAGTCAGGCCTCACGGTCAGGAGTTCGGTGATTTTTCCTCTCCCTCCCACCAATGCTGCTCATAATTTGGTGGGGGAGCAGCTCCCTCCAGTCTTGATTCCTGTACAATCCTTGGAAGGACATTTAGCCCCTTTGCTCCTGCTGCCATGCCTTTAAGATGTGAGGTAGTGTCGTGCTGTCAGAGAAGTCATGGAGATCTGTTCATTTCTTTTTCTAAGGCAATTGAGTAACATTGCAAAAATCCTAGATAGAAACAAGTAACTCTTCAGTTTGGAACACAAATGTGGTGCTGTGTTATTTACTGCATGAACTTATTCCTCTTGCTTATGTATAATCTGACAATAGCATCCCACCTCTGCCAGGAAGCAACTTATTTTAATAAAGCTAGAGGAGGTATTGGTGTGCCCATTGAAAACAATCATAAAATTCCTAGAATCAGGAAATTAATCCAGGTTCTTTGGATGGAATTGACAAAGCCAAGTCCAGGAATTTTAAGGCAAAGCTCAGTGACCCAGTGTCATTTAATTCCCTTTCCTTTAAAAACTGAAACACCCACATACACCCAGCTGGGGGAACAGGGGAAATGCCATCAGTGGCTGTCTTTTGCTATGCAACCCCCAGCACAATTAGAGACTGAGTAGTGGTTTGTTAAATTTCTACAAATATCTCAGGCATTGCTGTATGCGTGTGACAGATCTGACATGTCTCCATCAACCCCTGGAACTGGGCACCTCTGGAGAACTCTGATTCTGATGGGAAACTGCTCCTGTCCTGCACACCACCAGGAATACACTACTGAAGGATTGGTATGGAGAGGAGGGAGAGATTTTTTTTTGTTGCCCTGTAATTGTTGATAACATGCCAAGACATGGTGCATTTGAAGCTCAAGTCCAAGAGAAGGTATGAGGTTTTCATACTGTGCTGCTCCTCCCAGCTGGAATTAAAACACTCTATACAGAAGAAAGGACATGTACCTGTAAACACTTCTGGGTTTCCAGTTTGTTTGTTGTTTCTTGTTCTTTATTTTGTTTTTTGGTTTTCGGTCTTTTTTATTTCTTCATAAAAAGGCCCTTTTCACTCCTCTCTCCAGAAGGAAAATACAGGAACAGAGTTTGTTAAAAAAGAAATCAAGCCAAAAGGTCTTGTATTATCCTGCTCCATCCTGTTATTCCTGTTCTCCCCCCACTTCAGCCTTCCCTCCCTTCTTCCTTTGACAGTGACAAATGGCAAAAAAAAAGAGGAAATGGTAATTGAAAACTTGTACTGGACAAAATTTGAAGAAAGAAAGATAAAATTAACAAATATCACCAGGATATCTTCAACTTTTGTGACTCCAACCCTCAACACAGTTTTCTGGGGGAAGGAGAATTGCAGTGGAAATTCTTCTTGGCTCTCAAACGTGTCCCAGATTGGCAAAGGACAGTGACCTGCAGTAGCTTCCAATGAGCTGGAGGTGCAGACATGCCCTCCCTCCAGCCCTCATCTTAGCTTTTGGGCTGGAGAGAAGCTATGCCCACCATAGCCCTACTGCAGGGGTAAACTACCAAGGACTGGAACCCCAGCTCCATCCTGAGCAAAGCTCTTGATTTCCCCTGGGCAGTTATTGCAGTTTGCCAAGGGTCGGAAGACGAAAAAGGGCAATAGGGACTGAACTGGAGGAAATGAAATCTCTTAGAAGAGCAGGGGTTTCTCAGATCTTAGGCTGTGTTTATGTTCTGGGAGTTATGGGTATTCTGCAGTGGCTGTGTGGTTTGTGCTGGAACCTGGGGACTTCCCTGAGATTTTGCTTCCTTAGCGTGTAGCAAGAGGGGTTTGCTCAGGCGCTTTCCCCATCTTGAGGAGAGGTGGGCCTTGCACAGGTAGAAATAAGAGACATGAGCCAAGTGACTTAGTTGCACAGTAAATGAGGGCTGGGAAAGAGACAGTCAGCAGTCATGAGGGCATATAGAACACATCAGGTCTTCTTGCAGTCCTATGCTTTATCAGGTTGCATGTGCTTACATATGGTAACCTCTTACTAATTAGCTAAATTGTGTTTGAATGGGGTAAGAGGGGAGTAATGTTCACCTAAGGAGAAGATAAAAAAGTAACTTATTTCAAAAATTAAAGATTAAAATATAAGATTTGAGAGCCTGAGATGTGCATATGCTGCTATCCAGTTCCCTATGCAGGGTTGCAGGAATAATCTTGAGGTATTAAAGTGAAAGACTTTACTCCTGAACCTGCCAAAGGAATAGAAGAAATGCACATAACAGTGCATGGATGGACAATGCAGAGGTTGTTTTGCTTTGTATTGTTTTTTAAACCCGCAATAAGCTCTTGCCCCCTCAATTGCTTGTGGACCATGATCCTGGCTCTAGTTTGAATCCCTGACCCACAACTGCAAAGGAGGATATGTATTTTCAGAGCAGTCTGTTCTGGTTTGTCAAGTCCGAGCTTGGAAAGCTATGTGGAAAGAAAAGGGATTCCTAGGGAGAAGTGCCTTCAATGTCTGTGCAAAGCCTGTTGTGGGCAATTCCATCCTGTCTTGATTTTGGTGACGATGCCAAGACCATTCTGTTAAATGGCTTTTTGATTTTTTTTCTCCTGTTTTGTTTTGGTTTTTTTACAGGCTGTAGAATAGTTTCCTGCCCAGCCTGGGTTACAGCCAGGATGGGAGCTGTGGACTAGGATGGCTGGTTCGGACCAGAGGCGTGCTTACGCTCAATCGTTATTTGCCAGTGGCCACTTTTCCAAAACATGCTTTATCGAGTGTGCAGCTTTTCTTGTACCACGGTGTAGATAGTGATCTCTGGGGCAGGATGGGACATTACAGGCCATCTGGTGCCTTTCTGGACCTTGTATTTCAACAGGACATGAAATAACCTTCTTTTTCTCATGAAGAAATAAACCCTCCCTCAAGCATAAAAGCAACCTGTCACTTTCACATATCCTGGAGAAGAGCCATCACTGTAACATGAGCTTCCTCTCCACATTCTAGCTTTGAAGTGAGGATTACCTGAGAGCTGGAACTGCAGTTTCTTGATCAAGCTCTCCAGAAGGAGAGATCTTTATGCTGGGATGCTCCAAGCAGCGTGCACGTGGGTCCAGGAGCTGCTGAAGAGAAATCCCATCAGTGGCAGATTTACACAGCAGTGTAAATCAGTAACCCTGGATTAGCTGGGATGGTGGGAGGCAGCCTGGCAACGGGGCTGGGCCTGGTGCTGGGGCTCAGAACAGTGGGGAAATCATGCCCAGGCAGTGTTAGTTTTTTGTGCAGTGCTTTTGGATGAGGTATTAATTCCCCAGGCAGGCTAGGTGGCTGTGGCTCCCCTTGGCACTGGTGTGATGCATACATCAGTCAAGGAACAGAGAGATGGCAGGGTGCTCTCTTCATGCTCCAGGCAATCCTGTCTTGTGTGTGTCTATCTCTCATCACCAACACTGGGCTCTCCCACCCCGAAAATACTTTTGCAGGGCTCAGCTTTACACCTGCTTTTCAGCTGCTTTACACCTTAGCTAAAGCATAAATTACCAGCCAAGTAACACGGAGGCTCAGGAACAGCCTCCAGTGTTCCCATTCCATAAACCTCCTTGTCCAGGAGCCCAAGCACGGGAGTCTGTCTCCACACAGGCAAGCAGTGTGGTCAGGCACGGTTAGATTTTCAGAACCTCTGGGTGGAGGATGTTTGAACACTTTCAGAGCATATTCATTTTACAGTGTTTAGGCCGAGAAAATAATAGGAAATATTTTTTTTCTTTTTATTGATTATGTGCTGTAATCAGATTTCAGAAAGTTATTTGGTGCCTAAATTTTTTTTTTAATATGACAACCACTGCAGCCTGTTTTGCAGTACAAGACAGGGGGTGGCATTTCTCTTGCATTTCGGAGTTTTTGAGCTGTCTCACTTTCCTGTTTCTATGGTCAAGGGAGGCAGCAGCAAAATCTTTGCTGTTTGGCCTTGGGGCACCTGTGAGGCTTCATGTGAAGAGGAGAAAGGTGAAAGGGGGCTGATGCCTTTTGGAAAGTTGGAGGTTCAGAACATCTTAGATCAGTGTCTCCATGTTGGGGGGTGTGTGTGTTTTAGGGCATCTGGAGGAGAATTGTGCTTTGGTAGGTTTTGCCTTAATGACATCACTACAGTGACATTGTTACAGAGGCTGGTGGGTAAATGTGTTGCTGTCACCGTTTTGAGTTTGTGAGGCTCTGGACTTATAGTATAAGTAGAGGTGATTTTTAATCTTGGCAAAACTTTCCAAAAATTTTTCCCTCTCTGGAAGGAAGGGAAGGGTGTTTTAGTGACTGTGGGCAGAGGTGTCAGCAGCACCTTCTGGTTGTTCTGGCCAGAGTCCCTTGGGCAGGCTGACGTAGGACACATCGAGCAATGGCAAAGCAATTTCCCATCATCCAATCCTATCAATAAATGCAATTTCCCTGGAGGGTGGGGGTGTGTGAAACTCGATTGCTGCAGACAGGGGCTGGTTCTGGTTGTGTGCATCACACGGCCAAGCAGCGGCAAGGCTGCAGGCTGGAGATATTTCCCCTCACAGTGGAGGCTCTGTCCCTTCCGATGCGGTAATAAATGAGGTTGTCCCTGTGTGGCACTTCACAGAGGAGCCAGGCCTTTGCTCTTCCTTATCCCCAAGGCCTGTGTCCTTATCATGATGGAGCACCTGTGGTGGACAGTGGTTATACTGCCTCTGTCAGTAACCCTCATTTGCATCTCATACCCAAATCTGTCCTCTTTTTCCTCTGCATCTGTCACATTTTTCTCACACTCCTGTGCTTTTGAGGTCAAACACAGCCATACAATAAGACTTCTCCCTGTAGGAAGGCATTGCCATAAGGTTTGGGAAGTGGCATAAGCTCTGTCAGTATAACTGTGCTTATGCTGATTTAAAGCATCTACCTCAGAGCTTTTATTAGCATAAACCTCTTAATAAAGAGGGGAAAAAAATCGTAAGAGCTACACCAATGATGTAACTAGACACATTTAGTGGACACATTTACTTTAAAATTAAGTTGGTTTCCCAGAGTGTGTGATTCCAGTTAAATCTTCCAAAGTATGTGAGACACTTCTATTTATGTTCCATTCACGCTAATTTTAATTTCTATTAAGTCCATCAGGATCAAGTTTGAGCCAAGTTGAATGCAGTGTTACTGCTCACGCTGTTTTTGATGGATTTGAAGCAATAGAGGTAAATCTTTCCAGTCCCTTGTGAGTCCCTTGCAGTTTCACTGACAAAAAGATGATCAGGTTTTTTTAACTACATTTATCAAAACAGTCTGCAGGCACAGGCACGCTTTCATCAATGTGACTATGTCCACTTATTATCCAAATGGTCTTTAAGCTGGAAAAATCATGCTTCAAAGTGGGCTGCTCTGGTTTAATTTAGACTAATTTGCTTTGATTTAGATGGGCAACACTGGCTGGGTAGACAAGACCTAAGAGAACACCCTGCAGGTAGGTACTGCTATTAGTCAAGTCCTGCCAGGAATCCTCCATGCAGAAATCCCATGGCTGGTGTCTGTGATAGTTCTCACTTTCTGGAGAACTATCTCTCTCCAGACAGACTAGCATGTCTGGAGAAAGCTGAAAGCAGGTGCCTTACTCTCACCAGTGCTTAGAGACTAACCAGCAATCAGCCTGGGAGCTTGCTGGCTGCTCCTGGGAGGCAGGTACTGGTAATTAAACCTCGTGCTTTGGAAGGGTAACTCAGGTCTGACTTTGCCCACCAGGAAACTGAGTCTGTGTCACAGTGAGGTGCTGCAGGTGTCAGCTCTGCCAGAAGAGTGGGCTGGGCTACCCACAGGAACAGGCCATCCTCAAGCACCAACACCAGCTGTGCTGTGCCTGGGGAGGGCGATGTGATGGTGCAGGGGCTGAGCTTTCACTGTGCTTTAGCTGTTGACAAAAGCCACAGACCTGATAATGTGTGTAGCAGTGTGCTTCTCTTCTCTCAGAAACATCCATGTACATCCTTATTTATTTCAATCAAATGGAAAAAAATGGTTACACACCTATAAATACTTTACCCACACAAACTGGAGGTGAAGGCTCTTCATCAAAAGAAAGAATATAGAAAATGCCATAGAGACATCTTTAAATGCATGGATTTTATTTTAGTGGCCTTTTCTTTCTCTTCTACCTAATATCCCTCTCCTCCCATAAGACATCTCAGGGCTTGTCAGATTGATCTTCATTTTGTGCTGGGGGACTCTTGGTCCTTCAGGTCTTACTTGCTGACTGAAAGCTCAGTGCTGATAAATCTTTAGCAGAGGAAGTTTTTCTCCCAGGTGTTTCTCAACCACATGAATTATGGTAAGGTGCACAGGACAAACAACACAAAAAACACTGAGCTTAACAGAACTTGGCTGTTTCACACCTGACAAAAATCTTACTGCCAGAATATCCAGTAACATTATCTCACTAGTTCCCCCTTTCCCCAGAGTATTCCAGGGGAAAGAAAATGAATAGGCATACACTGAACTAAAGTGCTCCAATCCAATCTATTTTTCATTGACAGGTCACTGTTAATCTCCTCCAGTAGTGGAAATTCCTTTTCTTTTCTTGTATTTATTTTCAGTTTTGTTCTTGCCATATTTCTTTTACATTTTTATTCCTTCACCATGTTCTGTTTCGTTTGTGCTGTTGACAGCAGGAGAGATTTAAAAATGCTCAGACTTTGAAGCAAGTCATCTACAGATGAAATTGTTCCTAAGGGCTCCTAGCAGCTGAGGGGACAAGTGGCATAAATGCAGATTTAATACCAGTGGCTGAAGGTAATTGTAAACAAAAGTACTCTCTGTGAAAAGTACTGGACAGGTTTCCAGATGAATAATATCTCAAAGAAGCTGTGTGCCCTGGAAACATGGCTGGCAGCCTGTGGAGAGCTATAAATATGTGGGGTAAGACCTTTCCCTATGCCATAGGACTAGCTCATCCCAGCTTGACCAGCAATGCCCAAGATGAGGGGTGGCAGAGATTCTGGCAGTTTTCCTGGGGAGAAGGGGTCAGTGAGGGTGGCAGGTGATTATGTTACCAGGTATTAACAGTCCAGCCACTGGTGACAGAGAAACTCTGGACACCACAAGGGGAGTCTTCAAAAGGCCACCTGGGTTGGGAGTCACATAGAACACCTGTGAGTGGAAGCTGGGAGGATTGAGCACAGGAATTACCTGCTCTGGTCTCACAGCTTTTCCCTGTCTATTCCCTGCTGGCCACCTTTTAAGATAGGATGGCTTGGGTATTAGGAGTCAGACCAGACCTGAGCTCTGAGCCTGGTCAGGGAGGAAGGAGGCCAGCCAGCTCAGCCCCCACTGCAGGTTGGCAGGATTGCTGAGGTTGCTGAGGAGGAGGCCATGCCTTAGACTGGGCTCAAAAAAACAAGCCCTGCCAGCTCTGCTCTGCTGGCCAGCTTTGCTTCCCTTTGGAGGTGGTGGACTTGGTGGGCTTAGTCACCAGAGCCAGGCAGCCTCGTATCTCATAACAGCTCTTTTCAGTGAGTACAGCCCTATTCCTCTGCAAATTATCCCTGAGTGATTATACTTCTGCTTATTTTGCAATGATTGTGTTAATGATTTTTGCAAATGAATTTTAAACCAAGAGATGTCTAGCCTGATTATTTGGCTGCTTTCACCACTGTCATCACATCCAATAGCTGTTATTTAGAAAACACTCTTTGCACTTGTGTTTACTCACACTGATTATACAGTGGGGTTGGGCTCTTTTGCTGGATATTTCCCAAGCCACCAAAAGCTTTGGAGGTGGCAGCCCAAGTGCTCTGAATGCAAATACTGAAGCCAGCGAGTATTTGTCTGAGTATCTGCCAAGCTCTCATTTTCTGGGAACACACTGGTGAATCAAAATTTAGTCTCATGAACATTTATGGAAAACAACCAGGAGAGCAGCTCCAAATCCCATCCTTTCAAATGAATTCTGCTTCTCTTCTAAGGCATGTTCCCAAATTCATTTGGGCTTACCAGTCTATGCCTAATTCATGCCAAGTATGCAATATCCATGTACTATCTTCTTTTCTTGGTCCAACTTCCCTTTTTTTTCTGGAAAAGCAGGGGTTGCTCAGACTGGTGCTGAGAGACATTTCTCTCCAGCACCTTTTATACTCACAGCCTGCTTCTGCCTATAACTCGCACAACAAATGTGATACAGAAAACACTTATGGCTTTCAAATTCAGTTTTCACCCCTTCAGTGGAAAAGGTCACTTTCTGGCCTGTTTTCTTCCCAGACTAGAAGTGCATGAGGTGGGGAGGTGGTTTGCTGTGCTTCCTGTGAAGGGAGTCTGCCTGTAGTGGAGACTGGTATTTCCAGTGGACCCACTGCAGTTCTCAGGTGTTCCTCAGCCAGGACTCTTTGGAGAGCTGTGAAAACACGTGTGACAGGCTGGTTCCCTCAGGCCTGAGATCTCCACCTGCTCTGCAAGCAAATTGCTACTGCCTGTCTCTATCTTTTTATTTTAGGAGGTGTCACATCAGCAGCTGGTCTTGAGGAGAGATTGAAGACTGAGAGAGAACAGTGATGGATGGCCTAATGCCAGACTCAGGAAAGGGTGAGCTGTGATATCTTGATAGCTGAAGCTTCACTCTTTCGGACAAAAGGGGGTCAGGGGCTTTGCTGCTGGCTCCCCTCTGAAACTACCTGCAGGTGCCTGCTTTAATTTGGTTGGTTAGGCCAAAGCAAATCTCAGACTCCCAGTAACATGGCATTACATTCAAAAAGCCCCCACCCTGCTTGAGCTCTGTGGCAACTGCAAAGCAAGCTGGGCAGATGAGGGGAAGCTGAGCCTCCTACATGGTTCAGCACATGCAGGGCTGAACCTGCACACTTCCCAGGAGACAGGGAAACATGCCTCTACCAGCTCTGCCTTCACCAAGAGCTGCTTCGTAGAACCATAGAATAGTTTGGGCTGGAAAGGACCTTAAAAGTCTTCTAGTTCCAACCCCACCACCACAGAAAAAGATCTCCAAGACAATGTGAACCTTAGTTCACCAGGAAGGGATTTGATCTTGTCCCTGCAGGACTGAGCTGGCAGCAATTCCAGCAGTGTTCCATGGCATGGTGGGCAATAATGATTTCCCTGTTCTGCACTATATGCTCCCTGTGCTTGCAGGTCTGGCCAGTGCAAGCTGTGCTCAACTGCAGAAATACAGAATGGGTTTCCTAGGGAGCAAAGGCAGCACATGTTCGCTGAATTTTTATCCCAGGTAATAGCCTAAAGGAAAGGTTTCTGAGACACATGTAGTTTACTTCTCTTTTAACTCCATAAGTGTTGCTGCAGGCCCCCAGGTGGGGAATAATTAGCATTGACTCCGTGATTGCAGAAGGCTGATCAATTGCTTTATTATATTATCTTATACTATATTTATTAAGAAACTCAGTAACCCTTCCAGCCAGTCTGATACAGCTTTGACCTAATTGGTCAATCCATCCAAACACAACCCACTGTCCAATTAAGAAATCACCCTTTGGTAAACAAATCTCCATGACACATTCCACATGCGCACAGCAGCAGGTGCAACAAGTGGAGATAAGAATTGTTTCTCATTCTTGCCTCTGATCGTCTCACAGCCTTCCCCAGGAAAATGCCTGGGAAAGTCTGTGCCTGCTCTCTGTGGCCAGAGAGCTGCTGCCACACATAAGCTGCTAAATAAGAGGTACTCAAGCTCCCAGAGTAGTGTGGGGGACACAGACTCCCTGAAGAAGAGAGGGATGAGAGTGCTCTGTCAGACCCATAGCTTTCTTCCAGAAAGGATTGCCACTCACTGCATTTGCTTCAGGTCAGAGAGGATGCCTTTTTGTCAGGATGCTTCCAGCATGTGTGCTAGAGACCCACTCAGCTCTCAAAGCCCCCTGGGTTTACCCAGTAAAAATATTTTTCTTTCTCCAATTTCCCTCTTGCCAGCCTTCCTACCACCACTGTCTTTCCCCTTTAAGGGCCAAAAAACCTGATGGGGGTCCTACTGCTTCCATGCTCCTCTAGTGACCACTTAGTCTGAAATGTGATCTTTAAGCATAGTCTGTTGGCAGGATAATAGCACAGATGTAGGTGGCAGCACAAGCAGAAACCTCAACAAAGCTGTAAGGCAGCAGGTTTTCCCTCCCATCCCTATGGGGCAAGGGCTTTGGCCCATGAGCTGTGTCAGGTTTTGGGTTATTGGATGGGTTATTGCCTGATCCAAGGGGGGATCTTTAAAGAAGGAGAGTTTTGATAGCAAGGAATAAAAACTGTGGTATTACTTTGGTGCCCTCAGCCCACCTGAGCCTCCATGGAGCTGGTGCAATGTCACGAATGCAGTGAAGCCAGCCTTTGTTTGCATGTGGGGGCAGGAGGGGAGTCAGGTCACCCTGAGTGTTGTCTCCTCAGCACTGAAAGCCACTAAATGTACTTTTGTCATTTTAACCATCCCTACCTCTGCTTTAACACAAAGAGAGGAGCTGGTGAAGTGCTAAGTTGTCATCTCTGGGGAGAATTATGTTTTAGCTCACTTGGGCTCCTTCCCCTGCCTCTCTCAATGCTGCCTCTTACAAGGTGTTGCTCACAGCATCAGCAGCTCCCCCATGCTGCTTTTGAGAGCAACTTCTCTCTACTCCCAATGGATGGAAATTATCTTGGGCCCCAGAAAGGAAAAGAAAAGAAAGGTTCCACACGAGCTGTTTTAGAGCCAATGACAAGATTTGCACACTAAGCAGCTGGTTATTCACACGTGGCTCCTTTCCTTGGCTGATGGTTGGTACTTGCCACTCCAAATGAGAAGTATCCATTTTCCTGCCCCTCCATCCCATAAGCCTGACCCATAGCCAGTAATGCAATTGATCCCTGCAGGAGCTGCTGCAGCAATATGGGTTCAACCAGCCCCTTGCAACCCACTTGCTTGATGGCTCCCCCCTTCTCTGGCATCAGGCCCTTTCACTTTGTCCTCCCTCCTGCCCATGACCTTGGAGCCTCTTCTCTCCCAGTGACTGTGATTTTCCAGTGGCTGTGGGACCCCCCCGCCCCACAGCCGCGACATGCAGGGTGTTGATTTGACTGGACGTGAGCGCAAAGCTCATTAAGGACTTGTCGATAGTGCAATGAGAAGCAGTGTGGGGTGAGGCAGAGGGAGAAGGGCCCTGTGGCAGGAGGGGCTCACAGCTCCCCTCTGCGTGTGGGAGCAGGTCTGTGTGTGCATCCCTGGGCTGGTGTCTCTGTGAGCAGCTCTGCGTGCCCCAGGGACCCGCCACCGGCTGGCACCGTGAGGCAGGTGAGTCCACTGGGTCAGCAGTGTCTGGTCTTGGGCTGTGAGCACTGGGGGCAGAGAAGGGAATGTCGAAGCAGAGGTGGCAAAGAGCCACCTGCCTGCACTAGCATCCCTGGGGAAGAGTGGTGCAGGTGCTGGGCTCTCCTCCATCCATACTGGGTTGGATGTGGGGCTGAGTGGCGCAGCACCCTGAGGACAAGGCAGGATGCAGGATTGTTCCTGTCTTCCAAAAGGTGATGGAGGGCTGGCAAATGAGGACAGCCCTGCCTGGCACTCAGTTGGAGCAGTGTGAAGCGGAGCAGGTTTTGTGCAGCTTTACCTACAGCTGCACCACCACAATGCCTACATTTCTTCTGTCAGTTGTTGCCATTGCAATGTCCCCTTGGTCAAGAAAGACACCAGATGCTGGGAAGGCAGCAGCTTTCCCATCTGTCACTCCCATGCAGAGCTAACTGGATTCCCATTGGTGTTAACAGGCAGGTGCAGCAACCAACCTCCAAAACCTGTTCACTGAGCAAAATCCTGGGCTGAAGAAGTTGTTTCTGCTGCAGTAGAGAGGTGAGGCATGAACCATCTGTCCCCCATGCTGCAGTGGAGGTGGCTGGGAAGGACCTGCAGGTGCTGGTCCCTGCCCTGCTGCATGAGCAACCCCCTGCTTCCATCCAGGGAGCTGGCACTACCAGGCAGAGCAAGAGGGGAGATGACTGTCCCAGAGCATGATCTGAAGACAGTACTGGGGTCCCTTATATTGGAAAGCTTCTCACAGTGCCTGTGGGCTGGGAAAAAATGTAGTGAGTGCAAATGATTGCTCAGTAAAGATGCTGTATCAGCATTTATGTGAAAAACTCGGGCAAGCTTCTCTGGGGAGGGTCTCCAGTGGGTAGAACTCTGGGGAAGGGTTAAGTGATACACACAAAGGAGGCATGGGCTCAGCTGCCTCTCCCTGGGGCTGGGATAGCCCTCCCCAGCCTTATATGTTTCAGCCCCAAGGATCAACATGACACACAGTGTTCTAGGTTCTTTGTGACCCTTCACAAAGTTCCTGCAAGCTCTGATGGTCTGTGGCAGTGGAGCTCAGCTTCCTTGCCTGTATAGCTGCTGGGATGTTTCTGGGGTCTGTGCCCTTCCTTCCTATCTATCTGCAAGAGACTCTGACTCTGGAGGAGGTAACTCCTTCAGTGAAGCCCTCCCCATCTCTCCTCTGTCTCCACAGCACTGGAGACCTGGACAAACTCACCCATCCCTTCCTCCCTCTCCTCCTACCCTCTCCCTGCTCCCTATCTCCCATGAGTGCTTCTTGGAGCTGCAATCTGGATACCAAAGGCTCCTCAATTTGCTGGTGACCTTGCTGTGGTTCTGCCAGCACCTGGTAGAGACCTCCAACACATTTAATTTTGATTCTCTCCCCTCCAAGAGAAGCTCTGCAACAGTGTGGGATTTTGTTGTGTGGAGAACAAAAGTCAGGTTGAAGACACACAGCTGGAAATGCATTTTCTTATGAAGAAACTTAACGGGCACAAGGAACAAGCAACTAACGTCCTTATACTGCAGGTGAACACCCCCATGACACTGAGTCCTGTTTGCTGGGGATAGAGAAGTGGGTGTTGTGTCTGGCCCCTATGGAGATGATTATATAAAGGCTGTCCCTGGTGCTGGAGGGCCAGGGTCTGCATCCTTGTATGGACTGGCTGTGTGGGATGTGACTCGAGTCTTCAGCCAAGGCAACAGGGACAACAACCTTTCCTTCCTCTGCTTTATCTCCTGATCACAAGTCCTGGAGGAAGAGCTGCTCCTTTTCCACTGCTCTATGGAGCTTAGCACAAGAAGTGAGGATAGGAGAAGATCTGAATGCTAAATTGGTAGAGATAATGCCCAGCTAGTTGCAGGTTGATCCTGGACAGCAGGGGATGGTGCTCTGGGTAATGAGCATGTTTTCCAGGCTGTTTTGAGGAAAACCTCAGCCAAGGGGCTGGAGGCTACCAATGCTCTTGCAAGGTTCCTGTGAAGGCAGCTGGCTCTGCTGTTCTCTATTTTCCACCCCCCAAAAAAGCATGTGATCAAAGGGAGCCTTGTGGCAGCCTGAGGGCTCTGGAGCATGATTACCTCTCTGGTTTCATGAGAACAACAAAGAGTTTGGCATCTGAGAATGAACATGGATTTTTTCTTCAGCTTGGCCATGCTGCAGCAGGAGGTGTATGTTGTGGTCTCCATGTCTCCATGGTGAGGCTCTAGTCTTTTTGGAGCTGTTTACTTGTGCCAGAGTCGTGACAGGCACATTCACAGGTGCCATGTTCTGAATGAGGTGCTTGGTAGCTGCTGTGACCCTGCCCAGAGGGAGCAGGGGGAAGGTCTGTGATTTTCTCATTCTTTTCCAATCTACCTTCCTCTTTGTGCTTTCATCTGAATGCAGTAGCAGAAATTTGTTGAGGCAGTGCAGGGTTTTCACCTGCTCATCTTACTCCAAGGGCAGCAGGTGCTGGTCAGTGTGGAGCAGGCTGAACTTGTCTGTGACCTGTGGATGGGTCATTTCCCAATCTGAGCTTCCCAGCCCCAGGGACAGCCAGTCCTTTGCTCTTCTGCCACACAAGGTGAGAAGAGATTGCTCTCTGACAGCTCAGAGCAGACCCTGGATCATTCTCATGCTTGTTTCTGCTCTTTCCTGCACAATTCTTTTCCTTATTCAATTTTATTTTTATTAAATTGTGGCAACAAAGTCCAAGGTGACTTTCTCAAGTGCATATCATTACTTTTCTTTGCAACACCGATTTTGCCCAATCTGCTTAGTTCAATGACTTCATTTAAAAAAAGGAGCAAAAAGTAAATAAAACCCAAACAATGAACAAACAAACAAACCACCTTGAAACCAAACCAAAAAACCAAAAAGAACCCACAAAAAAAAACCCCAAAGCGTACGAAGACAAATACAGCAAATAACCACTGACATCACTTGCAACATCTCTGGGGCTGCATCAAATCCAGCTTTATGTGTATGAAGTTATGATTTCTTCCCCCTCATGCACTGCACAGCCATGGATTTTGCACAGCACTGATGAGTCCTTGTAAGACAGGGCAGTTTACCCCTGGGAATGCCAAAGTCTCACCCAGGATGTTGCTTCAGATCGGGACTTAAGCTAAAATCTTGGTTCAGAGGCAGAGTTTTGGTGAGGTAGTGGCCAGTGAGCAGTAACTCGGGCTACATTGATTGAGATGTGACAGTGCAGCCTTTCTGGAGAAAAGAGAGAAGGGACCAGTGCGGATGCATGTCCACATCCTGGTGGCAGTGCCTGGACACCACTCTGGGCTGTCACGAACAGGCACAGGAGGTATAAAGCAAGTGAGAAATTCCATCTGAAACTGCCCTCTCTGTGTCCATCCTAGGCACTTCTGCCCCACTGATGTTCTCATTGAAGGCACTGAGAAGGTTTTTTCCATTAGCCTCCCTGGAGTGGGACTATGCCTTACCAAGGAACAAAGCAGGTCACCCCACCACCCTTCTTCTGGAGGAGCACTAACCTGCAGCTCTTCTCTCCCTCCATTCCCTACTTCTTGAGGAACTTCTGTGAGAGCTGTGCTCTTTTTTCATGCACAGGTGAAACTTTCCAGTGAACTCAAGAAGTACCTGGGGCTGGGATCAGACAGATGGGTCTTTGCAGAATAAAGCTGGGCTAAAAATGTCCATGTTGCTTCAGGCAGGGCAAAAGAATAACTCAGCAAAAACTACCAACATCATGAAACTGGCATCCCAGCATGACAGGTTGCACTATAAAAGAAAAGAAAAACACTTTTAAATTTAAGCAACACATTTAAAATAAGCAGAAATAGGCCTTTAATCTGTACTTTCACTGAGGACGATGGAGACAGGGTTGCCTCCCAAGCTGGAAATGTGCAGTCTGCTCAGATGCTGCCATGAGGGAGTGGGATGTGGCTTGGCCTTGATCCTCATGCTGCTGTGGTGGCTCAGACTGGGTCAGGACAGTCTGCTAGGGCCAAAAAAGAGTCCTGCCATCTCTCTGCGTCCTGAGGAAGCTTCTCAGGGACCAGGATGAGTTTTAAGTGAGAGCATTAAAATGGTTCAGAGGCTGCATCATTGGCATTTTCCAAAAAAGGCACGAACCCCTGCTTTCCTTAGGGACAATGTTAAGCTGATGGCAGAAGTGGTGAGTGAAGCACAGCCTGTGGCCAGGAGCCTCTGGTGAGGAGCCAGAGGAAATTCAAGTGGGCATCTGGAGACAGTTAGGTTGTTGCACTAGTTGGCCCCATTCCTCCTGCATGTATCACACAAAAATGAAGGTGCCCCTTGGCAAAGCGATCGCATGGCAGGATGCAGCCAGTCCCAGCAGCTCCTAAAACCTTTTCAGGGCTGTGAGGTACTGCCATAGCCCTCCTGGGATCATGGCTGGGGGCTGAAAGATGTGTCCTTGCCTCATGTGAAAGTCCCATTTATCTGATGGTTTATGAAATGTGGCTCATGCCCTGATTGCCCCTTCTTCTCATCTGGATAAGGCTGTGGGGGTTGTGCCAGCCTCACCTGCCACATTATTAGGAGTGATGTGGGCTGCTGGTGGAAGAGGCACATTGGACAACAGCTGCAGGTCAGACCCAAGTATCAGCAACCCAAATCTTATGCAAGAGGATGGAAAAGGGGATGGAACTGCAGGCCACCCAGCAGCTTCAACACCTAGGAGAGGTAATTTACTTTTTTCTCACATCCTCTGTGAGTGCTGACTTCTCCAACCAAGCAATCACCTGTGGGAAAGGACACGAAATGTTTGGTGCCTGCAGTGGCACCTCTTGGGCAGCATGCAGAGAGGGCTGTGAAGCATAAGCCCTGTCTGCCTGACCCAGCTGGACAGGACAGTGATGCTCCAGCCCTGAGTGACCTCCATGTGGGGCCAGCACTCTGCCAGAATCCTCAGGCTCCCACAGAGAGCTTTTCCCCAGACCCTCCAGCTTTCATGGATGCAGGAAGCTCCAGCATATGCTGCTGCTGCTGCAGTGAGCAGAAAATCAGCTGAGAGTCTGCTGTGCCCTGATCAGCCGGTCACGGCTCTAAACAAGACACACAGGCCTTGGGGCTACTTGGCTGTCATTAAAATGGTGTGGATGGAAGGAAAAGTCTAATTGACTAAACAACAGCCTGCACTGTGTAATTAAACTAATTGTGGCTCTACCTGCATGGGTCAGAAGTAATTTGTGTGGCTGTTAAATGACTGACAAATAAGAGGTGGGGAGGTGTGTGAAAGTATTTCTTACATGTGTTTCCATAGATCATTTTGCTGTTTCATTTCAGGCAATTTTATGCCCTTGAAATTTTTGGTTTCTGTCAAATTTGAGGGGATTGTTAATATTTGATGCTGAAGCAGAGGAAAGCAAAAAGGTCACTGTTGTTAGCAACAGTGTTTCAGGAGGCAGAGTTTCAAGTGGCAGCAACGCTTTCTCAGTGCTATTTTCTTATTTGAAGCGAAATCCCTCAAAAAAAAAGATGGTGTGTTTGCCAGAATGTGTTTCAGCCTGACTCTGCATCCACTGGGGACAAGGCAATTGTTTTTATTGACTTGAGCAGCAGAAGACCAGGCCTTCTCTACAACTTGGTGAAACACAGGTCACTCCTTTACTGCCAGGAATTTATGGCATTAGCTTTCACAGATTGCTTGGAAAGTTCTGGCTTCAGAATATGGTGCATTTGGAAGAAGTTGAGTAAGAAACCTGCTATAGTGTCATGTTGAAACTTTGACCTTGTTTTCAAGTCCTTGCAAAGCAGAGCCACCTCCATCTTGTAGCTCTGCTCTTATTGATTATCATTTTGAGTCCTTCAGGCATTTTGTTGCGCCCATAGCACCGTGTGCTTTTCAGAACAAATAATCTGACATGACAGAGAGCTGCTGAACTGACTCTGCTCTCTCTGTGCTGTCAGCACAGGACTTTGTGCTTGTGCTGGAGGAGACCCGTGTGGATAAGTGGAGGGGCTGACATTTTGTCCCAGTGGGACCACTTGTTCAGCATGTGAGCAACACAGGAGTTAAACATTTGGCCTGGGACAGCTGGTGCCTGTGTTTTTGCTGGTCAGGGCTAAGTGTCTGGGGAAGGACATGGCAGAGCTGGGCTGTGGGACATGCACAAGCCCTTCTGTCCTAATCATCCATCACTGCGGAGAGACAGGACAGTAGGTGGGATGGATCCTCAGTGGGATCCTCTTGCCTGTTTTTCTATTTCTATGTGAAGAAACCTCTATAAATCTAGCTTATTCTTTCTGAGCTGGAGATGAAGGACCTCACTTTTCAGGTAAGAAGAAATTGCCATTGTGGTCTGCTGCTCCTTTATCATCTTACCCTAAGTCTAGGAAATATGAGGTGTGACCATCTAGCTGCAGTATCACCCCAGAACTGTGGCAATAGGAACAGGGAAGAGAGTACAGGGAGAGCAGGATATAGAAATACTTTTTAAAGTCAGCAGCTTACCCTCTGGTTTTTGTCTACAGAAAAAACCCCCAAATGAGTCTAAGTGGCTTCTGCTGAGTCTAATTTGTTATGTCTCCAGGCATAGCTTATTACCCTGACTTAGCCCAGCTCTGAGTCCTTCCCAAGGGTTTTGGTGCTATTTCTTCTATTTTGATTTATAAATTTTCTTTATTTTACTTTCCTCCTACATGTTCTGAATAATCTTTTTCTCCCTGCCATAGTGAGGAGCCAGGAGCTGGTGTGACAGTGCTATCACAAGGTGTGGGACAGAAATGGGATCTGTCAACCAAAGCCTTTGCTCTGAGTGTCCTGCAATGGTCTCTTCTGGCATCTGCCTCATGGGCTATGTGAAATGGTCTCTTCTATCCAGAAACCATTTTCATGCTGCCTTTCACTTACTGCTGGGCTTACTGCAACCATCCTGGGGTTAGGGGAGTGAGGGTGAGGCTTGGTGTGGGCTCCACAGCTCAGGGAGTTTGGTCACAGACTTTGTCCCACAGCAAGAGGATGCAAGGTCAGCTTCAACTGCTAGAGCATGACACCTCTTTACAGCATTGATTTGTTTCCTGATATACCCATTTTGTTTTTCTTTTTGTTTGTTTGTTTTCCAATATTTGCATCTGTGAATGTTTTTGTCAACAGACTTCTCTGGGAGATTGTAGCACTGGTCACCCTCAGGACCCCTGGTGAGGATTAAATTTGTCTCTGTAAAATGGGCTGAGTAGTGGGTGAGAGCAAACCCCATGCCAGTCGTATCTTCTGTGCTGGCTGAGGGCAGATGCTGAGGGGAGAGAATAAAACCAGGAAAAGTAGAGAGTGTTATTTCCTTGGAAGAGTCCCTCAACCTCCAACAACTTCCAGCTCAAGGTTTTGCAGAATTGCAGTAGTAGATTCTGGTGGATTTTCCTTCCATTATTTATGCCCTTAATCTCCTCTTCTAAAGTCATATAAACTCTTGGCATCCAGCATGTCCTGGAGTGGGGAGTCTTGCTCCATAGCTGCACATTTTCTGGAATATCACCTCTTGCTCTTTTTGACCCTACCACCTGCTGGTCATGGTTTAATCCCTTGCAGTTCTTGTGTCAGAAATGGTGAATACTTGTATTCTATGACACTGACACATTTATAGGCCCCTGCCAGCTACCTCTTCCACTGAACAATGGATCCTGTTTCATTTATACTCTCTTCACATGGAAGTTACTCCACACTTTTAAGTAGCCTTTTGGCTCTCTTCCATGCCTTTTTCTGACTTTGCAATAGCTTGTGTGACAGGAAGAGAGAACTGCACTTATTTTTCAAGGCACGAGTGCAATATTGGGTTAGACACAGGTGTAGTAACATAGCCTGCTCTCTCTCTTTCCAAATTGTTTTGGTGTGATGGTTATATACTTCTTAGGAACTAAAATCAATGCAGCTATCAACTAAAATTTTTAGTTGGACTCATGCAATTAATCATCAGGACTTTGGAGTCCTGACTTAATGGGATTTCAGTGTTTCACAGGCTGGCTGTAGTCACAGTGAGCACAAGCTGAATACACCTGGGGATTACAGCACCACATGCAACATGGTGTACAGGGAGGAGCTGAGCAGAGCAGTGATTGCCTTGCCAGATGCTGCAGGTGCACAGCTGTGAACACAGCTGTGTTGCTGCTGTGGTGAGGGATAAATGCATGGGATTTCCAAGTGGAGCACATCCACAGCAGAGGTGCTGCTGCAAAGCTGTTCTTGGCTGGCTGGGTCACACAAACTCTCAGGTGGCTCTGTGACTGCTGCACTCAGTTTTGGACCCCAGACCTGGGAGCTCTGGCACCTTCATCGTGCCCTCCTTCGCTGTCACTCAGACAGGACAGATATATTTCTGTGCTGTGTGGGGGGTCACCCACAACCTGTGGTTTTGCTGCATGCCTACTGGTCCCAAAGCTCTTCCTGCAGAGCACTGGGATGAGAAGCAGATAAGATGAGATTTGAAAGATTTGTTATGTAATTGTAACAAGCAAGTCTGACACACTGCATTGACACAGGACACCTTCCTTCTCTCCTTTCTCACCAGGAGCTTTGCCCAGTGCTTCCCATCTTGTCTTCTCGTGGCCAGGGCAGAAACTGCCTTTCCTCCTCCTCCAGCCCCTCAGCAAGAGTGGACATACTTCTGAGTGACCATGGGCAAGATGGACAACACCTCCGTGGAGCTGAGCTCTCCCTCTGAGGTGAAGCAGGCAGCCCTGGAGGAGCCAGAGCCCATCAGCCCTGAGGCTGTGAGCACCAAGAAGAAGAAGAAGAAGGAGATCCCAGACAGAGGTTCCTGGAAGGGGAAATTTGACTTCTTGCTGTCCTGTGTGGGATATGCTATTGGTCTGGGCAACGTCTGGCGCTTCCCTTATCTCTGTGGCAAAAATGGAGGAGGTGAGAGAAATGCACAATGAGCAGCCTTGTACCTGAGCAGGTTTTGGCTTGGTGTGGGTCTGGGCAAATGGATGGTCCTCCAGCTGAGAGCTCTCCCACATGGTGGGAGTTATTAAGTTGCCTGGAGACAAGTTTCCATGATCTGTGGGCTTTACTAGCAAGTGCAGGCTGGGAAGAAGCAGTCCAAAGAAATAAAACAAGCAGTTTGGGTTCTGTCATGCTTGTGCAGTCCAGATTTGCAGGGCTACAAAAAAAAAAAAAAAGCATGTGGGACCTCATTTACCTACAAGGAGGGCTATGCACAAACAGGTACCCAGTTGGATTCTGGGGCACCTCCAGAGAAACCAGTTTGCATCTGTTAAAGGTTAGGTTCTCCTCAGTCTAGTGTATTCTCAAGGGAATTCTCCCTGCTCAGCTACAGAATTTCTGCACATCTTGGATCAACTCAGAAAACACACTTCTGTGCCTCAGCTCCCCTCTCAAATGGTGTTCTTTCTTCTGCCTTGTCAGGGAGGTGCTTTTGTGGAGGGAAGTACTGGCAGGTGTCAGTAGAGCAGAGGCTCTTTCTTCTCACTCCATGCTGAGCTCTCCCATTGCTTGTGCCTGTTACTAAAAGAGCCTTCCTTCTCCCCTTTGAAGAGCTGCTCACTTCCTTGAACCATTTTACAGACTTCCCACACAAGTCCAAACCCCTTTTCCTCACTTTTAAGGCTGTATATATAATTTTAGTTTTTGCCTGCTAGTCTTCCCACATTGCTCTTTGCTTCCCTCTTAGCTCTTCCTGGCCTGGAGTCCCCATCCCAAGTGCCACACTCATTCATGCTGTTCTGAGGGTCTCTTCTCATGTTTCTTCTCCATGTCTTTTACATTTTCCTTTTGCCTTTGGCTCTCATAACTTCTCATATCACCAGCCCATTTCTGGTGTTGCAGGCAGTGTAGGATGCTCTTCTCCTCCAACCCTGGAAAAGAGGAGAAGGGTCTTGTTCCCTGAAGCAATGTCCATTTAACTTCATGGCAGTTAAGGATATCTAGGCCCTTTCTCTGAAGCATGTGGAGTGAGTCCTAGCAGGAGACCAGAAAGTTAGCAATTTCAAGATTTCTAACTGACCATGTTGTTTTCATAGAACTGTAGAATCATAGGATGGTCAGGGTTGGAAAGGACCTTAAAGATCAGCCAGTTCCAAACCCACTGCCAAGGGCAGGGACACCTTCCCCTAGGTTGCTCAAAGCCACATCCAACCTGGCCATGAACACTTTCAGGGATGGGGCATCCACAGCTTCTTTGGGTTTTGTGGAGAGGTGGAAATGTGCAGCTGAGCTGAGTGAGGTTTCTGGGAACATCCAGGCCTGCCCTGGGGAGCCTGTGCCACCAATGCCAGAGCCACAGTGCAGGTTTGTCACCTTTGTCTGGCCACACTCTGACTGCTAGCTCTCCTCATAGAACATTTGCCCCGTGGCTAGGTCCCAGCACTGGTTGTTAGCCAGCATCTGCCCTGTGGTTGCTGCGTCATGTCAAGTCTCACACCAGCTCTGTGCTGCCTGTGACTGTCTCCTCACACATAAAGGTGCAGATGACAATGCCTGTAATTAGGTGACGGGTGTAGTGAAGCTAAAATCGATCCTACATATAAAGTCAGCTGAGAACCTAGGACAGAGGATGCTGTAGACGTGCGGAGCGCTATTATTAGCATCAGCAATGGCACACGGGGCGATCTCTGCCCTGACAGCTGCGGGCACGCAGAGGGAGCAGCCGGCTGCGAGCAGAAACGCCAGGCAGATGCAATGCGGGAATTGGTTCCTGCCTGCCCCCGACACCCTGCCTCCCCTGCCGCTTCGTGCCGTCCGTGGCAGCCTGGATAGCTCCTTCCTCCCGCCCTGCGGGCGGTGGCTGCTGGCAGGCGCGGTGCTCCCGCCGCCGGCGCCGAGGAGCGAGCGGAGCTGCCGCTGAGCCGGGCGGCAGAGCTGACGCACGGCAGCGTCACCGGCACCCGGAGCGGAGCGGCGAGGCGGGGGCGCACGGCAGCTCCTTCGCAACCGGGTGGGCACCGCCTCGCCTGTGCCTCGACGGAGGCGCCTCCGGAGCACGGCAGACTGTGGGTGGAACACTAATTTTAGCGTCCCGCATGTGCGCCGCTCAGAGCACGGTCGTGTGGGCTGCTTCCATTACGCACAGGCAAATTGAACTGAATGGAAATATTGTCGTCTCACTTACCGCTGTCGCATTGCATCGGCTCACGGCTGGTTTGCTCGGCGCAGGGAGCCCAGGGCACGGCAGCCCAGCGCTCGGCCCATCCGCTGCGGGGAGCAGGCTTCACCCAAAGTGATGCCTGGGCTCCCTGCTGGCCCTGCATGCAGCTGGATGTGCCCAGCTGTGCCCATGGCTCCAGCCTCTACACCGAACTCTAACCTTATACAGTCCCTCTGATCTCAAGAGAATTGTACCAGACTCCAAATTCACTCTAAATGCAGCTCAGTACATGCTAAAAATTGCCTGTGAGATCCTAAGCTTGAATAACTTGAGAGAAAAGCAATCCTTTAAATAAGCATCCTGCACTCCTCATTTGCGCACTGAGACTCAAAGCAACGGAGTGTAACAGCTTGTAATGCTCAATTTTTGATTCGTGGGAAGTGTTCCCTGTTTTAAGGATTAATTGTTGTTCCCTGCTTTAGAGCATTAGGAGCAGGCAGATTTGGGGCTGCCCAGTGAGCACCAGGTGCTATTGATCCTTCCTTGCCTCCAAGGGTCAGTGCTCTGAGCAGGACCAGCGTCATCACCTCTGACACCCATGGATCTGGAGACAAGCTGTTATTGTTTTTCTTTCACGCACAACCGTATTTTGTACTGGCTTGCAAAATTTAGATACAAATTTCAGAACTGATTTCCCATCTGGCTGTACAGGACCTGGGGATATTATCCATGCCTGCTTGGGGACCTGGCCGTCCAGAGTGGCAGTGTCATTGCCAACAGCCCTCAGCTCAAGGAAGTGGTCTGGTTTGTAGATTTTCCACTATTCTTAAGAATCAAGCCAGGATAAAAGACTTGTGTCCAAAAGTTTATTGTTTGTTTTTTGGGTTTTTTTCCCCAACAGTCTAATAAGATCTTTCACCTACAAACCTTCCTGACCTACTGTAGATGAGAAGTGCAGGATCATCAGAGCTGCAGCCAAATTTCATTAATTGCCTGCACAGAAACAAGGAAGAGACTTGCACTGCTGCTAAGCTCAGCCTCCGAACTCCACAGCAGCAGGGTGGCAGCAGCTGTGTCCTTGGAGCAGACACTGGCTTCCCACAGGGCTCTCAGGGGCCTGGACCTTGCAGGCTGTGGTGTCTAGCAAGCACACAGGGGAGGCTGCTGAGCAGGCACAGTGATGCCCAAAGCTGTTCTTTCCTGTACACCAGGCTGCTGGTGAAGCCAAGAGCCTGTGCTTCCACGCCAGCTTGTGATTCAGGTTCATGGTCACTGAGCTGCTGGCACAGAGAGTGTTTTCTCCCCACCACCCACTGCCAGCTCCTCTTGCATGCTGCCTCCCATGGCAAGTGCCTCCCATGCCAAGTGCTGGCACCTGCCTCTCCCAGCTGGGTTCAGCTCCCTGCTTGGCAAGCAGATGTCCCCAGCTGGATGTCCCCTGAGCCAGCATCCCTGGTTGTGCCTGGCTGATTCCCTGCCCTCAGAGAGCAGCTGCTGGAGCCTGGCTCTGCTGGGTGCAAGCTGGGCCACAGCTCTCCAGAGTGGCTTTGCTCGCTGGCTCCATGTTTGCTTTCCTACAGTTATCTGGAGAAGAAGACTCAGACTGACAGCTCAGCCCTAAGGCTAGTGCAGGAATCAGTGCTGTCCTGAGCACAGCCAGCCACTTCTGGGCAAACTGAGTGTCCCCCCTCTGCCCCCAGCGAGCATCTTCTGCAAAAGTTTGTCCTCCTCAGAAATGATGGCCCACTCCAGTACATGCATGAGAAAGATAAAAAGTGGGCTTTGTCTCACATCCTAGAAGTCAGGATGACCTGAACTTGTACAGCCTTTCAATCACACAGCAAGGCTCTCCTATTCTAATTGCTCTTCTAAAAACTGGGTGCCAGTAATATCTCTAGTGAATGAGTGTTCTACCTCCTTTCTAGCAATGAGATGATTTCCACAGGGCCATGGAGAAGAATAATATTTTCCACTAGGAATTTTAAGGGTAAAACCTAAAACACAGGTGGGGTGGTATATAGCACTGTTACAAGAGCCAATACAGTCTTGGTCAGAGTTTTCTTAAAAGATTGAAACAGCTATAAACAAAGAAAGCAGTGGCCAGTGCCAGATATTCCTGTGCACTGTTCCCTCAAGAAGAAGAAGAATTGAAAGCTTCTGCAGGTAAGACAGAAAGCATCAACAAGTTACCAATGTCAGTGTCCAAGCTTTTGGGGTTGTTGTCAGATTGGGTTTAGCATTGTCTAAACAGCTAACGAAGTGAGGCTGGCATTGCACAGCTAGTGATGCCAGTGTATATGTGTACATGGTACATACACACCCACAGTGATAAGGGGAAGGCAGCTGTGACCTCCGTGGGAGACTCACTGAACACATCAACTCCAGCTGCAAACTTTCACCTCTGGGACAGGCTGCTCCTCATCACATGGGTGCTGCAGAACAAGCAACTGCAGCTGCAGGCATTTTCTTCTTGATCAAAGGGGGAACTCCCTGATAATATTGTTCCTTCTTTCAGGAGCCTTCCTCATCCCCTATTTCCTGACGCTGGTGTTTGCTGGGATTCCTCTCTTCCTGCTGGAAACTGCTCTGGGCCAGTATACCTCTGTTGGTGGACTGGGAGTCTGGAGATTAGCACCCATGTTCAAAGGTACTGTGCTGTATGTTTGTGACAGCAATGGCATGTAACTAGAGGCAAAACCCCATTAATGATTTGAAGGCAAATCAGCAAATCCCTGGGGGCTGGGATGGGGTGGCAGGTGAGGGGGGGTGGGTTTCCCCTCTGTCTTTATCAAGCTGTCCTTGACCTCAATGTCTGCAGTCACTAACATCACTGTGCTCTGTTCAAACACAAGTTTTGTGTGATGACAAGGGACTTTATGGACAGTATGGACTGTGACAGAGGGGCTCTGGTTGCAGAAGACCCTTTGTTTTCCCAAGCCTCTCTACATATGCTTACTTTAATTGCATGGGAATGCAACCTGTTGCCATGCTTGNTGAGAGAGAGAAATATGTGCTTGCCACATGAAGTAACTGTTTTCTAGAAGCCAATGGTGATTTAGAAATGCCTTGGATGTGGAAAAGTACAATTCTGCCAGAAGTGACAAGATCCTGTTTTCATGGAGCTCTGTCCATGGAGTACTGGTAGCACACTGAAAGCATTGTTCCCCCAGTGGAAATGGGTGGCTGAGAGACATAAGGGAATGAGCCTCCCTTGCTGACCAGCTCACTGTGCAACTATAACACACTCTGTGTTGATGAGCTGATTCCCTTTTTCTGGTTTTCAAAAAAAACCTTGCTGTGGTGCCCATGAACTCCCTTGGGTACTGGAGACCTGGATTGATGCTGCTCTCTGCCTTCATTTGCAGGTGTGGGACTGGCAGCTATGGTTCTGTCCTTCTGGCTGAACATCTACTACATTGTCATCATCGCCTGGGCTCTCTACTATCTCTTCAACTCCTTCACTGCGGTGAGTCTCGGGTGTGTCTGCAGCATGGCACTGGCTGTGCTCTGGGTCCTCACTCCCACTTATGGGCACTGGTTTGTTTATGACCCACAGCAGTCACTAGCTGCTTGCCATTTGTGCAAAGAGCCCTTGTCAGCATCGTGCAACACCCTTCCTGAAGAGGTTCATCAGCCCTGGAGGCAGTTTTGTGGTGCTGATGGGTCGTGATGTTTGTCCTCTGGGGGGGGTGGTCCTATCCCCTCTACAGGAACTGTTCCCCACTCACTTCAGTCTTTAAAACTCAGCCTGTGTTTCTGTTTTGTTTCTAGGGCTGCTCGAATCTGAGCTGCACATTTCCAGAACTGGTTTTTTCAGGTTTTGTTACATCATGGTCTTATTTCTCAGGACTTACTCCTTATCTTAATTAGTTCTTATTCACTCCTCTCTTGATAAATGATCTCCAAGGGATTTTTTTTTTCTTCTGGGAAAATGATTCAGAAAGTATCTAGACATCTGCTTGTGACTGTCCTTTAGTGTGTGCTTTGGTGTTATGGTTTATAGTGGGTTCCTCTTCCATAGCAGGGCCTTCTACCATACAAGGTTAGAATCACACCCCATATTAACTTCTTGGTAGCTGAATTATTTATTTCAGCCCAGAAACTGGTAAGAGTTTCCCTTAATGTAACTCTCTGAGCAACCTGAAGCCTTAAAGACATCAACCCCATGGTTCAAATGGGGCCTTTTAAAATGTCATTTAGGTATAACTCTGAAATGCTATTGTGTACACTGTACATCCAGTTTTCCTTTTTGTTCCAGCAAAACTTTCAAGTATCTATCAAGACTTTTGCTGAATCATTTCATTTGGCATTCCCAACTGTGCTTCTACCACCAATACCAGCTATCACTGTAGGGTCCTGGATCTAGAAAAAAATTATTGGCTGTGGGTGATTCGATGCACCCTCAGGGATTCCCAAATAAACAGAGGTCTTCCCCAAAGTAACCCATCCCAACTACACCCTGGGCAGGATGCTTCTTAGGATAAGGCTTTGGTACATTCAGGTGTTACAGACCCAGGTGGTGACAGTGCTTGTATGTACATAGGCAGATCCAGGTGTTTGGCTCAACACCTTTTCTTTTAGCAGAGATAATAATTCCAAATTCCCAAAAGGACCTGAGGTGCAAATGAAAAGGCTAGGCTGATGTCTGTCCCCTGTGCCTCCTAAATTTAAGTAAGAGTATTTTGAACTATAATAGGAGCCCAGCCTGCCTTCTACACTTTCTGTCCTCTGAAATTCAGAGGAAATGGAGCAGCAACAAACTGTGCCCCAGCCTGCCCCTCCTTGTGAGAGCTGCGCAGATTCTCTAACGTGCAGACATTGAAGAGCTGCTCTGCAGCACTACTCAAGCCACTGCCTTTTCTCCAGTGCAGTTAGCAAGTCCCCAGTGAAATCACCAGGGGGGTGCGGTGGTCTGGGTGGCCACTGGAATGTCACCTCTGCCCCTGCAATAGTCACCATTCTGCCAGGGTACCACGTTTGATGGTATCATCTGCTGGAGTGAACTGGTTTAGATGGAGCAGTGAAGGCAGCACTTAAAGGCACTGATGGCACAAGGCACTTAAAACACAGATAATATTTTTGAAAAGATCTACATTCATGGAAGAATAGGGATGGATACAAACATCTACTTAAAGCTTTGTTGGGCTGGAGCCTCAGGCCTTATCTGCAGAGGGAAATCACCCAGAATAGCTGCTCTGCATTTATCTGCATGCACTGTGCTTGGGAAAAGAGGTAGCTGCTCATGGAGACATAGCCGAGCTGCTTTCCTTGGGCTGGCTCCGCTGTGGCACTGCATGGCCTGGGTGAGCTGCCCTGCACACTCACATGGCCCCTGGCACTGCTGCTTCACTGCCTGCAGTGCCAGAGCTGATTGCACTAAGTCTGTAGTGTTGTGCTGCTACCCACAGTGTAAACATCTCCCAGGAATCCCTTCGTGCTGCTCATAATCAGGGCAGTGGACAGCATGAAACAGCTACTGTCCTGGACAATTTGCTCCTGTGCTTGTGTTATAAAAGTCTGTTTGTGTAGACAACCTATTGCCTCCATTCTCAGGGCCATGTTGCTTTTTAAGCATTGAAGTTGGTGTAAATGAAACATAAGAAACAAATCCCTGCTTATTGTTTCTGCAGTAAATTCCAGCCACTTGTTGAGTGAAGCTAGCAAAAAGCTGTAATGGTTATAAACACAGTATCCCTTGATAGTATTTTAATTTGTAGGTATTAATTATCAACAGTTAACTAGAAGTGGCTTTCTATGTGGGGAATTGCTAACATTTTATTGGAGCTACAGTATTGCCCTAATCACATAATGATATTTTTTCCCTGAAAATCCTTGTCACAATTTGTCATATTTTCGAAAATTGTTCCATTATTTTGGCTACAAGGGCACACCCATCCACTGGAGCTGCCCATTATCTTTGAAAAAAAAATTAAGAGGCTTCAGTTTACAAGAAGCCAGATTTCACTTGGGAGATACCACATGAATGATAACCCTGCTGTCCTTGTGCCGGTGCAGGACCTGCCGTGGCAGACCTGTGGGAACGCCTGGAACACAGACCGCTGCTTCTCCAACTACTCCCTGAACGACACCACCAACCTCACCAGCGCTGTCACCGAGTTCTGGGAGTACGTCCCCAGCCTGCCTACACCAGGTTTCTCCCCCTCCCTGTGGTCACTGTGCCTGCCCACCAGGGCTGTGGCTGTGCCTCTTGGCTCTGTTCCTTGGGCAGCTTTGGCAGAAGGGCATTACAGCCAGCCACTGGCCGTGGTGGGCATGGGGTGCACTGTGCAGGCACAGGTCAGATGGACCTGCAGGCAAACAGCCTCTCCACCTCTCTTCGCCTCCCTTTGTTCCATCACAATGATCCTCAGTTCTCTCTAGGGATTTGTGGGTTCTCACACTTGTCTGCACCTGGCCCTTCACCCTCCAGCCACCTCTGGGAGCTCCGAATTCCTCTGCCCTTGATTGTTAGACCTCCTCCTAACACAGTGTCTCCCACCCTCAGGAGGAACATGCACCAGATGTCCGGAGGCCTGGGGGAGCCTGGCGCCGTTCGCTGGCCCCTGGCTGGCACGCTGGCCCTGGCCTGGCTGCTGGTCTACTTCTCCATCTGGAAGGGTGTGGAGTGGACAGGCAAGGTACAGTGTGAGGGCTGGGTCTTTTGGTGCTGCCTCTCATTGCTGCGCCATCAAAATGTCCTCCAGACTCAATTTTATTAAAGTGTTTATAACTAAGGTTATGGTGTTTAGAGGCAAAATCACAGTAGATACTATTAAATTCCTGACATTTACCTTTCACAGCTGTAAAAATTGCTATGATGTTTATGGTAATTTTCATTCTAAGTGTAGAGAATAGCTCTTGCCTGTAAGGTCATGGGTCTGAGCATGCATTCTTTTTGGGAAGAGTCATTTTCAGAAATTACTTATATTTCCCACTTTGGGACAGCCCTTTGAGAGAGCAAAGCTTCTTGTGGCCTCCCACTTTTGACAATCACAGTCTCTTAAATTGCCTCTGGTGGAAAAAATCTCACCATCTCCTTTGAAAATTTCCCTGCTGCCCTTTTGATATTGATGGGAGACCTTCAGATGAGAAGCCCGTTGTTATTCCCTGTGCAGTGTTCCAGGCTAGCACAGCAGAAAGGTAATTGCTTTGTTTAGTGAAACAGCAGTGCTGAGATGCTGGGATGTGTTATTTAGAGCACAGCATGGTACAGCAGGACACTATTATGAAAGGAATAATCTAGAGGAGAGATCAGAAAGAAGCACTTCAGGGTAGGTCACCTAAGCTGTTAACTTCCCCAGTGGCTCTCAAACAGGCTTTAGCTACACAGCCACAGCAAAGCCCTGGTGATTACTGGTGTGGGCCCTGTGATGAGGGGTGGCACATACCCATGAGATACTGAAACAGTGCTGAAAAGAAGGCAGTGGAATCAAGACAACTCATTTTGCTTGATGCATTGGTCTAGAGAAACACCAGCTTTAGCTCTGCAAAATAAGGATGTGATGACTTTAGTCCACTTCTGTGGACTAAAATTATCCCTGTGCAATTCCCTTGTCTTTGGGCATTTCATCCAGACTTCAGCATGCTACTTTTGTGATTAGTGTGTCCTTGTGTATTATTGGTAGGGAGAAACCTCAAATAGCCAGAAGTGTTACAAGCATGGGAATGAGGGACAGAAAATGCAAGGAAATGCTGCTGAAAGTGGCTGTGCTTGGGATCCTGTCCCCCTCACAGGAGAACATACCAGACTCAATGACACCATGGGCAGGAAAGGTCCTGGGCACTGGTGGGCTGATGGCTTCTCTCCCATGGGGTCTTTTTCAGGTGGTGTATTTCTCAGCCACCTACCCCTACTTCATGCTTTTCATCCTCTTGTTCCGGGGAGTCACGCTGCCAGGAGCCAAGGAGGGGATCCTCTTCTACCTCACACCTGACTTCAGGAAGCTCTCTGACTCTGAGGTTTGTAGCCTAGTGAGGAAAGCTCTTATCTCCCAGCTGTCTCTGCATTAGGCTTCCCCAGGCACTTCCCATGAATACTGTAAGTACTTAAAATAACTCTAGAATAACCCTGTACAAGTATTCATGACCCATGTCACATAGGCTGAGACAAAACTGAGGAAAAGGTCCTTCATGGGTGGAAATCTGTGCAGCAGCTCTGCTGTACTCAAGCAGTGTTATCCATAGGGTATGGGGAGTCAGAAGTTATCCTGACAAAGGGACCTCCCCTCTGGGCTGGGAATGTCTCATTTCAGTGGCTGTCCTAGGGCTGCTGGTCTGGTCTTTTTCTGGTGGTCCCAGAGAAAGGATGATGTGGTGCTGGCATGGGGGCCTCAGAAGGAGCACAAGCACAGCAGCACACACAGCAGCAGTTTTTGAAAGTGCTTAAGTGATCAGTGGTGGCCAGTAATGTGTTCTTGGTCACTGGAATCAGAGAGGAGACCCAGGAGGAACAGGGATACTTGCAAAAATGAAGTTTTTCAGGATACAGGGACTCTGCATTTTTCAGCAGCAGTACTCCCATGGTTCCAAAGTCACCAGTCATGTGTGAGTAGGGACAGCTGGTCATTTGTCACTTCCCTTTCAGGACACTCTCTGTAACTACACTACCAACTGCATTGGCTCTAATGCAGGAAACAGGGTTCTCAAGACCAGAAGAGTTGTGCAAATACTATGCAATTAAGAAACAAAGAGTCTGTCTCCTTTTCTTGAACTTTCTAAGGTTTAACACCTTAAGGCAAAGCTGTCCTCTGCAGGTGTTTGCACAAACAGCTCCATGTTGGAAAATCAAAGACACACTAGTGGAAGAGAAATGGAGGGTATGAGAGAAGGATGTGGGTCTCTGAGTGGAGCAGCATCCCTTGGGGGCACATGTGAGAAAGCAAATACACACACACAGACTCAGACAATGCAAGAGTCCCTTCTGATCTGCATGGGACACTGTTCAGAAATGCATGACCCTTCATCCATCTACATCCATCCCATCGGAGGGCTGGGGATATATGTCTGATGCTGGGCCAGACTGCACTTTGATACACTTGACACGTGGGAAGGATGCAGATTCCCTACCTTCCAGTACATAAAGAGGGAATAAAAGGACTTTTGATAAGGCCATGTAGTGACAGGACAAAAAGAATGGCTTTAAACTGAAAGAGAATAGCTTTAGATTAGATATTAGTAAGGAACTCTTGGCTGGGCCCTAGAGACAGGGTTTCCTCAGGTCCTGGACACCCCAGTGGGCTGTACATCCAAGCACACAGCTCCACAGTCTGCACCCAGTCCCCCTGCTAGCCCTGCACTGCGCTGCTGCAGGACATGCACCTGCAGCATGCAGTCCCCTTCTGCTGCACTCCTCTTCTGGCTCCTTCTCCGCAGGTCTGGATGGATGCAGCCACTCAGATCTTCTTCTCCTACGGCCTGGGGCTGGGCTCCCTCATTGCTCTGGGCAGCTACAACACTTTCCACAACAATGTCTACAGGTCAGTTGTTTTTTTCCACCCTCCTGTGCGGCAGGGGCTCCTCATGGGTGAGGCAGGGGGTTGTGATGAATCTGCCTGATCTCTGCTATCCCGTTGATGGCACCATGCAGCCTAGGGGACACACTGTGAGCTCTCTAGAGGGGCTCCCTGCCTACAGCACACTTAGTATGTCACCTGTGCTACCCGTCCAAGGCACAGGACCAGCTCTCCACAGGGCTTGGTCTTTTGTTTACCCCACCCTCTGCTCTTGGTAGGGACCTGCAGGTGGGGTTTTTTCTCTCTTTCTCTCTTCCAGAGACTCCATTATTGTCTGCTGTATAAACTCCACCACAAGCATATTTGCAGGATTTGTTATTTTCTCTATCATTGGCTTCATGTCACACATCACAAAGAAGTCGGTGTCAGAGCTGGCCTCTTCGGGTAAGCAGAAACCCAGGGTCAAATGCAACAGCAGCCTGTGAGAACCATTTGTGTGAGGTGCTCTTGGCCCTTTCCTGACTAGGTGTGCTGAAGCTTTATTTTGCTGTAGTGAAATATTTAGGCCATTTGCTGTCTGAAACCTTCCTATGGAGAATAGATACTACCTATGTTTTCAGTAGATGTGATCAAAATTTGGAGTCCCTTTTTCATGCAAAATCTTGAGACTGTGATCTCAGAATAATTTTTTAACCAAGATGGGACTGTGTCTTTCTGCACGAAGGCATATTTTGAAATTGCTGTCTTTCCAGAGAAAGCTTTTATCTCAAGAAACAGCATTTTGCGGTGGAAAAAAAAAAAGGCACCAGGAGAGTTATAACCAACTGTGAATATCAGTTTATTTTTCTAGCACAGTGCTCCAGTTCCATTTGGTTGCAATAATTTGATTACTTGATTACTTGCTTGCAGGACTTGTTTCTCCAGTCCTGTCTCCCCATCTTGCCCCTATTCCTCCCACTGAGCTGGTGTGTCACAGGCACAAAGGTGCAGGTGTTCCTAGCTCCTATATGAAAACCCCTGAGTTCTTGGCTGTAATTTTTGTCTCTCTGTTTACCTGTGGCACTTAGCTCAGACATCCCATCAAATGCTTTGTAAACATGGGCTCATCCCCCTTTTCATTACTGCAGGCCCTGGACTGGCTTTCCTCGCCTACCCGCAGGTTGTCACACAGTTGCCCTTGTCCCCACTCTGGTCAATCCTCTTCTTCTCCATGCTGATGATGCTGGGTCTGGACAGTCAGGTGAGACAACTCAGGGACAAAGTGGAGGAAGATACAAAAATGTCTTCAGGTACAATTGTGGTGTCTCCTTCTGCACTTGGGACAGTGCTGAGCAGAGTGGGTTTTTGCTCTCTCATGGTGTGAGGGCTGTGCTTTCCTGCAGCATTTTGGCATTGTTGTTGATGCCAACAACAATGCAACCCTGAGCAGAGCTGCAGCTCCCTGGCCTGGTCCATAGGTTAGCAGGGATAGATCCAGGCAGGAGGAAGGAGTCATGCCTTCTTAAAGGCTGGTGCCTGGGTACCCTGACTGCTTTGCCATCTTACCTGATGGCAAAGTTTTACAAGATACTTGAGGGGGAAGAAATTAGATGTAGCAAAAGGTCTCTACCCTGCCCCCTCAGAGCCCTCACAAAACAAACCAAAAACATTATCTCTGCATTTTTACAAGGGGTGATAGGGGTTTTTCCTGATAATTCAGCATAAAAGTAGCTGCCCAGTGAAGCAGTGAATTGCAGCATGCCTTCCTTTTGAGTGTCTCAAAATCAAAGGTTCCTGCAAAAACCTACACTTGGTCTGTCATATCCACCCTTGTGCCCCCATGCTCTTCTCTTGCAGCCAAATACCTGTACAAAATGGATGCTCTTTTGGATTACAGGTAGTGTTCACAAACCCGAGCCTACTTCACAATCAGACTCAAACCTATTCCTGAAATGTCACACCTAGTTTCCAGGAAAATCTAATCAACCAAATCTGGTTTTCAATCATGTCGCACTCTCATAAACACTTTAGAAAGCTCATGAATGCATTACCACAGACATTATTTAGGAAAAAAAAATTCAAATAATACCTGAATGTTCTGAAAGAAACTACATTTACAGAAAAAAGTTATATGCATGGATTATTCGCTCCGTGGTGGTAAATTGAGACATGACAATAAGCCCTCTAAGCACTCTGTGGAATTTATTTGCTGCATTTGCTTCTGAAATACCCCTTGAAATTCTCCACGTCCCTCCTGACAGCCAGTTTCAGAGGGCAGACAGTCTGTTGGGAGGCTATCATTGCCTGGAGGAAGAGACTGGTGGGGAGGAATGAAGCATCAAATGGAAAAGAAGCTTTTAAACAGCACAGCTAAATACATGTGAAGAAGCTTTCTGTCTGCATGCTGGAGCTCTGCTTCATTCAAACACACCAGCAACAGCGTGGCAGCTTATGCACATAAACCAATGAACACAGGCTGCTACAATGGCTGCACTTCCACGTGCATTTTGAAGCATTCAGTTTAAAAAAACCCCAGTTTTTCTACATGCTGATTACATATCCTTTGTGGCATTTGCAGATGGGGAGCAAGCATTTTTCATTTGGGTCAGCAGCCCAGTTCGTGAGGCACAGCAGGGCCGTAGGGCACTTCCTGCACCCCCGGGCTGCTGGGCTGAGACTGTCGCTTGTCACCGGCGGGGCACGGCTCTGTGGGCACAGCGGGGATGCTCGGGAGCCTAGCGAGGGAAGGGAGACTGGGCTGAGATCTGCGTTTGTGATGCAGCCACGAGCTCCAGCCCTTTAGTGACAGTGGGAGTAGGTCCAGCGAGTCTCCTGCAGATGCAGCACAGCTCCATCTGCTCTTCCTGCCAGGATGCTCTGCGGTTCCTCGAGTGGGATGAATGACCTGTACTGACAGGCACCTCCCTCCTGTGCCCTCACTCGTGTGCCTTGCTGTTCCCTCTGCTCTGATCCATCCGAGCTTCAGCTCTGTCCCATCCAGACCCTCTTTCATAATATGCTTCCTTTTAACCTGCCAGTTTCCAGGTCAGGCATTTATTGCTCAGGGGAGCTGGCAAGCCTTGTGACTGCCAGCCTGTGTCTGTCCCATGTGAGGCTGCCTCGCACAGGTCGGTCATGAGGATTTATTTCCAGCTGCCAGCAGTGAGACCACTCTCATGGCTCTCTGCTGCACATCTGGCAGCTGTGGTCAAACTCCCCCCTGCATCACAATAGGGTGCTCTGTGTGGCTGAGGAGGGAATAGCAATTGGGAGAGGGTGGAAGAGAGACTCTCCTTCAGACAGAGGTGCCACACCTGCATTGACTCCCAAGCCTAGATTACTGGACCCAGCAGCTTGTGTAATGAGGCCCCTAAAGAGGAAAAGGAGCAAAAGAGAGAAGTTAATGGAAATAAAATGCTTGGGAAATAAATAATACCATGAGGTGAGCCATGAAGAAGAGAAGAATGTGTGCTAAAAGTTGTGGCTGGAGAGGGTTGGTGGGAAAAGCAGAATTTTTTGGAAAGCAGACTGCAGTGGCAAGAACAGGAGGCACCAATGCTCAGCTCCTTGCCACTCTGAAAGCAGCATGCTTTCATTCAGGTGTCTGCATGTGCGAGCAGCCAAGATTTGGTGTGTAAGCTGGGAAAAGTGAGCCCCATGCCAAGCACCTGCAGTCCCTGGGGCTGGAAAGGAAAGCCTCCTCCAGGCTGCATCCCCTATGATATCTGAGGCTGTCATGAGGCAATTTTCAGTAAATGGTATGAAGGTCATTGCCTGTTCCATGGCTAGAAAAAGCAATATACAACCATTTGTTTCTCCACCTTATCCAGGTGCTTAATCTCCACCTTACACAGGAGCTTAATTTTGATAGGAGAACAAAGAGAATTCAACTCACTTTGTAGCCCTGCTCCTTACCACCCATCTCCCTGTCTTTCCCTCTGTGCATTCCCTGATTTTGATTTCTTCCTGCACCAAAGGGCTGTCAGCTTTACTCCATCCGATTATCTAAGGCATCAATTTCTGTGCTCCTTTTCTGCTGGACACCACTCTCTGCCCATGACCAGGGCTGTTCCCCTCCAAATGCATTTGCCTTTCAGGTCTCAGATCCCCTGGCCCTGCCGTGGCTCCGGCAGTGCCTGGCCATGCATCCATGTGGAAGGAATAGCTTTCAACAGTGGCTTTTTTAGTCATGCCATCTCTTCACATTGTGGTGCCAGCTCAGTCCTGACTCTTCCAGACACCAAGCCAGGTGGGATGGGGTGAAGCACTCACTGTCAATGGCTATAAAGGCAGCTTAACCCATGCATGAACGGCAAAAGACGCTTTAGTGGCACTTGTGTCCAACATAAAAAGCTTAGCTCATTAAAAATTCAAGTTGAGCTTCGATGCTCTGGGAATACTGTGGGTATAAAACCCTGGCTTTCCACGTGGGTATAAAACCCTGGGCATGCACATCTCCCTTTGCCTTGCTCTGCCCATGTGGAAGCCAGCCCCATCAGTCAGCAGTGTGCAAGCTCTTCCACCGTCCCTGCCCAGCTATAGGCTCAGGCACTCCATTTTTTTCCCACACATCTTCCCAACCCTCTGCTGCTCTTTCTGGTCTGTATACCTCTAGCTCCGCTCTAGGGGATTTTTTTCTTCTCAGGGACAGGGAAGTCCCTGACATCGAAAAGCGATGAAACCACTTTCATTTTCATTGCACTGGCTTGTACATTTGCTCAGCATGACCAGGGTAGCCAGTTTGCTGCCCTCATAAATTCTCAGGGTTGTTGCTAGAGGCAAGATATGCTCTCTGAGAGGGTATGTTACCTGTAGTTTCTGGGAGCGAGATATAAAAGTAAATCTCACAATTTATCAAGAGATAGGAGAGAACAGTGCACTTCACAAGGGCAATCAAACTGCCCTTGTGCCAGAAGGCAGAACTAGTAGGAAAACTGGAAGGCAACACTCATGAGGATTTTGTTATGTATTATGGTGCAGATGACATTATTATACTGTGGCTGGTGCAGCTCTGCACAAACCATCCAGGGACTTCCACCTCTTGAAAGATGGTGTGCTGTGAAGATGGGCTTTTGGTGTGCTGCATGCCTTTAATGTTGTGTGCTTGAAAAAGTGAAATGAAGTCAAGGACTGGGTAATCAGAGATGTTATTTACAGGCACATGAGAGTGGGTAATACAGGTCCTTATTGAGAGTTTTAGATCATTGAACAGCACAGGTGCTGTTGCCACAGGCTGAGAAGAGCAAGAAGGGAAGAGCAATAAAAGTCCTGCACATGTCCCAGCAGCAGCCAGACATACAGCTGTGGCAGAGGGCCTGGCAGCCTGGGGAGCAGGGCAGTGACAGGGAGGCCCTAGAGAGTTTGTGGGAAGAAAGAGGAGGCTTTTCATGAGAAGTAAAAAGCAGAGATTTATCTGAGCTATTTTTAAGTATTTAACTTTGGTGCTCCTAGCTCCATCTACATTAAGTGGGGAGAGAGATGAATTTTCAGAAGATGGTTCAGACCAACTTTGTGCAGAGATGACTCTTTCTTTTCTAGAGTCTGCAGAGCCCATAAATCACTAAGGTTCTCAACATTGAAGTTAAATTTGTACAGGTTAAGTTACTTATATATATAAATCCTCAGTGTATGCCTTTTCCCATAGTTCTGCACTGTGGAAGGGTTCATTACAGCCCTGATGGATGAGTATCCTCAAGTCCTAAGAGCCAGGAAGAAGATCTTCATCGCAGTAGTCTGCTTCATCTCTTATCTCATTGGATTCTCCAACATCACCCAGGTACAGATCGTACAGGCCGTGCTTGTACCTCCATTCCTGCCACCTTTCTGGCCACTTGGCATATCACAGCACCACCAAAGCTCTGGGAGAAGTGACAGACAGACAGAAGTGACATTTCTCCTGTTCTGGGTAAAGGGGTTTGCTCATCACTGCTACATCTCAAGTCACTTAGGATGCCTCCATAATTTTTACCATCATCCTATTGTCAGTCTGGCCTGTTGTTCTGCTGTTTGCAATAAGGATTCAAGCCAACAGAGCCCAGATTTAGGGAATGCTTACTTCAAAGTGTTAAGATAACACAAAGAAAACCTCTCTGTTGGAGGCTTGAACCTCTGGAGCTGAAGCCTTCACATCAGGGAGGTGAGGGCTGAGTGGTCTGGAGACCATTTGTGGAGCAGTGTGGGTTCATGAGGAGGCAAGGCAAAACTCCAGGGAGGGGCAGAGCAGACTAAATTGACTCCTTCTAGAGCAGAGAAATAGAAGAGATCCTAGTGAATTTATTTTCTCCTCACCCTGGGCTATGCCTGAAGAGGCTGGCTAATTGGCTGCAAGAGCACATCAGTTTTGCTGCTGGGAACCAGATTCCAGTGGAAACATTGCAACAGTGGCTCTACTGTCCAAGGAAATAGACATTAAGCCAACAGACATGGACAGTAGCAATCCAAGCTGCTGGCTGATATTGTTGATCATAATCTATAACTGAACTCCTTGACCCTGGTTTTGTCTTTTCAGGGTGGCATTTATGTCTTCAAGCTGTTTGATTACTACTCAGCCAGTGGCATGTGTCTTCTTTTTCTTGTCTTCTTTGAGACCATCTCAATTTCTTGGTGTTATGGTAAGCACAAAACACCTTGTTCCTTTGTTTTCTCTGGTGACTTACTGAAAAAGCCAAAGCCACTGAAGACAATGACAATTTTGCAGCCGAATATAGCTTAGATTGATAACTTCAGAAAATCAGGAGTGGAAGGCTGTCATCTCACTTCTCCAGGCCCTCACAAAGACCTCAGCACAGACTGGCAGATGCCCAGGGTCCTTCCCTCTGGGCCCTCAAGAGGACAGCAGGAACATGGAAGCTGTTAGCATGAATTTGTGTCCCACTACCCCATTCCCTCCAGCTAATGCTCCTCGTGCCACACTGTCACCCTCTTGCTGTGCCTGGCTGGTGCTCTGCCATGAGAAGAGATGAAGAGCATGGTGCAGAGATGGGGTTTTTTTTTCAACACTCATTTCTTCTTGTAGGTGTGAACAGGTTTTACAGGAACATTGAAGAAATGATTGGCTACAAGCCTTGCATCTGGTGGAAGATCTGCTGGGCCTTCTTCACACCTCTTGTCTGCCTGGTAAGAACTGGGGAATCCTATGTGCAGGAACAGGTTTGGAAAGGCCTCTAGATGGGCTGTAGGGACACATTCTGTTCTCAACCCAGTGCAGGTCTGGTGCAAGGGGTCCTAGGCAGACTGGAGATGGGTAAAGTGATACAGGAGCCTCTTTCACTCTGCCTGCTGGAAATCACCCATTAAAAAGTTCTAGATGATTGCTTTTAATCTAAATAAAGCCATCGGTTCTTCTTCTTTTTATTTTTTTTTTTTTCCTGAGATGCCAGAAGATAAGCAAAATAATGTAATGTTTTAAAAAGCTATTATCATTTCTGGCTTTCAGCTACTCCAGCTTCAGCCTCTGACAGGCTTATGAGAACAAAAGCTATCACCAAATGTAGGATAATGGACTGCAGAGCAGTTTGGGCTTTGCAGGTTCCTGCCCTTCCAGCAGAAGTAGTGCAGGGAGTGGTGTGATATGAAGACTCCTGAGACCAGCTGTGAGGAGCTGCTGTGGTGGCACTGCTTGTCTGAGTAGTCTAGTGAAGAAGGAAATATGGGGTATTCCAATTCCAGCTTTTTAGAAAGCTTAGGATATCTTTTCCAGCTTAGGATAAGAAGAAATGACATGAAATTACCAGTTGGTGGGCTGAAAGAATCTAGACTAATGAGAAGAGCTGTTGGGTTCCTGTAAGGCTGTTGGGAGCTAAGAAGATAATGAAGGAAAGAACGACGGGACCCCAATTTTGCACTTTCCCCTGCAATGGCTGGTGTTCTTTTCTAGGGTGTGTTCTTCTTTAGTGTGGTGGAAATGACCCCTCTGACACTGGGAAAATACGTCTATCCTGTGTGGGGACAAGGCATCGGTTGGCTCATGGCCCTGTCCTCCATGTTTCTGATTCCAGGGTACATGCTCTACTCCTTCTTCACCTCAACAGGGACTCTCCGGCAGGTAGGAACAGCTTCACCACCCTGCTCTCTGCTCAGGGTAAGCTCCTCCCTGAACTAAACCTGGACCAAGCAGACCCTGCTCTGGCAGAGTTATCAGGCTGGTGCTGCAGGAGCTCTGTGCACCATCTCCCCAGGAGAGAGGGAGGGCTCAGATCAGTCCCAGTGCACTGAACAGCCTCCAGTGACACGGGCTCGCTGGAGAGGACCTGCCAGCACAGCTGAGCAGGACACATCTAACTCTGGGAGCTCTGCTGGGCTGTGGCTGGACATGCAGGTAGACCTTCAGGTGGTCTACCCTTATGTCTGTTGTTCCTCAATGAGATTTGTGTGACCACCACCACAAAAATGGAACTCTCCTCCCCTGACTATCTCATGGTATACTGGAGCCATGAAAGAGTTTGGGAAGAAATCCTTGAGGTTTCTTGAGCCAGAGAAATCCCAGCTCCTGACGATTCCTGGCTATGAGCATGTTTACTTGGTACTCCTCAGCAGGGAGATCAGCACCTCCAAGCCTGAATCCTGAAATGTCTCAGGCTAGGCTCTGCTAGCAGCAGAAACAAGCACAGGGGTGGTTTGTCATGTACCTTTCAGAGAACACTCAGCGACTAAGGGGTTAGGAAGCAAGAAAGACCCACAATACCCACCACACTAGCCTTGTTTAAAACATTTTCCTTAGTAATTTGAGCAGGATTTTATGAAGCAGTGAATCATGAGTCTCTATGTCATACCCAGTACTTACTGTTAAGATTTTATGTACAGTGTTGACATTCAATCTTGAGAGCACTGTGCCCCAAATCCCTGGCTCAGTGCTTACAGTTGTAAGAAGTCACCCCAAGAGTGTTGATTTATGGCTTTCCCAGCCCAGCTGGAACAGCAACCAGATACCATCTAAATCACATTAGTTTATTTTAGGGATGCTGTATTTTTAACAAACTTTGACTCAAAGAAATTGTGGCTGGAATTACTGGGCTGAGGTCAGCTTCAGGTTCTCTACCTTTGAGGTGAAGTTGCAGGTGGATTTGAGTTTTCTTCCTTCCAGCATTCCATTTGGATGGGCTCTGATGTAGGTGAACTGGGTGGGTTTGGGATCTCAGATCTGCTTTCAATTTCTGGTTTCTCATCTGAAGCTGGGTTTAGGTACTTGTCCTTCCTGCAGGACTCAAGCCAGGGTGTTATATCAAGTCACTTCATTGATTTTGGGTTGAAGGCCAACTGAATTCCAACTGTAGGCCCTTTCTCAGACATTTACAGGGCTCCTTATTCACTCATAATGTAAGTTGGAAAAGGGGAGAAGGGAAGCCTGAAAGGCTGTGGGTTCAACCCTTTGCCTAGTCCCAGTCCTGTTTCACTGGAGATGGAGAAAGCACATCACAGCATCTGGGGGAGCCCAGACTGGTCTGTGACCTCTCAGGAGTAGCTCGACTCCTCCTGACCAAAGGCTTGTGCCAATTATGGCCATAGTCCCTCCAAAGTGCTGTGTATTCCTGTGCTGCCCCAGGGGCTTGGAGGGAAGCTCCTGAGTGTGTTTCCAGCCCTCCCCTCAGCATCTTGTGCAAACCATCAGCCCCAGTAAGCAGCATGAGTGGCTGATGTGCACCCTCCCTGTCTGACTCTTCCTCTAACATTGCCCACAAACATCACGAGACCCAGACCCCCTCTCAATCATTCATAGACCTAGGAGTGAGCAGCAGATGGCAGCAGGAAGAAAGTAGGCTAATCTGTGTGTGCATGTGTTGGTATCAGAGAGACAGAGAGAATTTTTGGCCTCTTATATACACAGATCCTGGATTAATTTGTAATAGAGCTGGAGCTGGAGGGAAATTAGATGCCAATCCTGAATAAAGTGGTTTTGACAGACAGGAAAGATTACAAGTCATTTTGATCCTACTGAGCCTGAATGTTAGAGGGGAAAAAAATATAGTGAATGGCAGAAGCAGTTCAGTGAACATTTCAGGGAATTCACCCAGAAGCAGGCACTTCAGTGGTATTGGAAGGTAGGAGTTTCTTTATCTTTACTGGAAAGAGGTTCTACTTGTCTTAGTGATGTCTGTTCAGGTCAGGCTTAATCCTCCTCTGCATTCTCTTCTGCAGCACACTGCATCAGTCCCTGACTGGCAAAAGTGATTCATTCTTTTTCATCACTCCTGATGCTCAATCCACATGCCTCCAGTAATGATTGGCCCCTCCATATTTTCGTGGGTTCTTGCTTCACTTTACTTGACTCTGCAATTTCTGTTTGATCAGCTCAGGGTGACAGGAATTGCTGCTGTGCAAAGGTTTGTGCGGGTGGATGTTCTGACCGGCATCAAAGGCACAGACTCTAACCTTGTTAACTTGCTGTAGTTACTTAGTAATGCTTTGTAATCAACCCTAATTGAAAAATAGGGCTGCTCTGAAGCCTGTGGCATTGCAGCTCTCTCTTCTTCCTCCTTGCAGCTGGTCTTGTCTGGTAACAGTTTGCCTCTTATATCAGGATGCTCCCCAAATTTTAGATATAAGGAGGAGCTGCTGTGCTCTGTGCAGCATCAAAGCAAAGGAGACTCGCAGAGGCTTTTGGGGCACTACCAAATGCTGCTGGAGGAGTCACTCCATGCACCATCCCCTTGCCCTGTAATCAGGGTCACCTCTGAGCCACGTGGTGAGGGTCCCACCCCTCAGCTGCTGCCATCCATGCCCTGGCTGTCCCACTGCTGCTGCCCCCAGCCCTCGCTGACACACTCTCTCCTTTCATTCCCGGGCAGCGTTTGCAGCAGATGACACAGCCCAGGCCAGAGGGGCACGCTCAGAACAATGGCCTCCAGCCGAAGACGTCCTTCAACGGGAGCATCTCGGACGCCGCCGTGTAGGAGGAAAGCCCGAACTCCTCGCTCTGCCCTGTAGTTGCTCACTCCACGTTGTCCCTCGAGCTCCTCTGGCACAGCTTGCTGTCCCTGGCTCTGTGGTGGCTTTCATTTGTCCAAGAGAGGACCTGGTGGAGGAACCTGTTCGTGGCTCTTCCTCCTGGCATGGCTGACCGAGGCCCTGAACAAGCTGCCGCCAGGGCATTGCGTGGTGACCACCTTCATCCTGCAACATCCTGGTCCAGGCCCTCAGGGAGGAGCAGCTGGCATGTCTTCCTCCTCCTGAGGAGAGGTGGTGTCTCTAGAGAGCTTAGACTGATTGTTATCCACTTCTCTGTTTTTCTTGCCTTTCCATGTGAAGCTCCACAGAGCATGCCCCAGCACACAGCTGTGTTTCACCCCAGAGATTGCTATCACTAGGTTCAAATCCCAGGTGGCTGTTGAGTGATGGAGCACAAAACACCAGCAAATACATAACTGGAGGGCATGTGCAGAACAAAGGGTTCTAGCGCAGAACAAGGGGTTCTAGTGAGAAGTCCTGCATGTTGGCAGCTGTAGGACATCACCCCACACCTGGAGAAAGGCTTGGGGACAGTGTGTGCTGCTCACAGGGCCATGTTTCATCCCTACACAGTCTCCAGACATGTTTGCTGCATCCATTGGGGCTGGCACTGTGAGCCAGAGCCTACTGGAGCAGTCAACCTTTCTTTTCTGGAGCTTCCTGCCCTCTGTAGCTGTGTGCAGTAGCCATGCCCTGACCCTAAAAAGCAGCTAAAAGGGTAAATGGAGGGCTCTTTGCTACAGGCTGTTCAAGTCTCCCACAATGACCACAACAAGCTTCGTGCAGAGGCAAGGCTGTGTGATAAACAGATTTTCCAGCACTGTGAAAATCTCCACCCAAGATAAGACAGGGTAGTTCCTGCCAAGCACCCTCCCTGGTTGTGTCCCTGGATGGGAAACAATCAGATGGAGCGTGATGCCCATGGGTGGTTCAGTTTATACCTTTATCAGGAAGTGGCCACTCCTAAATTCCAGCTGGTGGAAGGCAAGAATTCCTGAGGCAGTTGGCAGGATGTAGCCACTGTGCTTAAACCCACCCCTGTGAAACAGTGCTGACTTCCCTTAGGACGTGTCTGTTCAGCCAGATCAGTCACTGGCACATCCCAGCTCCCAACACATAAACCACAGAGGGCTGGGAGCTCTTGTAGATGGTGCTGGAGGAGTGTAACACCTTGGAGAAGGCTGCAAAGTGTTTCAGAGCCATCCTTAAACAGCAGCATATTTCTTGGTAGTAAAGCTTTGTGAAAGGAGGTGGCTTATCATAGCACCACGTGTAGGTGTGACAGTGATGCTCCCAGTTGTGCCAGTGACCCCACACAGAGATGTCCTTGTACACAGAGTGTTTGATGAGCTCACACACTGTGACTTAGTGCTGATTAGTCTCTCCCCTCCCCTGGCACAGCGTTGCCAGGTCTGCTGACACTCCCAGCTTTAGATCAGAATCAACAAACTCACAAATGAGCATTCAAGAAAAGGTATGTCCCACCCATCCTTCCTACCAAAGAGTCTGGTCTCACAAGTGACACACTGCAGTCCCCCAGGCGTCCTACTGCAGGTGACAGATGAATGATGAGCCTTTGCACAATTGTCTTGCTCTCCAATAGTAGCTTCAAAATGCTGCAGGTTGGCCCTGTGCTGCTTATCCCTGTGACTCACCAGAGCATGGGGCCAACCTACTCTTCTGCCAGTCTTCCAGCCTGTGGATCAGTAACAGAAGGAAGAAAGAAGTTTTCTGGTGAAAGCTAAAGTCAGACCCCTTTGGGAGTGGGTCCCCTGCCAACTCGTCGGTGCATCTTGATTAACGTTGCTTCAGATGTGTAACCAACCTGTGTTTGTACTCATGATTCTCAGCAGTCATGGCTGCTGGGCATGTTTTGTGGTCTCTCTCCAACACTCTGAGCTGAGATCACGCCCTGTCCCACCTGTAATTGTTACGGTGTTTGTGTCCAAAACATTGTCTGTTGCATAGACACGAGGAAATGCAGTGTTTGTAGGCTTGGTCTTGTAAAGCCAAAAGCCAAACACTGAAAGCTGCAATCATAGCTCATCACTATTAATCTCAGCCAGTTACAGACATGTCATCTTTCCTTGCTCTTTAATTGTCTGTGCCACCATAGCTGAACATTTCTATTCCAATTTCACCTATTTTTATGAACCAGGGCAATAAGGAAACCATTCTTCATAAACATGTATGTCCTTAGAGAGGGACATCTGTGCACAAAAAATGTGTTAATGCTCTAAACTTTGCAGTAATTACCCTTGCTAGAGACCTGCTTTTTCCTGTGCATCCAAGTCCCATAACCTCCCTTCCCTCAAATGCAGACTGAGGGTTGCAGAGGTGGGTGAGGGGCAGTGGGCTCAATTTTTGAGTGAGGCCATAAAACCATGGAAGCCTTTGTTTCTTCCAACTTCATTGGGGCAGCTCAGGTCTGAGGAAGAGCAAATCAGTGTAAGTGGTAATTTTTTTGTCTCTTGGCCAAAGAGCTTGATTGGTGGCAGAGCTGTTCAAAGGTTGTTTCCTCCAGGGGAGTAGAGAAGGAAGGGTCCAGAAAACAAAATTCTTTCCCTGGTTACTAAGGAAATCTCTAAACCCCCAATTCCTGTTTGCTAGGATTTTAGCCCCAGCATCTCTCTGACCTGTGGCCTTGCCTGTGGTACATTGTTCCAGATGTAGCAGCAGGGGCTGCTCATAATAACAATATTTGATGAGATTTAACCATTTGTTCAGTTTTCTGCTTGTGACCTTCTCCTTTGCTCTCTCTCTCCTGCCCTGCTCCTTTGTGTTCTCTTGCCTCAGTCCTTCCCTGCTATCATTTCTCCAGTGGAAATTATCTACCTCAACTTTCTTCCTCCTGCTTTCTTAGTTCCACTACTGTAAAATTGCAACTCTCCCTCCTGTCTCTTCTCCTTTCTATGCTTTCCTCATTTCTATCTCTTTCTATTATCACCTGCCTCTCTTCCCTGTTTCTCTCATGTGCTCTCCTTCCAGCTTAGAACTCCTCCCTGCATGCCTGTGGCTTAGCCTCTCTCTCTGTGCATGCTCAACACTTCTGCCTACTGAAAGCTGGAGCTCAGGATCCCACAGAGGACCCCAGATTTTCACAGGATCCAGTCCCTAAGGACCAATTTTCATCCCAATATCAAAATTATAATGAAGTTCCAGGTATTTCTCTTCCTCTTTGCACCAGAAAATGCTGTGCCAAGGAATACTATCTCCTGGTATTACTAGAAATACATTTCAACCCACATTCCACCAGTGTGCACAGAGCTGTGCCTGTTCTGAAAGATTTTGTGGCCTTTCCTGTTTTTGCACTATGTTATTTCCACCATGGATATTTGGATCTGTGAAGTCTGGCATGCATAACCTTGCAGGTAGGAATTTGCCCTTAGTCCAGCTCTGTCTGATGGACTGATCCCCTTCTCCAGCGTTTCAAACTCACCCCATCCTTAGTGCCAGAAGAGCCTTCCCACCTCCCCGCACAGGTTTTCCATCTAGTGAGAAGTCAGGGGTGTCGGTGGACCCCCTTAAGCTCACCCCACACCTCTGAAATGCCACTGTGGGTGGGTCTGTCAAAGCAGCCATATCTGTTCATTGACTATAAGAACTGCTTTTGTCCTGTTCCCAGGATGCACCACATCTGCTGACCCCCCCTCTGCTCCTCATTCCTTCTGACTCACCAGAAGAAAGGATACATAGCCAGGGTGGGGATTGCTCCCCTCTCCTCACTGCTGTAGTTCAGGAGGAGATTGTGCTCCCCTGTGCTCACCTACAGCACTCCTGCCTTTTCTCTGTCCCCTCACCTCCCCAGCACCTGTCAGCCTCTCCCCCACACCATAGGCAGCTGCTTGAAATAATCCTTTATGAAATCTCTTAATTCTAAGAAGCTATTTAGGGACCCGTGTTCAAATCCCTCTGAAATCCTCTTTTTCCTGAGGGCTGCAAAATATAAAATAAATGCCACTGCTCCCATCCTCTGCTGCAGCAGAGGGTGACACGGGCCATGGGAAAGGCAGGATTGTTCTGGTGCTGCTTCCCCTGGAGACCCAGGTGTGATCCTCTCCCCTGGGGGAGGGGAGCTCTTCCTGCTGCCATTCTAGCAGATGTGTTCCAACAGCTGGCACCTGGTTATAAAACACTTGTGCCATGTCCCTGACAGGATATGATGCTGTGTGGCACTGGAAAGCTTTGGCTGGCCAGCCACTGTGCAGCTTGTAGTCTCTCCACAGTTCTGTTAAATGGTGTGTTGAGAGGAGTTGTGTTGTGCATCAGGGGTGCCCTTAAAGCTGCTGTCATTCTGGATGAGCAATTTGTCCTTATCCATTGCCTCTTCCAGGGGGCTTCTCTCAGGACTGGAGGATCCTGGTTGCATTTGGTGGTGACGGCCAAATGGGGAGGGGGTCTGCATCACTGACAGGATATATCCACTGTGGTTTGGCTTGTACTGAGGGCTACCAGCTTTCACCAAGCACTGCCTGCCTTCCTCAGCAGCTGAGACCGTGAGGTGTAGTGCTCAGCTCTGGGTGTCTACTGGCACTGGAGGCCACATGGTGTGCCCATAAAACACGGCAGGGGATGGGGTGCATCCTGCCATCCCCACTGCAGCCCTGCCTGAGGCAGCATTGCCACAGGCTGTGTGGAGCTCCTGACAAGTGTGTGTCCATCATCCCTGTGATGCCGTCAGCCGGGAAGTGTCCGTGTCCGGAGATGCTCAGGAGAGGTTAGTGCTGCCCGCGCCGATACCTGACAACCATGCTGCTGATGGAGATGCCTCCTGACAGCCCAGCATGATGCCACTGTGCTGCCAAGAAAATGGCACCAGCATTCGCTGTGGCCCCAGGGACCTGCCATGGGCCCTCGTGGGGTGGCACGTGTCCCCGCCACAGCTCCCGGGGACAAGCAGCCCTCACCCCCACAGCTGCAGCCCTGTGCAGAGTGGTCATGGAGGGATTTATCCTGAACAGGCGAGGTGTTTCTGCTTCCAGATTAAAAAAACAACTCATCAGGAAGGGACTTGTCTGAATCACTGCTGTAATGACATGGGGAGCAGGCTGGCCCCCGAGGGTCCCATAGCCAGGACACAGGGGCAGGTATACTGCTGGGGGGCACTGCTGCCTGATCACTGCATCTCCCACAAGCCCAGGGCCCACTGGCAGAGCAGGGCATGGTGGCACAGCTGGATGATTTTCTCCCCTTGAAGGCTGCGTGGCTTGGAGAAGACTCTTGGCCAGTACGTGTTGCATCATGCTGTTCAGGAAAATACAAATATCCCTGCACTGACCCCATAAAGAAAAGCACCTGCTAGTTTTGTGCTGACGCTGCTGACCCAGATCCAGAAAAAACCTGCTCCATATCTTTCCAGATAAAAGGTTCTATAATGTAAACATCCCTTGCCATCAGCCCAAAGAGCACTGCCCACTGTCTGCTCAGTGCCTCCAGAGCCCCTTACACAGACCTGGAGGTACATCAGCGCCCGGGCTGGCCCCAGGGTGACGAGGGCAGGACATGGTGGCACCTGTGCCCTCTGTCTCAGTGCCTGCCCTGCTCTCTGCCCATCCTCAGGGAGCCCATGTGCCTTTTGGACACAGTTTGCTCCTGTCTGAGTGCTCCTGCCACCCTCTTTTCTGTGCATTCCTCTCCAGCACATGCCAGAGCTGACTGACGCGCCTTTAAAAATAACTCCTAGGTGTGAAGGAGGGCAAGAGATGGAGGGGGATGGCCGCGCCTGGTTGGAGAGGGACAACATCCCCGTTTACCTCTGCCGCTCCGGGTCGCTGCCTGCCCAGCCCGTGACACAAATGCTTTGCTGTGTTTCTGAAGCGCATTTGGTCCTGCAGGGGGGAGAGAGAGAGCTGACATCTCTGTTCCCTCTCTGCACTCACTGCAAATGAAGGGATTAGGAGTTATAATCCAAGATTCTTATTTTAAAGCGGCTTTTCAGCTCTGTGAGGGGAACTTCAGCGTGATGCTCCTGGGGGAGGTGGTGACAGAGCAGCTGTCACAGCCCCAGTCACCGCAGCTGCCTGGGCGTTGGCAGCCGAGGCTCAGCGGCACTGGAGTGCTCCAGGCTGTGGAAGGGGCTGTGGGAGCGGCACTTCTGCAGGGAGAGGGAGTGCGTGTGCAGGGGGCTCTGCATGCCCAGGGTACAGGGGATATCCCACCACCGGGCACTTGCCTTGGCACCAGGGAGTGCATCCAAGCACCGTAGATTCCACCGTCAGGTTGCACTGATGGATTTACAGGGGTTTCCAGATGTTTTGAGCTCTGAAAAGACGCTTTTTCCCAAAGAAAGGGCTCTCCTTTGGGAGTGGAGGGCAGGTCTATATTAGCCGGCTGTTTAAATGGGGACTATCCGGGTGGGCAGCCCAGCCACGATGAGAGACGTGGCAGCCCAGCCCGTCTGACAGCATCCCAGCCATTGCCTGGGGATCATGTGCACCCAGCCCCGTGGGGACTGCCCCCATCTCTGGCAGCACTGTAGACCCCAGGAGGACCCTCCAGCTGTGGGGATTCCTCTGCCAGGCAGAGCCTCGGGATCTGAGTGACATCGGCTGCTGCCGATCCCCCGTGGCAGCATCTGCTCTTGGGATGCTGAGTGCCAAATTGCACCAGCCCAAAGCATCCTGCAGCCCTTGGAAAGCTCCTGTCCCACACTGCCAGCAGTGTCTGCTTTGGAGAAACACACTGATCTTTCTTCTTTTGTGTTTGTTAACTCTTCCTCCTCCTTCCCACTGCATTCATGGCAGACCTGTGTAAAATGTTAGCAAACTGCTGGTTTTTTTCACTGGCATCTCTGCAGCTTTTCCCTCTGCTAATTATTATAGCTGTGCCTCTTCTAGGGCAAGTTGACAGATGGCTGGGGTTTTATCTTTGAACAAGCTATTTAAATAGGGCTCTGGCTTTTCCCTTGCACATTTCTTTCCTGGCTGCATGTCCTGAGCTGCTGGATGGGTTGTCCTTTTCACTAGGGATGACAGAAGTTGAGACTGAAGGCTGAGGTCAGATCCCAGGAGATGGGTTCTTTTCTTTCCTTTTAGAAAGGGAAGATCATTCTGCCCTGCTTCATGTGGCCTCATAGAGTGCTGTGGTTTGGATTTAGCATGAGAATAATGTTGATAACACCCTGATGTTTTCATTATTGCTAAGTAGTGCTTACCCTAAATTAAGGGTCCCATTCTCTGCCAGTGAGGAGAGGCACAAGAAGCTGGGAGGGAGCGTGGCCAGGACAGCTGCCCTGAACAGGCCCAAGGGATATTCCGTACCATAGCACTTCATGTCCCAGACACAAACTGGGGGAGCTGGCTGGGAGCTGCTGATCATTGCTGGGGGATGGGCTGGGCATTGGTCAGTAGGTGGAGAACAATTGCATTGTGCATCTTTCCCTCCCGTTCATCATCATTATTATTATTATTATTGTTGTTGTTGTTGTTAAACAATTCTTATCTCAACCCACAAGTTTTACCTTTTTCTGATCTCATCCTTATTCCACCAAGGGTGGAAGGGGAAGAGAGAGAGCAGCTGCAAGGTACTTAGTTGCTGGCTGGGATTAATCCACAAGATAAAGAAAATGTACTGAAAAGTCAAGCCTTCCATAATGGGAGGGAATAGAAAGGTGTACATAGAATATCGGGGTGGGTATATATCACTCTAAGTGTTTTTACTGCTGCAGCCTTGGTCCTACACTCCTGTGGAAGAAGATCCTTCTGTTCCTTGTGTTGGTTTTTTTTGTTTGTTTGTTTTTAATGAACTTGATATTGTTTGGGACACCCTACCCTTAATGAGGGGGAAGGATTAGGAAGACAGGATTCTTGTTTTCAAAAAATTCATTGATAACTGTGCCATACTGTAAGATCCCAAGGCTGGAGTATGGGTGCTGTATAAAATATGATCCTGCTCTACATACCTAAGAACATTCCCAGCTCATGGATTGTATGGTTTAAGATAGAAAACAGCTCCTCTGCCAGCTTTTAACCTCAGTTGCACTCATTAGCTGCAGAAAAGTTGCTTCAAGACCCACCTAGTGTGACAGAGCTCCTAAATCTGGTTAAATCCCTGGCTGGTTAAATCCCACAGCCCTGTTAACCATGCATCATCATCCTTGAGGCACCTGCTTATTTTCAGCCACCTTTCCCAGGTCAGGCAGGTATATGTGCATGACTCCAGGTTGCTGAATTAAGGATCTGGGCAGTGACTTTACAGAGGGGCACCTCTTCCCCAGCAGCTGGTGATGACAAGAAACCTCAATCTGTGGGGAATGGTGGAGCCTGACTCTGATCAGCTGTGCCCCAGGCACCCCTTTTCAGCACAATCTTCCCGGAGTACCCCACATGAGGTGTAAAGGGACCCATAATGACCTTCACACAACAGTGACACTGCAGGCACATGGCAGCTCTGGGTCTGTGGTGACCTTCCTGCCACCCCACTGCTCCTGGAGGACTCCCCTCTCTGGGCAGGTATTGGGATGGGTCTCTGACCCCGGAGGCAGCACCTTCAAAGCAGGAGGCTGTGAGGTGCTGAGTTCAGTGGTGAGTCTGCATTTTGCTTGACAGGGGTGGATAGAGCCCACTTACAGCAAAGCGTTTGAGGAATGTGCTTAATTAAAAGTCCATCTGAAAAGTTTCAGAGAAAAATTGCATCTCAAGATTCTCTGTGGAAAAGAGCAGTGTATTTTTATCAATTCCAACCACACTATGTATCACTTATTGCACATAATGGATGCTGTATAGCTATAACAGGGTACAGATGCACTGTGACAATTGTGGTATTTGCATTTGGGTTGTAATCCTTTATACCAGCACCACTTATATATGTCTACATAGTATCCTTCCCAGAGACACTTGCCATCCTCCAATTAATAATAGTATCTGTACATTGGAGCAAGTGAGGAGTATTTCACATATAGACAATCTGGTTTTATTGCTTTCATCTTTACTTTACAGCCAGGTGTGTGATCTGAACATCAGCCAGGAACTTTAATAATCTTCTGTTTCAAAACATCTTAGAAAATGCCTGTTTGGGATGGGCTGATTTATAATATATCCATGGCACACAAAAACATAAATGGAAGCCTCTGAATCCCTGGGAAATATCCTGTCTGTTTCTGGGAGGGATTTCTGTCCTCCCAAGTATTTCATGGTGGGCCTGGGGATCCAAGGGATTTTTTGAAGCCAGCAAAGAATTTGCAGCCTATAGACAGGGTTTTTTTAGCAGGTGCAATCTGAATCCAGCATCTATTGGATCCAGCTGCAGAGATGTAGCTTGCCTTCCCCCACTCATTGCAGAGGAGAGTTGGCTTTGTGTGCACGTGCTTGATTCTCTCTCAAAGGTCAGCTTCATTAACCTTGGGGTTATGCTTTGTGTAAATATGCACTTATAACTGATCTGCACAGGAAATGTAATTTTCCCTACGTGTCTCCCATCCAGATGTTCCCCAAGCCCGAGCCTGCGTGGCTGGTGAGATGTTGCTGCAGTGGTGATGCTGCGGCCAGCAAAGCTGTCCTGCTCAGGCAGTACATGGTGCCTATGCCCCGTGGTTTTGTCCAGCACCTTCTCTAGAGGTACCTACATGCTCTCTGAGGTGTAGTGCTGTGCGCTGGCAGGTGGTGTGAGCACTGCCCCACGGTGTGTGCTGCTCTCTGGTGCACAGGTTCCCGTGTGGCCACACATCCCGCAGCGCACAGGCAGCAGTGAGAGCTCTGCAAGGCTGTGCGGGCCTCCCTCCCCAGGGCTGCAGCCTGCACAGCCCAGAGCATCCAGCAAGATGGACACCAATGAGCTGTGGCACAGAAGGGCTCTGCCTTCCCCCTCACTGCTTTCCTCTCCACCTCTTTGCAGGGGTGAATTTCACAGTTAAGTTGCCACCTCCTGAACAAGTTTATTGCTTCCTGTTTTCCTCTGGATCTGATCCTCAGAGAGCCTGAGCACTGAGCTAGCTCCTGCTGCTTTTGACAAGAAAACAGCAGTAGCTGGAGCAGGCTGCCCCTGAGGCCAGCAGGAGTCCAGGATGCTCAGCACTCCAGGGAGCACCCCTTGGTGTGTGGCTGTGTGCCTGCACACGCCACTGGAGCCCAGGGACACCGGGGCGGGGGCTGAGGCAAAGAAGACATTGGAGCACAAGTGACATTATCTCAATATAATTTCTAAAACTCTATTGATTGAACAGATAAAATACCTCTGATCTATTTTTGTTATTTTTGTTACAAAATATTAGCCATTTGGACTCTTTGCTAGGTGTGACCACACCACTTTTCCCAAAGGAAGCTTTTGTTGGTGATATTTACAGCAGGAGACAGGTACAGACAGACAGGTGCTTTCAAAAGCCTACGCATAGGTAACACTTCTGTTGTTAGATTTTAAAAAGACACATTCAGATGGGGTCGTGACTAGTGTTGAAGAGCTGGGTGACTTCAAAGCTGCTGTCCCAGGCGTGGCTGCGAACGAGAGGGCAGGACAAGGACAGCTCTAGCTCACAAAACACTGCCGGCAGTCCCTGGAGCCTACACTAGCACAGTGAGGCAGCTGGTGGAGTGGGACACGGGGGGAGTTTGCTCAGCAACTTGCATTTCAAAGCAGAGACTCCGCCAAGCAGCAGCATCCTTGGTTTAGGGCTCAGATTGGTTTTGGAAACCTCAGAAACATGTGCACATAGTTGCAGGTTGAGCTTTCTGAGAAACAGGTGACAAAACTCAAACCCTTTTGGCTTGGAGGCCCTCAAATGCATCCAAATCTGGTGGTACCTTTCAGTATGAGTATTGATGAAATTCAAGTTGTGGACCATACCCTCACCTTTCATCTACAGGAAAGAGAGAAAATGTGAACAGTGGGGTGCTTTGAAAGCCTTGTGAAAGCACTAAGTGTTGCTAACCCAGCAGCCAAGACTATGGCATCAAAAATTACTATGGCAGTGGCAAAGCACTGCATTAAACCCAAATTGTTTGCAAGGCTCAATTCTCCTGTCACATTTTCCCATCCCTTTGCTACTAATGCAAACAGATTCATTTCACTGGGCCTGCACCAGCATGAGCAAGCATCAGGACAGAGCCTGATGTAACACAGCTCAGTCTCTCCTACTGTTCAGCAAAGCCACTTTCTCATTTGGCCACTGACTACCCAACATTCACTCCAGAACACTTTTCACTCGGTTTCTGTTTTCTCTCTCCCCGCCCCTCCATTTTAGCATAGAAGGGCATGAATTTGGCAGCAAAAAGACACTGGTTCATTTGGGTTGAGCTAATCTCTGCAGCAGCTCCCTGCCTGACTCCTCCACCTGAAAGGTTGTGCTAGGTTCATGATCAGAATCCCTGCTGTCAAGAGCTGGTGATTTTCTTTGGGCTGGTCCCTCCAGGTGGGCTGTGGTACACATTTTGTCCTTCATGAGGCTGTCACTGAGATGCCCCTTCCAGCCTGCAGCCTGTCAGTCTGTGTGCAGGGGTGTCTGCTCACAGCTACACTGAGTCTGTGTGTCTGGCTGGCTGGGGGAGGACTGCAGGAGCAGACAATACAATAGATCAGACGAGGTGCGGATATGTTTTAAAGTGCTTGTCGTCCTTCGAGACCAACCTTCAAAGAAAACAAAATATAAAATCTGTATTTTGAAGTGAAGTCCTAAGGGCTCGGCTCCACAGTGGAATTTTGACCAACCTGTTCCATGACAACCTGGAACAGAGTAGTTTTGTGCCTCTCCAGCTAAACCCAACAGAAGACATGGTAGCCAGCAGGCTAGGAGACAGCAAGAGTCATCTACATTTGCTTCTCTGTCCAAAGCTCAAGGCCAACAGTAGCCTTTGCAAGGTCAGGGAAACAGAACCAGCTTGCCCTGAGAGAACACTTTGCCTCAGGTATCTCAGCACTTCAGTTCACTCACTTCTACCCTTCATCCAGCATGGAGAAGGGAGTCTCAAGCAGTTTCCTTATTTCCTCTTTAGATCCTTGTAGCTCTCCCAATCAATTATTAAAGCAGCAAACATCTTGTGTAGGAACTTCATAGGCATTGTTATAAATATTTTATCTAAAAAAATTATTTCCTCAAGTATCTTAAGGTTTTTTGCTGTTGTCACTTTGTGTTAAATGTCAAGTAAAATCTAATTTATTTATTTTAACACACACACAGAGCTTCATTGGCTCACTGCACTCTGGAAAAAAACCCAAAGTAGTACTGCCATTCCTCTCAGACAGTGAAATAACTACTGGGAAGAGGGGACAGTGCCAGTGCCTCCTGGACACCCATTCCACTGCAGCAGTGAGCAAAAACAACAGCAGCCACACACTGCATGACCGAAATGCAGATGCCACACATGCTTTCTTGGGAAGCTATGGGCAGCTCAGATGAGGTTCTGGCTGCTGTGAGGCAGCAGGGTGTCACCCTGAAGGGAGTCAGCAGCAGACCAGGCCAGCTGTGCCTCACAGCTGGCTGGGGGGTGAGGGACTGAGCCCTGGCCAGGGGTGAGGACCTCTCCCAGCACCCAGTTCAGGATGCAGAGCATCCAACTGCCCTGGGGGGCTGGCTAGGAGGAGGCTTCTCTGGTCTGGAGGGAGACTGGGCTTCTATTCAGGGTTTTCTTACAATCTTTTCTGTCATCTGCTTCTGCAGTCTTCCCTGAGGCTCTGCTTGTGGGCTCCCAGTCAGTACATTTGCTATTGCAGATAGAAGAGCCAGCCTGGTGCCCAGCTAAGCAAACAGGTCAGACCTCTTGGCACAGCTGGGTCCATGGGTCATGCTCAGACAGAGGGGGACCTGGAGGTGAGCAGGCTCCTGCCCTGGAGGGCTGGCTGAGTGCAGGAGACCTATCACTCCAGCCCCTGTCTGTTTCCCTAACTGCAGCTGGGCTTCTGCCCAGGTCACATGTGTGAACTCTCTCCCTGAACATTCCAGCACAGCCAGCAAGCACCCAGGTAGCACTGAGGGGAGCCAAGCCCATCCCTGATGCACTGTGGCTTTTGTCACTAGCAATGGCCCCAGAGATCAGCACACTGGCACAATCCCTAAGGAAATTGCTGTGTGGCTTTTACCCCACAAGGTTAAAAAAAAGTTTTCTGCATCTGTCTTTGCTGTCCCCCTTTTCCTGACATTTTGCACATCCCCACCACTGGCAACAACTCCTGCCATTCCTTACCCTACCATTCCATCATCAGCACCCAGTGCTCATCTCTCAGCCTTGCACAGGAAGGAAGAGCATTTCTGTCTTTCCCTCATAAAATAAAATAAAAATAAAGGCCCTAAAAGGCATTCTGTCCTATTTTAGAATCCTAAAGTTGATCTTCTTAAACCTCGAAGGGAGATAGAATGAGGGAGTGAGACCAAAGCCTTTAAGCTAATTAATACCTTCCCCTCCCTACTGCACAAAGAGATTTTTTTTTCTAAAAATACATCCACAGCCCATTTTTAATGCTGTCTTCCTTCACATCAATGTCCCCAATAAAGCAGAGGAGCTGAGCTGTCATCCCTATCTCAGGATCTGCCCCTCCTCTCACTTTGAAGCTGGGATAGAGAGAGGGAGAGAGAAGAGGCCTTGGAGTCTGGTATCTGGGCAGCTTTCCTACAGGAAGGGCTGATGGAGGTAAGAGTATAGGGGTAAGAGATACAGGCAAGAGATACAGATGGGACCTCACATGAGTGGTCTCCAAAAAGTCCCTTCCCTCTAACACAGGTGGAAGAGCTCAAGTGAATGGAATACCCACCCCAAAAGGTGAACATAACACTCAGCTTTGCTTTCAGAATACAAAAATGCAGGTGGGCAGGAAACACAAAACCAGCCAGAAGAAGGAAAGCAGAGGTGGGTCTGTTTTAGAGAAGACAATGTCATATGTGTGTGTGTGTGTGTTGAGGTGGGAGGGCACCTCTCGGTGCTGTCTCTTTGGAAAAGTACCCATCCATTCCAGGAAGATCCCTGGACTGAACCCCTCCCTCTGCTCCCTCAGAACTGCTTGGTGTTTCCTCGGTAAGCATGCGCATACATTTGCTACCATACAGGTGTATTTACATGTGGTGAGGTCTGCTGGGGCTCAGCAGAGGTCTCTGGTACAATGCTCCAACATAACAACAGAAAAAGTTTTGGTGTTCGGTGAGGCCATCTTTGTGTACTTGTACTGCAGCTCAGGACAGTCTCTCCTCCTCTCAAGCTCTCTTCCACTCGTGCAATCCTTCATTTGGAGCCGGTCGCTGCAAGGAGATAACACTTGGAGAGCGATGAGGAGGAAGCGTGGCAAGTGGTGCAAGTTCTCACTCCAGCTTAGCAGGTGGCAGTGATGGTGGCAGGGAGAACTCCACCCCCAGGAATGCCCCAAGGTATGGCACAGGTGAGTCCATTTCTCTCTGAGGCTGGCGAAATTTCAAGGTGGGTACAAACCTATGGCCAGGTAAATGCAGGGCAGGAAAGGAAGTTGAGGAGTAGGAAACGGAAGACACGGTGCCTAGAAAGCAGCAGGTCATCAAGCCTCTGAGGAACAGGGCAGCAAAGTGCTACATGGGGACAACACGAGCACAGAGGCCAGCTGGGCTGGCAGGGTGTGAGGATGTGTGAGCATGTAGGTTGGCAGTTTCTAGAGATGGCTCCTCACAAATAGCATCATCTTGAGGGGAGACAGGGTAAGAGCTAGGTCAGTTGGCTTTTTTTTTTTTTCTTTTGTTCTCGTTTTACTAAAAAATAAATCACAAACTAGATCTCTGTAGGCAGAAAGGGTCCCTGGGAGGTGGTGGGGAAGGGAAGCGAGGAAGTCTGTGCTGTTTGGTGCTGGTGGTATGGCTACACGAGGCTGCGTGAGCCACTGGAATACCTGCGCCTCTGAAGCAGCGAGCTGGGGGGGCAGTACTGGTGGGGGTGGTTGTAGGGAGGGGGTGGAGGTGGCAGGGGAGGCTGATGGACCAGCTTCATGGGGGTCCCAGGGAGCC